>OY982574.1:2093781-2559563 GCA_963859945.1 Euplagia quadripunctaria | reverse complement strand
CAATACTTGAGTATCGATGGGGTTACTCGACAAACCGGTATCGACCTTGTTTATGTATAATGTTTTTAACTAAATATTATAAATTTTGTATATAATGTTTAATAAATAGAATAGGAAATAGTAAATAAATATTAAATGTAAATTTGTACAGTTAATGTAAATACTCATAAAAATAAATATAAATTTGTATTCAGGGAGCCTACAAGTTAAGATATACGGTTTTACTCACGTGTATATTTCGGAAATGCCCGACTAGTTTCGGACCCGCCGGGGGCCCTTTATCAAGGGGTGAGGCGTGCCTAGGGAACGTTTCGTTACGTGAAAAACAGATTTTGAGAAACGAATACATTTTATTATGAAAAGGTTTTAATTTAATAAAAATCTACATTAAATAACCATATTCAATATAGAACACGCATCGAGTTAAACAGCGTCTAACTAAACATGTGTTAAACACGGTTTTGTAGTAAGAAAGTATAAATTTATGAATATGCTCTGTTAACCTATTTGTTCTACTAAGGGTACAACAAAATTCCATAGCTATGTTAATATATTGTAACAGAATTTTTGAGCATCAAATGAATAAATGAACAAAAATCAAACAAATATACACACACAAATATTTAACTTAACTCCATCGAGATCCGTATGAGGACTTGTCTCAAACCTACTTCACCGACATAGTTAAAAGCTACTCTTGGTAAACATCTCTATTTAAAAAATCATGAGGTGTAATAACTCTTACAATCAAACGAATGACTTTTTTTTCAGTATAATCTGATAAGTAAATACAGACAATAATTCTAAATTCTAAAATGTTATTAAATTTATTCAGCGGCCATCACTTCTGCCGTGTGTGATACGAAATAATTTAGAAGCTAATATCTACACACATTAAAAAAACGATATACAAATATCGCTAATATCTCCAAAATTACTAAATATATTGTGACCAAGCTTAGCTAAAAATATTCATAATTAAAACATCTTTTTAAGAAAATACTATGAAAACTTACCCATTATTTCGGAACCACGATCCACAAACAAAGACCTAGACACACCCCTTTTTTGTATTATTTTCAAAACATTCCATCATGAAACTCAAAAAGCAATTTATATTTCAGATGAATTCATATCGTTTGCACAGAAGAAAGCTGAATACTCATTCATATTTGCGTCAGACGCGACGCATCAGAAGCCGAAGGCACAGTGAGGGTCACCAATTCACATCCCAACGGTCTGCAGTCAAGTACCCTAAGAGACATTGTCTCAGAAGAATGGGCGTAGCGTAGAAGAAGATTAAGATGGTCAGAGAAAATGTCCGTTGTAAATATGAATTATGTTATTTTGTATCCACATCTATGCCCATGATAGCCCAACCGTTTGAAGTCTTAACCGTTTCTCTATACAGCTGAACGAAATTGACTTCATTTATTAAGTTACTTTCATTTCATTATGTGCTGTTTGTTCATATTTATGTATGTATATTTGTGTATTACCAAATCAAACATCAATTTACAGATAACTACTTCTAAACACATACTTCTTGTATGAGTCGAGTTTTTTTAACTCACAATGCAAAAAATAGTTAGGTTTGTGTCTTTGTTGCTCCATACGGCTAAACCGATTTCAATAAGTTTTTAACTAAAGATATTTCGAGTTAGATACCTGCTGCTTGAACCTTATCAAGATAACGTGTTTTATCATAAGGAAGGCCGCATACGTTTAGCTTCGTTTTCCGTGAGTTTCAGAAAGCATAGTAAAGATTCAAATACACAATTAATAAAATCAATATACTTAACCGAACGTGTGGTTTCGGTACAGAAATTAAATCGGGTAACCAAACGTGAGCGGCTACCTTTAGCAACTGTAAGACAGTCGTAGTACCGAATTCATCATACGGGTAACGTAAAACAGAAGATCTCGGCTCATAGAAGAAATATCACATACACGGAAGGACGCTTTTAGCATGTACTTTCGTTTGTGTTACATAACCTTGTATATTATTGGACATTAATAGAGTAATGTCAAGATTGACAACACCATCTATTTGATCTGTTCAATTATATTGTAATACATCTACAAGCGCATGATCTGACGGCAACCGGTTAGTTGGTGTAGTGAGTAGGTTATACCTACCAGCAGGATGTGATGCCAACTTCTTGCCTCATGAAAGAGAGGATCCACCCCTATAAGGCCGACTCTTCCATTAACAGGAACAACCTATGCTTACAAGTAGAGTTTAAGGGAGATAGCTGCTCGAAGCTGAGTTACTTGTACCCTATAGAAGATATTGCGCTGGTAGTGTTGTGTTTTCGCTGTTGGACAGTGTTGCAAGAGCTAAAAACCTCCAAAAAAATTGCATAAAAAGTAAAGACAGTTATCTTCTTTCCCAGTCTACAGAAGATATTGCGTTGGTAGTGTTGTGTTTTTGTTGTTAGACAGAGTTGCAAGGGTAAAAATCTTAAAAAAAATTGCATAAAAAGTAAAAACAGTTTATCTACTTTTCTCAGTCTACAGAAAGAAGATATTGAGTTGGTAGTGTTGTGTTTTTGTTATTAGACAGATTCAAGAGCTAAAAAGCTCCAAAAAATTTGCTAAGTTTAATTTTATTTTCTTTGCCATGAAGCTTCGTTATATTCGACTCTATTCTAGACCTCATAAAAGATGTGTTGCGGTGGATGCTGTGGAGGTTTTTGTTTGGGCTGCCATGGCCGCTGTATAATAATCTACACTTGTTGCACCAAGATCTGCTAATGTCAAGCTGTAAGCCTCAAGTGTTTAAACAACCGGCTGTAGCTTTCCATGTGGTCCTATTCCGTGCCAGTTTGTGGAACTATACTCCTACTATAAATAAATAAGCTACATAACGAGGAAGGTGCCCGAATGTCACTGCTTTTTTTTCGTATGGAATCCCCAATGAGTCATAACCTCACCGGAGCTAACGGTGAAGTAGTATGTCGGAATCAAATCGACTAAAACCACACGGTGTTCCGTCACAAGTAGGTCTACTGCAAGGGACCTGGGTATACCTTATTGAGGAAGCTTCTGGAAATCCCTGCAGACCTTGGCCGCTTTTGGGCAGCAGGCGGTCATATGAAGTACAGTCCAGTTTAGAGAGGCATGCGCGAAGCACCTCTCGCCACCGTCTCAGTCCTGCTCCTGCGAGGATGACGGACAGCCCCACACGTCACCCCCCAGGCCAGCTCGTGGAGGCCGGAGACGTTCTGCGCTCCGGGGCGCCTAGTGCGTCTTCTGCGGGACGGGAGTACTCATCCTGTCTTGGATCCCATATTATGTAATGCGAATGTCACTGCTGGTATTACAATTATTTTTAGCAACCAGTAGCCGCTTGCCGTCAGATGAGCCATGCTATGTACTAATATGCTGTATAAAAAATCCCATTATGTCCATTAAATCGACGTATTGCAATCAATCGATTCATCACCATTCTGAGAAAAATATTAGTTTAAATAGTAGAAACTAGTTTGTTTTTATACCTAGTGTGCTTACAAGTGTGTTTTCACTTTAGACATTTTGACTATTTGGTATAACTTTAGATTTTTTATTTGGCATAGGTATAACGTCGGTTACAACAAAATAATTTTGAGACTGCAGATTCGGGAATGTGAATTTAGATTGTAGAAAATAATCATATTTGGTATTAATATGTGGTGAATAGTGACTGTCAAGGTGAATAAGTTTGGTGTATTCAAACTAAGTCTGAGTCTCCGGTAATCAGACAATTGTTTTCGAATAACAAAACTTGTAACTTAAAGTTTTGAGTTATTAGATTCGAGATTGGTGCGATTAGGTATGTAAACCAAAATTAATATCACGAAAATAATCAATTTACTGAAACGTTTAAACATTTATGCCTTTCGAATAATTCAAAAAGCAAGCTTTGGAATCGTTCGATACGCTGTAAAACTTTGTGAATTTTATACAATCACTGTAATGTTTTAACACCTGCGCACACGTGTTAACAAAACTTTAGTATACCATAATGTTTTACATACTAAGTACATGATGAAAAACATTTTATCAAATTGCACTTGTCGTGTTCATGGTTAGGCCAATGTGTCGAGTCGATACTCGATACATTGGCCTGACCATGAACGCGATGAAGAAACGAAATCCTGATTCAAATTTTATAATTCTATTTTTAAACAAGTGAGTTTTTTTTAAATCAGTTTTTTTTAATAAGCTTTGGCACAGTGTAATATTATAACATTTATAACGTATTGTAAAGGATTGCGAAAGATGACTTTCGATTCGCTTTTCATATCTTATCACCTTAACCTAAAAAAACAATTAATAATTCACTTTTTGCGGTTGCTATTCACTGAAAACCTAGTATAATTTATTTATTTGTGAATAGTTGTAGTGTTACGCCTTATTCCATAGATTATAGAGCGTGAATGAGTCAATTATTGGCATTGTTGCTCTGAAGCATATTGACATAAGTGTGTCTGAAACTTGATAATAAGTTTAGTGAAGTATGTACACAGGCATGTTTTAGTGTAAGTCAAGATCCGAGCTCTTTGAATTACAGTTTTAGGGATTTTAATATTTTTTATTCCAATGTAAACTAAATAATTTGTTTGGGGTGACATTGAAAGTAATTTTTTTTTTGTTACAAAAGGTCATAAATTTTGACGTACAATGAAGTTCAGTAATCATAAGTTTAACCACAAACAAAATATAAGTTCCTATGGCTTATTTCTGTCTCCAATATCAATCTTCTATGACTCTATGGTACTTGTCAAGACCACAACGAGCCTTAAACTAATTGAGGAGTTTATCTTCAAACACCATCGTCAGACCACTTCCATAAGTTAAATAATCGGAATTTTTAAAAAATTGCGAAATAATGAAGAGTGAAAAGATTTTTTACCAATATTTATTACACCTACTTAATTCCCTTAAATTTTTTTTGAAAACCTCAAAGATGGCAACACTGACAATTAGCAGTTTCGGTGCAGAATATCACTGCATAAAAACAGCGAATGCAATTGATTTTTAAATGCTTGCATGGAGTTTGCAGCGCCGTCTGTAACTATAATTAAGTATATTTTTTTTATTTGTACAAACAAATCAGTATAAAATCAGGTATTGTGAATATAATTAGTCAGTAGTGTTTATTTTACAGTAATAGACATAACTATATCATGTACCTATTTAATACAACCTTTTTACTTGTATGAAATGACAACTTGTGACGTCATACGTTGACTATAATCAAATCATTTGCTTTTAATTTTAGTACAATTAAAAATAATAAATAACGAAGTTGATAATATTAACAAATCTAAAATTTATCTTAACAAAAAAATAACTTATTAGTTTGAATTATTTTTTATACATAAGAGAAAGGTAAAATGTATATAACACTCTTGGAGGTAAGCGCTTACAGGTTTAATTTCTCTGGTAACCTCACACGGTGATAGTACTTTCTTTAAAATGTGAATAAAATATAAACCTTATTCACTTCTTAATAGAGCTCTTAGTTCACCGGGCATCGGCATTTATATTATATTCACATTTTAAAATGTGACCCGAATATTTTGTATGTCTATGATTCGCATTTCTATCAATCCGGTACGTAGACGTTAAAGTAGCCAATGATTATAGAACTATAGCAAATTTAGCTATGTTGTGAACAGGCCTATGAATCTGTAATTTATTTTCTTTTTTTTTTACCGTCAATTTATGCATGTCAAGTTTTAGTTTGTAATTTTTTCATAATTTGAATTTGAGTTGAGTTTTGTTATTATTTTATGTTATTCTAATTTATATTAAATAGTATTACAGATGTTTTTATAATTTAGATTTTATTTTGTTTTTTATTTATTTATTTGTTGAAATGTTGTACAGTTATTAATGTGGTTATGATGAATGAAATAAGTGAAATTATTATTACTTATGAGTTTGGTGTAAAGATGCGTTTATGTAATTACCATAAAAACATATAGCGATACACGTACATTTAAAAAAAAAATAGATGTATCCCTAATTTATAAAATCGTATTTTTTTCATTATTATCATAGATTTTGGCAATAACGTCTATTACGACTATGTATTTTTTATACGGCCCGCCTCATGGTAAGCGGTTACCGTAGCTTACGAACGCTATGTTAAATTGCTCTGTAATAGATAATAATTCTATTTACTCTTCTATTAAGATAAATGTTTGTGCTAAGAGTGGGTTGAATTTCCATCTTCGGACCCAAAACTTCCATATAAAAAAAAACTGCTAGTTTATGAATAAGAGAGTATCTGTTATATGTCATTATTAATAAAATGATTTTGTTATTCTAGTATTATAACTTTATTTTAAATAATAAAATATTTTATTCCATTTCAAATAGTGATTTAGTAGTCTATGGACAGAAATAACTAAGTCTTATTTTTGTTCTTTGTATGTCGATTTTCAAGTTAAAGGTATATTTAGAAGATTTGCATGGTTTTGTAGATTGTTTGTGAACGATTTAACCATTAAAGCCAATAATTAATTGGTCTTTTCAACATAGCATATTAATTTTAGGCCATTATTAAATGTGATAACTTTTAAGGGCGTAGTAATAAAAAATAAGCTACATTGATGCTAATTTTGAATGCGATTACAATTGAGATTATATTCCATAACATTTTAGTGCAACAAAATTCTTATTTGTTCAAATGTTCAGAGGTTTTCCTCCATTTATTGTACTATAATTGCGATTGAATAATTTCTATAGATAAATGTCAATATTGTGGATAATTACAAATATGGAAAGCAGGTCTCATTTTTTATTATATGTGCAAATGCGTATCGAAATAATCGCTAATATGATCGCGATTAAGTCCAATTTAAATGTGGGAGAGCCATACTTCGGCACGTATGGGCCGGCTCGACTGGAGTGATACTAGTAACCGGCAGTGAAGCAATGCTTGCATTACTTTTCGCCGTGTGAGTAAGGTTATCGGATGCCCTAACCCTTCCCTCTTCCCCCCTTCTCACCCTCTCCCCCTCTTTCCCCATTAAAGGCCGGCAACGCACTTGTGACTCTTGAGTTACAGGTGCCCATGGGCGGTGGTAGTCATTTAGCATCAGGTGACCCGTCTGCTCGTTAGCCAACTATACCATAAAAAAGTCTCATTTTTTATTATTTGTGTAAATGCAGACTTAATCGCGATCATATTTAAGATACCTTTTCTTTACTCGAAGTTTCGATTAAACACTCTATGTGTTTACTCTATGAATGTAATGATAAAAAAACAAGTCAATATCAATCAATCAATAGTAGCCTATTCTAGTCCACTGCTGGACATAGACCTCTCCCAATGTGCGCCATAGCACCTCATCCAGTCTCCCAGCTACCTTCCTCAGGTCGTCGGCCTATCTGGTGGGGGGCGTCTTACCTTTCATTTACCTATTCGTGGTCTCCACTCAAAGACCCGTCTGCTGCAACGGCCATAGGTCCGTCGACATACGTGGCCAGCCCATTGCAACTTAGTGTGCTAAGGCAATAGGCAATCGGAAAATGTTACGTTTCAGTTCATAAATTTAGAAATATCACATGACAATGTACATGCTTAAATTGTATGGATTTTCTTGTTCCTAATAAATTAAATTTTATAATTCATTTAAAGTTATCACTTAGTTTTATCTGTTCTACGAATACGCGAAATAAAAGCCGCCATGACATCACGTCGTCACGTCAGTAAAAAGCTAAGTAAATTGTGTTTTTTTTGTAAAATTCCGAATATTTAATTTCTTCCATGTATTTTGGAAGGCAATTTTTTGCCATAAATCCCGATTTTTGTTCAAACAAATTACGGAATGTTGAAACATTGAAGTTGGATGTATTGTTTTATCTCCCTCACCAATTATAAGGACAGTAATTCATTTTTTGTGCGCTTTTACTGCCCATATGACGCCATGACGAACGGCGAAATGGCATCCAGCGTTTTTATTAATTTACGCGCGGATATTTAAAATGTAAAATTTATATTAATGTCAAATTATCGATTAAATAAAATTTTAGTAAATTTTCTTGTGTTGCCTTAGGATCAAATTAAAACACTTTAAAAAAAAAAGGCTGCTCTTATTGGACCGATCGTGGTCCACCCGTGACCACTATCGTGAAAACGTGGGTCACATATTACTATTAATATTCTATCTTCACGATTCCGATTGACACATCTAATAATATATAATAAGGTTGAAGTTTTTTGTCTGATTATTTATTTGTTTAAACGTGCTAATCTCTGAAACTACCAGTCGGATTAGAAAAAATCTTCATGTATTAGAGTATTAATTTATTGAGGAAAGATAAAGGCTATGTAACATCACGGTGAAAGAATGGCTAGTATGGATATTAGTCGCTAAAGTTTAAGATATCTACTGTCGCGAATGAGGCCTGTTTGCCATATACATATCGTAATTATCCTCTCAAATGTTTTTTTTTCTATATTTTAATAAAAGAAAACTCCCGCATTAGCAATTACTCCTGTGATTACTCAATTACTCAATAGATGGAGCTAATGACAATTATATAATGTTCTGCAACAAGTCGTATAGATGCAGATAAACTTTAACCATGACCAACAAAATACTTGACTATGTTCGAAATTTAAATTTCTGACTTCCCATAGTGTTGCACACTTATACCGAGTTATACCTACTGTTGTACTGAACACATGTTAACTATACTAGGCATGACGAATCTTGAATATAAATGTATTTTTTTCGGCCAAAGTTTTTACACTATACAGAAAAATAGCAAAATAAAATTACATTTATGTATAAAATTCTTGTTTAATAAATTTAATGTATATGATTCGACGAAATGTATCCGTGGTATAAGTTTTTACATAGTCTATACAAACAATGTCGTCGGCTTTTCCCTTTAGTTTTTTTTTGTCAGCCACTGCTCTATTCAGTGTTGTCAGCAAATACAAAGTGTTACAATGTCTGCATAAAAAAACATTGAAATGTACATAAAAACTCATAATACCTATGTTGTTTAGAAATGTTCAAGCAACACATTAGTTTTTTTTTGTCAGCCACTGCTCTATTCAGTGTTGTCAGCAAATAGGTACAAAGTGTTACAATGTCTGCATAAAAAACCATTGAAATGTACATAAAAACTAAAAATACCTATGTTGTTTAGAAATGTTCACACAACAACAGGAAAATAATGTCCCAAAGAAAAAAAATCGTTTTTTTTTTAAGCTGATCCAACTATTTTCACCTACTCATAACATTCTTAAAATTAACCAAATCTTTCTGTGAGAGCCTATATATTATGACAGAACTCGACTACATGTGGTAGGTATATGTAAAAATTTATACAGGGGTACTGTAGGGCAATAATAGCCAAGTTTTCTACCCTGGTCAACCCTGCAACCAGGTATGAAGTTATTCTTAGTGCAATTTAGAATTATTCTAGCTTCGTTATTCTTCCTTTAGACTAGTTATATTATTCCATGAATATTAGTTTAATGTGATAAGTTCCGAATACTGTTTAAATAAACAATTGTGGTACTAGTTTTTTTTTTTAAATTCTGGTAATAAAAGAATATTCATCAAGTATGTTTTCTATTTTTGGCGTTACACCTATATTATTTGTTGCATTGAATCCAAAGTTAAAGGGCTAGGGTTCGATGCCCGTTCAGTGCAAATTTTTCTATGAAGAAATGATTTTAGATTTCATCATCATCATTTCAGCCATACGATATCCACTGTTGGACATAGGCCTCTCTTAATGACTTCCAAGAAGACCGGTTGGCAGCGGCCTGCATCCACCGACGACCTGCGACCTTTAAAAGGTCGTCTGTCCACCGCGATAATGGACGTCCTACGCTGCGTTTTCCGGTCCGTGGTCTCCATTCAAGAACTTTTCGGGCCCATCGACCATCCGTTCTACGTGCTATGTGCCCTACCTATTGCCACTTCAATTTGCTGAGCCGTTTGGCCTTTTCGGTAACCTTCGTTCATCTAAGTATCACCGCATTTCTGATTGGATCGCACAGAAAAACACCAAGCATAACCCTCTGCGTAGCTCGTAGAGTATTGTAATAGCTCTTTGATAGAGCAGGTACCAAGAAAGATAGATCTATTTCTAAAGAGAGAAATAAAAAGATTATGCGAAGCAACTTAGGTTTTTTACTGAAACCTTTAAAATACAATAAAGACAAATAATCAGATAACTTGTAACAACACTTTTAAATATTCACTGTATCTTGAAGCTCCGCGTGACAGCGCAGGCCACCACGCACGCAGGCTTCACGCCAGCAGACTTTCGCGCGACCAAATAGTATTTATTCGTCAATCCTTGAAGGTTGCAAGCGGGCGCGCGGAGTCCCAACAGTATATAGATAAGTAGGTACCTATTTACAAAATAAAAAGCCGCCTTAGGTGTCTTTGCGACACGCGTTTGGTACGAAGATCCTTTTGCTCTAGATAAATATTGTACGGTCTAACCGTACAATAAACTTTTTCTTTGTGTTAGCATTTTCTGTAGCGCGTGCGAAATTATAGTCAGTTAGCGATCGGTGAGCGCCGCGTGTACTCATAGCAATCAGTTATCATTGTCATATCAAATAAGCATTAGTTTTAGTTATCAATAAATATCATTAGCACTTGTAATCATTAATAAATCTCTCAGCTATTATCAAATTTTATCATTTATAGTTGTCCCACACAAATATATTTAACGGATTGAATAAATTGTAATAATTGCGCATCTGTGAAAGTTGCCCGAACTACTACATTGATAATTACCTAGTATACAACCAACATCAAAATTACAGTAGTATCGCACAGAATCCACAGATGGCGTAAAAAATACAACTTGCGGTCAGCATTTTTCGTTGCGCTAACACTTTTTTCTTTAGTCCTCATCCGCCGAGCGTCTAAAGTTAATTGTGTGCAAAACTGTATTTGAGTACGTTTATCCGTGTTCTAGAGTACAAGCAATGATACAAGCTATGTTTAGTTTGTGCTTAGCCACACATGACTAGTATTCCTCTTGATTCCATGGGTACATAGCTAACCCTGTGATGGAACCCCGTGCAGTTTTTAGTCGATTCGAGTCCGAAGTAGCTACCTCTCCCTTGATTACCCGAGGGGGTTTCCACCCTAAAACAAGAACCTTTATTGACCCTTCTAAGTAATCTAAAATTATTGTGTGTGTGTATATGTATAAAGTGTCTTCACCTGGTGTAAATACACTTTTAACAATTACTTGTAAGTATAAACAATAAATTATTATAAAAAAAAACAAAATAGCTGCGTTTGAAGCTGCAATCATTCGATCGCAAGTCCCCTTAGCCTGATGTGTATGTGATAATGTGATAAATGTGCTTGTAAGTTTGTTTGTGACGCTTTAACGCCTTAACTACTCATCCGCTCATCATGAAATTTTGCAAACATGTCAGGCATACAGAAAAAGAATTGGAATACCTTTCACCCAGAAAAAGTATCGTCCCCGAGGAATAGTGAATCTACATTAATATAATTAGATAAACCGTTTATTTATTCTAGAACAATGAGAATCTTTTATTACGATTATCAAAGTCCGAGTTGTCCAGGACCAACCAAACCACCATAAGGCACCTTGGGTGAGGATGATAACTGTTTTGCTTGGTCGAGTTCAGTAGCGCTAGGTGGCGCTGTAATTCGTGGAGGCGGAGTCAAAAGTGTTGGCATTACGCTTCCAGCCTCAACATAATCGTAAGGCTCTTTCTTCGCGAATATTTCCTTAATATAATTTATAGTATCTTTTATATCGACGTCAAACGTGGTTAATTTTTCATATATCATCAAGTGATTCAAAAATGGATCATCTACGAAAAATATGTAGTAGTATCGGAACCAGTGTCCGTACGGAATGCTTCTGTGGCGCATTCGATCATGTAAGTAATAAAGTAGTTTCAACTGTTCAGTTTTTATCCTTCTTAACCTGTTGAAGAGATAACCTAACTGGTACCTCTTGTCATATCTTATCGGTTCTCTTTGGCGTAAAGCTTTGCCAACTTCGTATCTTGTATGTATGATAAATTGAAGGAAACATCGTCTTATAACGATTCGTTTCTCTCTTTCAACGCCCCAAATTCCAATATCGTTGTCATCAGTGTCCTCGCGATTGAAAGCGAGCCACCGCCTCATTACATTTACTTCTTTTGACAGTTTATTGTACATCTGATCGGCGTGGTCTTGACTACCTTCGTCTACTTCAAACTCATCTGGCTCCATAAAATTGACTTTATTCTTAAAGTTTATATTTGTATCCAAAAAGTCGAAATCATTTGCGTCTGTCTTACCGTCCCATCGAAGTGTGTAATTAGCAGCCATTAGTAGATCTTGCACGGATGATAAGTTACCGAATAATGTTTGATACACTTCTTCAGAATATTTTGGTACTGATGCTGCATACTTGTAAGAAAAGTCTGCAATTTAATTATTTGATGAGTATAAAAAACAAGACTACCTACATATGGCACAGTTAGTGCAAAGGGCTGCAGAGTCAAAAGCTGTAGGTTCGGTTACAGCTCAGTGCAAAATATTTGTATGCATGAATATAGTAAGTTTATTAATGCCGCGTTCCAATAAACAAGAAACGATTCGTTTTGCTTACGGACTGTAAAATTTTAATTGAAAATTCAACGAAATTTTACCGTCCGTAAGCAAAACGAATCGTTTCTTGTTTATTGGAACGCGGCATAAGTCTACAGTTATGGTTTACAGGTAGACAATAGGTACAATGTATACAATTTGTACCAATGTTGAGTTTTGAACTTTACTCCTGGATAAGCTACTGAGCAGCCTGTATACATTTGCATTGGTCTTGGTGTTTTTATGTATAGTATATATCTATATTATATTTACGAAAAAAAATTACTGATCTATGTATGTTATTGTCTAGAACCCATGTCAAGCTTTGCAAATTTTGGCTCTGGATAGCGCCACGAGAATATTATATTACTGTAACTGCCAATCAGTTTTCCTCTGACATTGCTGTTGTATTAAGATCTAAAAAATACTTTTGACAACTAAAAACTTTTGTCCTCAGGCTGGGAGTAGGTAATTCCACATTCTAGCACTTACTTTTCGGCAGGATTTGCCCTTAATTGAAATTATGTACGTGAGATGTTCATTGATAGTAAAAAAAAAAACAAATATAAATTTGCATGTTTGTTGTCAACCGGTTATCATGAATTGTTTCATATACCTAATTTATACGTTGTCAGGGGTATAGAATACCTAGGAACTTCAAATAAAAAAACGTGAGGTGGTGAGCCTTGACGGCGTGTTATCGGCGATGTCCAGCATCGCCAACGCATGCGCTTCCCCGTCACATTCAGCTGCATCAGGAAATGGCTTCACTATCATGAAGTACTTGAGGCGGCTAGTGCCAGTCAACTTGGACGAGTGTACGAGGACCGAGATGGAAACCCGAGAAGTTGATGCGTCGTGCGGTGTTCAGGGGTCCGTCCTGGGACCACCCCAGTGTAACATGGGTTACGATAGGGCCCTTCGTGGGCGTTATCTATTACGCCGAGGATGCTCTCGTCATAGGCGGCTAGCAGAGAAGTCTCTCTGGTTTGTGGGTAGCCCTGATTAAGACGGAGGAGGGTTATTTACACGCATGCGTCATAAAATTCCTCCGCATCGTCGCCTACTGGCAGTGTTCCCAGAAGGCTGGCAGCATTGCCACGTTGAATGGCAATGCTAATTCTCTGTGCAAGAAAAAGGTCCGCCTTCTGCTCACGAGAAGTGTCGATCAGTCGCTTAGCTAATTCCTTATAAACGGAACGAGCACTTGGACCCCATGACCCTAGCGTTTTGACCCCAAGCGGCTCAAAAACATAGTTACCAATTAAATTATTGTATTTACGCCGTTTGAGGCTTTCTGCTGATGCAGCAGTAGCGCCTGCACAATCAGCTGTACTTGGAAGATGTGATGGCACGAGGGTGTCAACGCAAGGTTGCGTCCCACACCAAAGGCCTACCCATCTTCCATGGTAGTAACGACATACCATCTGGTCTCTTCCCATCGTCTCGTACCAGACCATTGGGTTCACGTACGGCTGGCACGCCAGCGGTAACAAGAGCACGACGGATTATGTCGTTAAGATTGGCATGTCGAGATATACGGCCTGCGCTTCTGCTACAAGAATGGCCATGATGTCCGAGAGTGTCGACAGTTTCTCCACAGTGACAAAGATGCGGAGAAACACAAGGAGCTCCTAAACGAAGGCAAGTGGCAAGGCGGAATGTGTTATCGTCCAAAAAGGTGCCTATGCCGGCGATGGAAGTGCCTGAAACTCGTTTTCAGATTGGTCAAAGGAAGACGGTAAATTGGGGTAAGGAAAACCAGATAGGGCGACGGAGCTAGGGAGTAAGCGCTAAGGGATACCGCAAGTCTGGGATGGGGAAACGGGTACCCCTATGTTCATCCTGTGATTGGAGAAGACACTAGGACTTAACGGCCAAGTTTTCAATAATTACCGGTCCCAGTTATTCTACCATGTTAAGTAGCTAGCTGTTCCCCTCAGAAGTAATTAAATTAAATTTCGAACCCGGATACAACACTAGTATTGAGATTAATTCAAGAAAAAGTTCGTAGTTTATTGTAGTTTTTGTATTTTTTATGTTTTTGAACATTATGATGGTTAATTTTATAACTTAATAGAAATTTACCGTAGCGTACGACCGACGAAAAGAATATTAAATAACAAAAAATATATAAACTTACTTAGTATAAACAGTATTAATATACACATGTCCCAAAGTATTCTAAGTAGTTTATATAACCATCGAAATTTCAATTTAAATTATTCAATAAAATATTAATGTACATTTATATAACCAAACAATGATTCATAAATGCGTTGATTACCAATATAATTTCAAACTTTCGTAAAGTATATATACCTATGGTGAAATATTTTAGGACTGGTATGTGTATGTAGTTGATTTGGCTTACAAAACTGAATTTGAATTAAACAATTTCTTTCGGAAGGTACTTTTTCTGGTGTAGATTCACTTTTCCAAGGTATCAATTTTCAAATTAGTTTTAACGGTATTTCTCTCTCATTCAAGATCCTTAGTATTAAATACCCATAGTTTCAATCATATCAGCCTTCTGTTTTACGAAACAATTTGGTTATCAGTCAATTTTCAAGTTCAAAATGTGATTTTTGTATTAAAAATCATCAGTTTTTTTTTTTAATTGTTAGCCATCTATTTATTTCCTATGATTGATGACTTATGATTCGCATGATATGAAACCGCAAGAAACACAATCACTACTCATAATATGCGTCTGGTTCCTTGAAGTCATAAGTCTCTTGAGCACTGAATTATGAGTACTGAACCCTGAGATTGTTTACATCGCACTCTTATTTAATTTTTGAATAATTTGTCAAATCTGGTTCTTAGAACTAAAATAACAGTGAAAAATGAATAGTAAACAAGTGAATCTCCTGCGATATCGTTAAAGACGTGTATCTAAGACTGACTAGTATAATAATGAATGAGCAAATTTGAAAATAGTGATTATCTCACTAATATTATAAATGTGAAAGTTTGGATGGATGAATATTTGTTACTCTTTCACGCAAAAATCACTGAACCGATTGCGATGAAACTTGGTATGTAGATAGCTGGAGACCTGGATTAACGCATACGCTACCTTTCATCCCGATATTCCCCCGGGATCGGGACTTACGCGGGTGAAACTGCGGGGCGCTGCTAGTATTAATTTAAACAATACAGTTGTCTTGGAAATGTGTAAAAAAGTGCAGGGCTAAATATTAAAATCAATAAACGCGTGAAATGATTCAATACCAATAATAAGCAATTATAAGAATCCATTGTACAAAAAAAGTTTGAACCGTTTTTACTCTAGTGTCAAATAGCGGAACTAATAATTATGGGCTTTACACGATAACTACTGCCATTGTTATCTGAAGCGGTGAATAACCGAACTGAAAGTGTTACCATATGAAAACGTAAATTGTCTTTTACATGCATCAACTACTGCCATTGCTACCTTAAGCGGGGAGTTGTTGAATTTAAAGGGATACCATACGAAAAACGAAATTAGTGTTGTAGAAGTTTAAAAAGAAAATGTTTTTGGACGTCTAAACTATCATCATCATTATCATGTCATAATGAAAAACTTAAACAAAATGCTCTATTTGGCGTTATATGTAACATGCGATAAATGTAAGAAACAGGTTGATCGTAGAAACATAACATGTACTAAATGCAATAGTTATTACGAATGTGATTGTATAGGAGGTGATAGGAATAAAAATATAAAAGATTTAAAACCTAATATTTTGAGTTGCAATACTAAAAATAAAGGGAAGACCATACCTGTTGCCGAGCCATCATATGTGACAATGAGGAAGAAACAAGTGTCACCAAAATCCAATTTGCTGAGGCACAGGTAGCCATAGCCGTACACGAACTACACGTAGACAGCCATGAACTTATGAATAAATGAGTCGCAACTTTGACTGTTTCTTTTCGTTCTACTGATCAACCTCTATCACGAAGCATGGATTACGCTATTACAGATCAGATCTCAGTTCAGGAAATTCGGGATTCTATAAAAAAATTCAATTGGAACTTAAAAGCTCGCAAAATGAGCTTGAAATCGTAATATTAGAAAACAATGACCTCCGAGAGCACATAATAAAATTAACCAGAGACAACAATACATTGAAAAACCTATTCACCCAGTTGTCGAGTGGTAGCACAAAGAAGATAAATAGATATTCAATACAACAACCAGAAATGAGCGCTATCTCTACACCATCTAGACGTATGTCATACCAGACTGAGACGGACACCAATGAAACTATAACATTAATGCACAAAAATGTCACTGAATTAGAACAGTAGTTGCTAGAAGCCAGAGAAGAAATAGATAGGCCCTAATAAACAAATCCATACCCTGCAGCAGTCACTAGAGGCAAAAAAAGATAATAATTTTCTATTTTCTTTACAGCACTCCAATTTGAATCGAAAAACCTAAAAATAAACTATGTATCTTAACGAATGTTACCTCTTATGGCATGCAAAAAATATTCAAACATGTTTTTACTAATAATTTTGGCTATTGTCGTTATATTCTAACAAACTGTAATCGAAAGCAACTCTTACATAATATTGATAATAACTGAAATAATTTTAATATGAATGATTATTTAATACTAGCAGCGCCCCGCGGTTTCACCCGTGTAAGTCCCGATCCCGTGGGAATATCGGGATAAAAAGTAGCCTATGCGTTAATCCAGGTCTCCAGCTATCTACATACCAAGTTTCATCGCAATCGGTTCAGTGTTTATTGCGTGAAAGAGTAACAAACATCCATCCATCCATCCATCTATCTATCCATCCAAACTTTCACATTTATAATATTAGTGGGATTACTGCATCATCATGTTAGGTGGTAATGGCCTAAGAAATACGTCCGACTATCTAGGATTGGTAAAAACTATACAAGAGTTAATTTGTGGGGCTCCTATTTACAATTATAAAGTAGAACTGAACAGGATATCTTAAACTCTAATTATGCGTATTACTTCTAACTTCTTCTTTCTTTTCTTTTGACATGTTCTCATATAATAAACTAAAAATTAAGACAGGAATTAAGACTGTTTAAAAAGAAATAATCAATTGTCTTCGTTTGAAGGACTATTGTGAGTGTTTTCTTAGAAAAGCGAGCGGCGCCCCGGATGACTGCCCCGAGTCACCTCACTCTAAGGCCGGCACTGGCTTCAACCCTTAGAAGCGGAACAATGAACATTTATGTCGTTGAAAGAAACGAGAATGTGAGCATCAGATGTGAAAATCGGTTAAAACATACGAAAGAATGACCTAAACCTAAATAGTCAAAGAAAACAGTCAAGAACCATTTTCTCCCATTTTTCTTGAATTGATAAACAATTATAGTTATTAAATTGAGTTTCACGTTATCCCGTTTGATGTGACTCAACTTCAAAACCCAATTTATGTTAAAACTAGCAGTTCCCGCCTTTTCCAAAATAAAACCCAAGTTACACCTTATAACACCAGCTAAATGCCAGTGAAAGTCCCGTGGAAATCGGTCCACCCGTTCCGGAGATTAGCCGGAACAAACAGACAGACCAAAATTTTAAAAGCTGATTTTTGTGCAAATAACTGTATGAGCTCAAAAAAAATATAGTTTTGACATTAAAAACAGACACTTCAATTAATTTATTTTTTGTTACAATATACCTACTCCGATATAACATATTGAAACACACAGTTTATCTTTTTTTTACTCAATAAACATTTCATTAAAGGTTTGTTTTTTAGGTAGCGACTCGTTTAATAAAATGTCCAATGCGATTTTGTGGTTTTTTTCTATTAATTGTCCCAGTATTTGTGCATCAAACCACAAAGTGAGTTGTCTTCTGTTGAACTCTATCAGCTCCGACACTGGCGACCGCATATTAGAAGCCGTTCTACTGGCCACACAAGTTCTAAGAGCTCTGAAACTGACCTTTGCGAAAGTTTTCACGGCAATATCGGCTTTGTTAGTTAAAAACCCCATTTTGTACAGGGCAGACTTCCGATACTTTTCTCTGCTGATTTGCATAACAATCATCCTGTTTCTTGCTTGATAAATCGCCTGTCTCATTAGGTCGTATATTCGATTTCTATTAAAATGAAAATCAAAGCGGAACAAGCGCGTATTAAATCCTTTTGGTGGTTGCCAGGTCCCGAAACGTCGGCCATCTTTTGGAAAATCAGTTTTAGGAATATTCGTTCCAATACGAAGATTGTAAATATCATCAGTTTGATCCATGGCGTTAAACATTATATCTAATTGCTCTTCGTCTGATATTTGGGCTCCTTCGTACTTTCGTTTCTTGTCGATTTCCTCCCAAACTTTAGATGGACTAAATTTATTTAAATATTCCTTAAAATTGAAGTTTTCATGATCAGGGTCTAACTGCTCTTCAGGTATTTGATCTTCTGTTACGGTGTCATTGCTGGTTACAAAAACGACAAATATAGCGAATATTATTATTGGAAAACCAGTGGGGGCTACGAATCCATAATTTGCCAACATTATATACCTTTGAGGGTCGATCGACTCGAGGATCACCTCATAAGCATAAAAGAAAATGTTCTGTAGGAAATACTGGTAGTTAAATATACATAAATACTTATCGCTTTTGTTAGTTTATTGGTACTTTATCACATAAATTATAGTCCATAAAAATACTGTCAAAGTACATGTTTGTCTTGCGCAGTGAAAGATTTTGTTTGGATTTGTTATAAACACAACGGTAATGCCGCTGGAACCGCAGTGTACCTCGACGGCTAGCTAGCAATAATTCTAAAAAATGAAAATGCTTACAAATAGTTAAGGGCACATAGTTTGTGAAAAAAAATTTAGAACATACCTCTGACGTTCTGACAGTCGAACGCACTATCACCACGCCATGCAGATCGACGTTACGTTGTAACTAAATGATTATTTGTGATGTTTAAACCTAAAACACATATTTTTATATTAAACAACTATAATAAATTTAATAAAATTGATTAAAAAAGGCATAAAAGTAATAAAAAGAAATGTATTATCACCTAATTGCAAATGCCTACCAAACATTACGTCCTTAACCGATGAACAAGCTGACAGGCAGTGGCGTAGCTACCGGACGGCTAGACAGGGCCGTGCCCCGGGGCCCCCAAGCTCAGGGGGCCCCTCGGACTGACTTACAAACTATAAATTGAACTAGTGAAAATTTCGCCCACCTTCGGAATATAAATAAACCAGATTTTTTAGAACCAGAAGTTATCAGGTTTGTACTAGCGTTGTGACTAAGCCACTATTTATATTAAATTGCGTACTTGATAACTTGAATATGGAGTACGACGAATCTAGATTACGACAAATTTGGAGTACATCGAATTCGGAACACGACGAATTCGGAACACGACGAATTCGGAACACGACGAATTCGGAACACGACGAATTCGGAACACGACGAATTCGGAACACGACGAATACGGAACAAACGATTTTAAATAGTTTAGTTGGGGCCCTAGTTTATTTTTTGCCCCAGGGCCTTCGGTTATCTAGGTACGCCACTGCTGACAAGTGTCAGTTGGTATCATATTGTAGGTACATCCATATATTATACTTATACTTTATAGAGCACTGTCAATTTATCGGTTAGCGACGTAGGTAATCAAACTTATGTGTCAGATGTAGCGGGAAATTTTAAAACTTTTTTAATTTTCTTTCCAATTTAGTTTTTTATATAAAATGGCTGTGGACGTATTTTAACACGAAAAAGAATTAAGGCTCCGCGCAAAATATATAAATATGTACACGCGAGCGAAGCCGCGCGGGAACTGCTAGTGCTAACTAATATTGTAAGTATTTTTTTTCCTCCGCGGCTTTTCCCAATTGAGTTGGGGTCGGCTTTTTATACGGCCGAACTTCGATATTTTACGTGAAGCGACTGCCATCAGACCTCCACAACCCAAGTATACTAGGCGATATCGAAGTTCTGTAGTTAGACCAAGTTGTCGTACTTTTTAGGGCTCCAAACCCGTAACGAATGCCACAGAAGATCGCATGGCAACCGAGACCGACGGTTTAACATGCTCTCCGAGGCACGGAGGGGTCTCAATGTGTTAAGAATGGTCACCCATCCTAAGACTAACCTGGCTAGTATTACTTAACATTGTAATGTGCTAACCTACTTGTTTACCACTTAGCCACGAGCCCCTCCGTAGTATAATATTATATGTAAATGTCATCATGAAAATGCACCTTGTCAGGTATACAGCATACATAGGGTAGGTCTTTCATCTAAAAAACAGTTTTTTTATTGTAAAAGGAGCAAACGAGCAGACGGGTCACCTGATGGTAAGTGACTACCGCAGCCCACGGGCACCTGCAACTCAAGAGTCACAAGTGCGTTGCCGGCCTTTAAGATAGGGAAAGGCCGAAGAGGGTGAGACGGGGTGAGTGAGGGAGAAGGGGGGGGGGGAGAGGTAAGGGATAACACCTTTTTTTTGTGCGTGTGGAAACCCCCTCGGGCCGTCAGCCGGATTGCTTCACAGCCGGTTTTCTGTAAGGCCGTGGTATCACTCCGGTCGAGCCGGCCCATACGTGCCGAAACATGGCTCTCCCACGAAGTCAGAATCTACCTTAAACTTCTAAATTTAGAAATAAGTTTACTTATGTGAGAGGGTGGACCTCGAAGTTTTACGCAACAACCTATCGGGGTGTCTAGAAAACGCTGTAGGTTTATCAATGTTGGACTACTTATGCTTATCTATTCCTGTTTCCACTCAGACTCTGTCTCTATGCTATATATATAAAAATGAATTGCTCTTTCTTAGTCTCGCTAAAACTCGAAAACGGCTGGACTGATTTAGCTAATTTTGGTCTTGAATTATTTGTGGAAGTTAAGAGAAGGTTTAAAAGGTGAATAAATATGAAAATGCTCGGAATTAAATAAATTGTAGGTGATACGAAGTTCACCGGTCATCTAGTATCTAATATATTCTAGATAGATAGATTACACTTTATTTGTATAGCAGGGTTATCCAGAGAATATGTAACAGGAGATGTATACAAAGGAAGGCTCGCTCAAACCAATCTCTTCCAGGCAACCTTAGGATGGACTGGAATTATGTTACTAAACTTGAGGTAATCGTTAGCGTTTAATTAAAAGGTTGGTAATGCTTATCATCTACTAGCTGTACCTCGCGGTTTCACCCACGTAAGTCCCTTTGAAAATATCAGGATTAAAAGCCTATGTGTTAATACAGATCTCCAGCTATCTACATAACAAGTTTCATCGCAATCGGTTTAGTAGTTTTTGTGTGAAAGAGAAACAAACATCCATACACCCTCACAAACTTTCACGTTTATTAGTAGGGTATAATGAATACATTATATTGTTGTATATACCATCTGTCAAAAAAGTATCGGGAATTGATAATTTAATTCTAATTCCAAATTCAATTCAAATAAATCTTTTTGTGGTTAAGTTGGCACAACTGTTTTCTATATTGGCGCGAAGTTTGAACAATATCTGCCATTTAATTTGTTTTCAGTACTCGATTTTGTAAGCTCATCTCAAGAGTGTTTTGCGATTTTTATAATGGATAAAAACATCGAACAAAGAGTTGTTCTCAAATTTTGCATTGCAAATGGAATTTCATGTTCAGAGTCGCTGAAAATGTTACAGAAAGCATACAGTGAATCGAATTTATCAAAAACTTGTGCATATGAGTGGTACAGTGCATTCAAAAATGGACAAGATTTGTTGGAACATTTGCCTCGCTCTGGTCGACCATCAACTGAAGTTAACATAGCTAAAGTGAAGGAAATTGTGACTAAAATTCCTCATTCAAGTTTGAGAGAGATAGTCGCTAGATAGCTGGAGACCTGGATTAACACATGGGCCACTTTTTATCCCGATATTCCCAAGGCATCGAGACTTAAGCGTGTGAACAGGTGACGGATAGTGATCATGTAACATTGTCTTGAACTAAGTTAACAAGGGAAGCTACCCTTGTGTAAAAGTATTTTTTAATCCGTCGGGACCAGTATTTTTTTTGGATGTACATTACCTAATGTCAGTTTCTGTGCTTCTGATAACTATACAACATTTCATGATGATCGGGTAAGTAGTTAAAGCAGGAAAGCGAAAAAAAAAAACGGCCAAGTACGAGTCGGACTCGCGCACCGAGGGTTCCGTAAAATATTTTTATTATATGATGTAACTAAAAATATACGGATTTCGCAATTTTTCCTTTATCTGTGCTATAAGACGTTGCTTCGTACCAAATTTCAAGATTCTGAGGGAAGTACCCTGTAGTTTTGGATTCCCTTGCGAGTGTCGAAAATTTGCGGAAATTTGCGGCATAAACGGCTGTATCTTTTGATTGCGTTGGCTTAGAAGTTTGATTTTTTCACAACTCTAAGGGACAGTAGACTTGAGTATTTGATATAAATTCCGGCTTGATACATCCATGCGTTCTTGAGAAAAAGGGTCTTGACAGACAGACAGACCCACGGACGGACGGACAACAAAGTGATCCAATAATGGTTTTGTTTTTTCCTTTCGAGGTCCGGAACCCTAAAAACAATCCACCAAACTCACATTCTGATTTCTTATTCAATATGTAAAACAAAATGAAAGCATGACTTTAAATTTAAAATTTAAAACACCCCCGACTCGAAAATCCCTTCAACGATTATAAATCATCTTGGAAACATCATTTTTGAAAAGAGCTGATACTCTTACACTGCTGGACCGATATTAACCAAACATAGCTAAGAACTACCGCAAGGAAACTGGCTTTCAAATGAAAAAAACCGCATCGAAATCGGTTCATATTCATTCGATACACACACAGACATCGACGTCAAACTTATAACACCCATCTTTTTGCGTCGGGGGTTAAGGGGGTTCAAAATGACCAATTCCAGCATCATTTCTCCACAGATTGCAGTGTCATTTGTGCTAATAGCACTAATCTAGCACCGCTAATGGCCATGTGGCCAATTTGGCCATGTGGTCATTAACCCAGTTCGTATTCCAATGTATTTGCATTAAAGTCAAAGTCAAATTTCTTTATTTCAAAAAATTTTTTGAAAACGTCTTTTTTTTAAACTAAAATTTAAAAATTATAGATCAACACACTGTCACCGCAGCAATAGGTTGCTTTGTGAAAAGTAAAACAAATCTATATAAATAAAAATCAATGTTTGTATGTTTGTCCTCTATGCGTTCCGAAACAATTGATCAGATTGTGATGAAACTTTGGTAGGGTGTTCTGAGGACGCACGCGAGGGTTCCTGGCCCAAAAAACCTATAAAAAAATTGGCATTGCAACGCATGCCGGGTGCAGCTAGCGGCGGTAGCGTAATGGCTAAGGCGTCGGACTTGCGATCAAGTGGTTGCTGGTTCGAACCCCACCCAGTGCACTAACGACGTGAACCCACTCCTTTTTTTTTTTTTTTTGTACGTGTGGAAACCCCCTCGGGCCGTCACCCCACCGGGGTTTTCGGCGGGGCGGTGTGTCGGAATCGAACCGACTAAAACCACACGGTGTGCCGTACTGCGCCTTAAGTAGGAGGGATCCGGGAACAGCTTTTATTAAGACATCCGGAACCCTCCTAGCGCCTGCCCGCAAAGCGCGGGCACCACCTTCGGGTAAAAAACCTCTCAATTAGGCGACGTCCAGGCACACGCGGACGCCGCCTCCTCGCGGGGGGCCACTATAGCGGGTGGAGGGGAAAACCCGTCCCTTCCACCCGCGGCCACACTCAGGGCGGCATGAGGCGCTGGTAAGCGCGCCTCCGCCGACCGGTTCGCCGGCGGCGAATTAGGTCCGAGTGGAGATCGTCCTCCCGGACCCTTTCCGCCGCCTCCTTCTGCGAGATGACGTCCTCACAGAAGGTCGCGACCGCGGTAAAATTCCTGTCGCTACCGGCCATGGAGCGTATGACGGCCGGTAGCGAGAGATCCCCTCCGATGACTGCAGTGAGGGCCCGACGCTGCGTCGCCCAGGCGGAGCAAACTGCCAGCGTGTGCTGAGCCGAGTCCTCACTGCAGTCGCAGTGGTGACAGGCGGGACTCAGTTCCCTCCTAGCGACCGAGTGCAGGTACTTCCCGAAGCAGCCGTGCCCGGAAAGGACCTGCGTCAGTCGGAAGGAAAGGGTCCCGTGCTGCCGCCCTGCCCACTCGACGATGACCGGCTGGAGCGCCTCCACGGCGGCAAAGCCAGCACGTGGAGCCTCCAGCCGGGACGACCAACGAGCCATGGTGGCTCGGCGAGCAGCCTCACGCCATTCGCGTACCTCTTCGGGCGGGGGCCGACTGCCGCTTCCCGCCCGGAACTCAGCCGTTCGCCGATATACTTCGGCGAGCACTTCCGCCTCCAAATCCCACGGGGGTGTCCCGGCCAATGCGCACGCCGCCTCCGTCGACACGGTGCGGTATCCGCGTATGGCTCTAACCGCCATAACCCTCTGAGGGCGCCAGAGGCGCGCCCTATTCTGGGCAGTCAGAGCTCCCGCCCACACCGGTGCACCGTACAGTGCCATTGACCGGACAACCCCCGTGTACAGCCGTCTTGTAGCGACGCTGGGTCCACCCAAATTGGGTAAGAGTCGCCCAAGGGCGGACGCAGCGCCGACCAGCTTCGGAGCAAGCTGTGGGGTGAACCCACTCCTAACACAAGCTTAGCTGGAGGGGTTAACAAGAATACTATTAATGTGTGACCCACGTTGCTAGTATTCTTTACGATAAAAAAATGTTGATCTATAACCGTCCGTTTCCAAATAGTTGAGCCTTGTGAGAAGAAATCGGGCAAATAAATTCACAGCCCTTCGAAATCATAACTAATATTATAAACTGTTTCCCGCGACTTCGTTCTCGTCAAAATATCAAACAGAAACCGTACATTTTTCCGAGATAAAAAGTAACCTATGTGCTATTCCAGACTTTAATCTATCTCTGTGCCAAATTTTATCCAGATCCGTTCAGCCGTTTCTGCGTGATTGAGTAACAAACAACCATCCATCCAATTTGTATTTATAAAAGTATATACATACATCATTTATCTTAATATCCTACTAACATAATAAACGTGAAAGTTTGTATGGCTGTATGTTTGTATGTTAGGATGTATGGCTGTATAGATATATGAATGTTTGTTACTCTTTTTTTTTTTTTTAAACGATTATTTTTTATTAAACGATATTTTTTACGAAAAACTTCTAAACCGATTACGATGAAAATTAGTATGTAGATAACTGGACAGCTGGATTAACATATAGGCTATTTTTTATTCCGATATTCCCATTGCATCTGGACTTACACGGGTGAAACCGCAGGGCGCAGCTAGTATTTATATAATCTTTTGCACACGGTGTACCAGCTTGCAAAATTTCATTAAATTCGATTTAATTAATCGAATTGAATGAAATTTAGGATTAAGTTTAGGAGTTCATCGCGGATAAACAACCTTTTACACATTTTTATATTTCAAGTTGTGAGTTTATTTCTTACTCTTTCACGCTTGAACTACTCAATCGATTTTCAATCATGAAATTTTGCATACAAATTGTTAGGGGTATAAAAATGACATAAAATTAGGGTTCCAGAGGGATATTGAGTGACAAAGTCATCATTAAAATGAGTGAGGCCGAGGGCAAAAGCCAGTGCCTTATACATTTTTTTTTATTTTTTTACATTCGACGGGAAATACACTATATCAAAAGTATCTAGGGGTCAAGTACGTTTTAGAGTATCGCCGCAATTGAGGATTATTATTTTAAGTTTTTTGGATCGCTATTAATTCTTTTTAGTGAATTTCATTTCTTTAAGTTTTGATACATCATCCTCCGCGCCTTTTCCCCAACTAAGTTGGGGTCGGCTTTCAGTCTAACTACGATACGGCCGAACTTTGATATTTTACTTGGAGTGACTGCCATCAGACCTCCACAACCCAAATACTAGGCGATATACGAGTTCTGTAGTTAGACCAGGTTGTCGGACTTTTTAGGGCTCCAACTACCCGTAACGAATGCCACAGATGTTTGAATGGCACACGGGACCGACGGTTTAACGTGCTCTCCGAGGCACGGAGGGGTCTCAATGTGTTAAGAATGGTCACCCATCCTAGACTGACCTGGCTAGTATTATTTAACTTTGTAATGTGCTAACGTACTTGGTTACCACTTAGCCACCAGCCCGTCTTTCTTTAAATTTTTATTAATTATTCTTTGAAAAAAAAACCGACTTCAAAAAAAGAAACTATTCCATGAAATACTTATATATGGTTTTCTCATGGATGCCATTATCAGAACTGGACCAAATTAAAATGGGACCACACGGGAAGCACCAGCTTTCAATTAAAAAAATAATCATCAAAATCGGTTCCCCCAGTCGAAAGTTCTGAGGTAACAAACAAAAAAAAAAAAACAGTCGAATTGAGAACCTCCTCTTTTTTGAAGTCGGTTAAAAATAGAAAATCAACTGTCACAGCACAACAGCGTGTAATAGTGTTTTGACAAAACCATTACAATTTCTGCATCGGAACTGCAAAAGAAATTGCATCGATATGGAGCGACGACATCATCTGACATGAGAAGAGATAATGAGAGCCGTCGGAATGTTGCAAGCTGGTTTCAGGCAACGTACTGTGGTTGTCGCTCTAAATATTAATTGACTGACCTGTTGGTCTAGTGGGTAGTGACCCTGACCGCTATGCTTATAGGTCGTGGGTTCGATTCCCACCTTAGTCTGGGTGTTCTTTGTGTCCGTTGTTTATATGCTTGTAAAGTCCCCCGCGACACAGGAGTAATTCCTAATGCGGGAGTTGTCTTTTCAAAGTGAAATGAAAATAAATTGGATAATTTTTTATAGGTAAAAATGTACTTGAAATCTAGACACTTTTGATGTGTGTAGTACTTATACATAAGTCGATGATATCAATAATAATAGATAAGATAATAAATAATAATATCTAGTTATTTCCAATACACGTGAACCATTGCTCTCCGGGTCATTACAGTCACCGTGGATTAAAAGTATTATTGAAACAAACCCTTCGATGTATACTAAAACTCTGTAATTTCACGCGTTTGTATGCAAACGAGACCTCATGTATTATTTGAATAGAAAGAAAACTTGGTCAAACATGATCTAAGCCCGTCGATATGTGCTGTTTCTTTCGCCCCAACTGGGACATAGTGCACGTTCTCTCACTCTAACGCGCCCCAGAAAAAGGCAAAGATTATTTAGGGGTAGCTTGGTTTTGTACCTACAGCACTTCAAAAGTTTAAGAGAAATTGTACGTCTGTTTAAAATTACTTGTGAAGGTTCAATTTAATTATATTTGTGAGGAATGTAAGTTAGTTTTAAATAAGCATAAGTACTTCAAACTTTATGGAAAGCGATTATCATGACGATTTCTGTGACATAAATATTGCCTTTGAGAGAAACTACGTAATGCAATATTTGAAAATGAAATACCAGGGAGCAAGTAATAACAATATTAAGGATATTCTTTCTACAAAAATCATTGATTTAAACGAAAAATTTAATTAAACGAAATTGAAACTTATTACACACAGTTACGGCACAGTTTTTCAACTATAATTTTGTCACACTAACGTAATAGGGGGCAAGTCTATTAGCTTCAACCGGGCATTTTGGGAATTTAATATTGGAGAATTGGAAGTATATTTAAAGGTGGATAAGAAGGAAGGAAAGAGGTATCGCTTATACGGATGGAATGAGGACTGAAAGCAATAAATCAAGCACATCAGGGTCGCATACCTGTAACTCGAACTGGCTATTGCTGTAAAGTCATTTTATTTCATAATCTAATTTCTTATCGGTTGAGAAGAACGTGGCTTTCGGCTTCTGTGGCAGCTCCTGATCACCACTTTTATGTACCACAGAACACACCAAACCATAAGGTTTTCACTTAGTAAAATGCCGATACTGCACTTTGTGGTTGCCTAGTCAAGCTGTCGGTGATTTTAACAAATAAAAATAGGATATCTTCAACTTACGTGATGCTAAACTCACGTTCCAAGCAACTTTATGGTGGGGCTTTGTATATGACAATATTTGAAAGCTTCTTTTGAGCTTATTTTAGCCTTAGATGTTTAACGTGGAAGGCTACGATAACACTAATTTCTTTGATGACGGAAA
This sequence comes from Euplagia quadripunctaria, assembly GCA_963859945.1. Lineage (NCBI taxonomy): Eukaryota > Metazoa > Arthropoda > Insecta > Lepidoptera > Erebidae > Euplagia > Euplagia quadripunctaria. The sequence goes on along the minus strand of OY982574.1, from coordinate 2,530,819 downwards.
TTAAATTTTCTTCTCAAAACCTGTATTTGTTTCCTATTTAAACAGGTATTAATAGTTAGGAATTACCTATAGAATCAGTTCAGATGAGACTTTAACTTAAAATGGCTATATTATTTATATACCTACTCCGGAAAATGACCTATCTACAAACGAGAACTAAAAATAATCTTTGACACGTAGTATCGGATCGTAGAGGTTTCCTACCCCCCTAGTCAGTGTACCGAGGCGCGATTCTATGACCCGACGTGCCGTGTTGCCGCTTAAAAAATAAACACGAACAAAAATGTATGTTGAATAGAATAAAGTATTAAAATTTTGCGACGCGAGTACACGCACGTAAATACAGGACACTACAATTATTGAGTGTTTTTTCATTGACGAAAGTATCGAAAAGTTTTAGTTTTTGTGTTGTGGCTTGTGTAAATATAGTTGTAAGTAATAATTTATTTTATAGTGTTCTGTGTGCGGCTTTCGACTGTAATTTGAGGTGAGTTCAGGTAAATTTTCATCTCGATTTGAATATGCATTCTTTAAAAGCTTTTAGGCGGACAATATTAAGTTTTACACGAAATAGTTACTTTATATAATTGTGAACACACACTGATGTTTATTTTGTGAGCCAACAAGTTTATTTTCAACTTCTTTTTGAAATTTGAATTTAGAAAATAATTTCTTTTTAACTGTCAAAAATATAATAATGGTGAACCTTTTTGAACAACGGCCAGTTTTACTGAACATAAGTCTGTTACACAGGTAATTGGTGTTATACAGGTACTCTAGAAAAAAAAATTCAATTTCGGAGTTCGTGGAATTTACAAAGAAAGTTCTGATTACAATATGAATAGGAGAATAAGGTTTGGTTGAATTGCACGAACTGGTCATTCATTCTAGTCAAAGTAGGTCGTTATAAAAATATACAACAAGTTTGTTGCTACCCTTCAGAAAATACGCGTATTTTTTTAAATATATTTTTCGTGGAGATAAATAATTTAAGAGTCCTAACAGTAAGAAAATAACAATAAATAAACCATCCAAAATCAAGGATGTATCAGAATTTGCGTAAAAATGTTCTGTATTTTGTTTTTCAACAGTATATATAATATGTTTTGATGATTTTTTTTTAATGTATACACACATCTATATATAGGTATATATAAAAATATCGCTGCACGTTGTTTGCTCGCGATGAATTTCTAACCTAATGAACCGATTTTAATGAAATTTTGCACACTGTGTGCAAAATTTCGAACCTCACCCAGTGCACTACCGCCGTGAACCCACTCCTAACACAAGCATTTAGCTTAGCTGGAGGGGTTAACAAGAATACTACTAATGTGTGACCCACGTTACTAGTATTCTTTAAAAAAAAAAATCTATTGCAAATTACTTAGCCAATGCAGCGCCTGGCCGTGTAGTTAGTGTTCTAATATATAAAAATCAATGTATGTTTGTTTGTATGCGCTGCCTAATGTCAGCCGATCATCATGAAATTCTGAATACACGTTGCCAGGAATACAGAGAAGAACATAGGGGTACCCTTCATCCATAAAAAAAGTACTGTCCCCGAGGGATGGAAAAATAAGTTTTACGTGGTCTTTTGAAACCCTTTACGATTTGTATTACATGCTGGCGATCTAGGTTTCTTGTAACTTTCCTGAAATTTTTCGGTAAATTATGCCATATACACTTATGCTCTAAGATTCCTTTTGGGACAATTCATAAACGTCAAAGCTTCTCAACAAAAAAAAATCTATCTATAGATTAAAATTAATCCCTTGGTCACGGCATCACGCGTGAACGGCTAGAGCGATTTCGCTAATTCTGTTTTTTGTGTTTGTTATTGTCAGGGGTCAACTTTCCTAACTTTCATAAGAACCTTTCTTATGAAAGTTAGGAAAGTTTCGCGTAAAATTAGATTATTTAAGAAAATTTAACGACCATATTAAGTTTTCTACTGTAACCTTAGCGCTTTTGACATAACTGTCAGTAGTTTGACAGATGGCACGATTGTTCAATATTCATAGTTGAGACAGGACAACATATTACTTTCCTCTATGCCGGACGTCTGTCGGGTCAGCTAGTTCAAATATAAAATGAAAAACTTTTAAAGTTATCCAAACGAAGTATCTTTAATAATTCCTAAAGCCTCTAAACTTGGTGAATTACGTTAATACGTAGACAAAAAAAAAAAACACTTTAACTTCGACTTTTTTTGGTCATCGCTTCTGATGGTAAGGGGTTCCCGATGCCCATAAACATTCGTAACATCAGTGTCATAGTCACCGTGAGTCATTTGCGTGCAGCCAATCCTATCCCCAAGACTCTAATGCTTCATTGAACCTTGTTTACTAGTAGCAAATGGCCAGTGCAACTTGGTCGAAATGTCAGACAATTCAAAGGTACGATATACCTATTGATCGCGTTAATTCCCGTACACATAATTCCATATCATGAAACGCGAAAGTTAGTATAAATTACATAGTATATTATCCACAAGACGGCACGCCTTGCATACGCCTTCGCCGAAGAATCCTTGGTATCGCTGTAGATTGAGCGTTGGAGCAGCTGCCAACACTAGCAAATATTCGTGCAACACGTGTACATATTACAAGAACAAGGGCAGCAGCAACCCTCGCAACAACCGCCGCAACAACCTCCTCACATTTTACTTAGAATTAGAACGATAAGAGAATATTAAAGTCAGCAATACTGATCAATGGTTTGGAAAAAAGACTTATTGTCGTTTTTAGGGTTTTAAGATTATAAATATGACTTCTAAAAAATTGTTTTCTGGCATTTCATTCCAAAATATAAATTTAAATTAGTTTAAAAGTAAAACCGATCTCTTCCAGGCAACAATTATTTAATATTATTAATTTTTTGTTGTATGTGGAAGTCAGAGACCATCACCCTCAAACAATACTGTTTGAGGGTGATGGTCTGTCAACATCACGGTGGCCATCCGGATTGGGGTTCTTTGATGGGAGGATGATTTGCCTAAAAGGTGGAGGAGCTTTGCTCTTGAGAGAAAAATATGGAGGGAGATTGAGGAGGCCAACCTGACGATTTAGATAATTAAAACTAATTATAATTTAACGTTATATGCTGAACATATGGTCAGAGGAAATGAAGGCTATTTTTATCTTTTATTTTATTTATGTGGAAATCGCCACAATATTTATAATTAACTATTTAATTACATGAAAAGGTAAAGCTAGGATTTTTTTTGGCCAGAAATACCTTTTGTTATCTATACGGGGACATAATGATTCGCTCTGTTTTAATTATTATCGCTTGTTATGATGGTGAACAAAGGAGTTTTTTCTTTGTTCTTTTTGTTTCTTTACGACCTATTTCCACGTCGCTTCCATAAACACACGACATGCTATCGAAATTCGATCTAAATTTAAAAGTACGTTTACGAAAATTTTGGCAAAATCGATGTTCATTTGTCCATACGCTTGGTTCTGTATAGTCATTAATAATAATATGTCGTTACATAAGCAGCTATGGAAGGAACCCTTTATATAGCCTTCGCTAATAACTGCCTCGCCACAAATTCTGGGTACTGAGAGCTATTAATTTTAATAGTTCATTAAATTCGGAGAACGTAAGAGAAATGTTTCTTTGGATGGTTTGTTGATTGTAAATAAAAATCATTATAGTTTCTTCGTCAGAACTGCCACGTATGTTATTTACTTTTTATTATTTACGGGTTGAGGTTGGCAAACGTGTTCTCTTACGTCATGCCTAGTTAAGGCGGCACTGGAAGTTAAATAATTTTCAAGAGAAGAGTCAATGGTGTATGTAGATTAAATTATTAATTAACTTAAACAAAAGTATAACCGACTTAACACACTACTACGTAGGACTGCACGTCAGAAGTGAAAACATAAGTTCACAATGTATTTGCATATACACACACACACACACACACACACACACACACACACACACACACACACACACACACACACACACACACACACACACACACACATCTGTATATATATAATCAGGTTACAAATTTAAAGCAGGTAATAACATATCTAAATGTATACATACTCGGCTCCGTCTTACGAATTTTCGATTAGGTCACGTGTCCTGACGCGAGTTTAACATTTTTTACCCATCCCAAAAAGTGCACAACGCCGCTAAAGCAGTTTTCACTTCAAAAATATTTTTTGAAACTGGTGCATAAATGAGGGAAATATCGGTGGATGTACATAAAAAAAGTACATACAGGCGAACATGTATTATATAGCTATGTATGTGTTTGTATATGTATCTGTGCATATGTATAAATGTAAATATTTGTTACATTAAGTTACAAGTATTTGAGTATAATGTGTGTATTTATTCGTATCAAATTTTGTATGTATACCATTTTTCATTTGTCATGTATTCAATTGCACCTACTTCCTATTTTCTCTGCATCACCCAAAGGTTGACTGGTAGAGAATGCCTTAGGCATTAAGTCCGCCTATGTGCAAAAAGTTTAAATAAATAAATAAACATGGAACCTTCTCCTTTTTTGAGGTAGGTTAACAATGAGCGAGGTCAGTTTAATACTAAAATCTTTATAAAGCACCGTTCAATATTAATGAACCGTATGTACGTAACGCTATAAAAGAGAACACGACCTTTCACGTCACACAACATTCAGTATATACATGAAATATGGTCCACTGCGTAGTTTATTCAAAATATACCATAAAATGTTAAATGCGCAAGCGTTACCGCCGAATCATGCCGACTCATGCCGAATAGCCCCGAACCCAAATACGGGGTGTTGTTGAATGCGTCCATTAACTTTTTGCGGGTCCCATTATGGCGCGAATGTTTTCCGCTCTTTGTATAAGTATTAATGTTAACACCCTTCTTTATTATGGTTAATCTCTTTTGAATACTTACTTTTAAGAGCCGGAATAACACAGCTGTTTTTAAAGTATAGTATTTTTCTTCATTTGGTTTGTTTTGATCGCATTAACCAGAGAACTTAATCGTGGGAGAGCCATGCTTCGGCACGTATGGGCCGGCTCGACCGGAGTGATACCACGGCCTCACAGAAAACACCTCACAGCTTTTCGCCGAGTGAGTGAGGTCACCGGAGGTTCTAACCCTTACTTCCCCCCTCTCCTCCCTCCTCTCCCCGTCTTGCACTTTTCCCCTACTCCTACCTTAAAGGCCGGCAAAGCACTTGTGACTCTTGAGTTGCAGGTGCCCATAGGCAGCGGTTGTCATTTACCATCAGGTGACCCGTCTGCTCGTTTGCCCCCTTTACGGTAAAAAAAAGAATAACATTTATATTTTTTACATGCTTTGAGCCCCTTAGTTTTATGAAAGACTATTTGGCTCACAGTTCTACCCACGTGGCTGTTAATTTTCGCTAAAATATAAATCTTTATCCTATCACCTCAACTCTTTAATAAACCTACTCATCTTAAATAAAAAAAAATAGGCAGTCATAGGACTGCTGACAGAAGTGAAAACTTAAACGAAACGACGAACTTAAAACGTCACATTAGCAGGTTGGTGACATTAATTAATAAGGAGCTGAACGTGCCTAAAGAACTCGAAGCCTCGAAGAGTTCGATTCGTAAAACAAATGACATACAGTAACTTATGACGTCACAAATCGCTTTGCATATTCCCAAAGTCTGTGACACAGGCATGAGTGAGACATGTGAGGTAAATTTATCTTTTAATGATGGAATAATAATACAACATTAAATATGACATCACGTTTATACCGTATAGGCCTAATGTGATACTCCATAATAGGATAGTTGCGTGTCAACTCAAATTAGCAAGTTTCTATTACAACAAAATGTTCTTCACAATTTTCTATGAAATGACAATTCATGAGTGACGTCATCTTTTACATTGTACAAGTAATTCACATTGTCACAATGTTCCGCATACACACATAGAAATCTAATGAAAATAAACCAAAATACATAGTAACAGACATGAGTGTGTGTATAGGATTGCAGTGAAGCAATTGTTGCATTGTTTTTCGCCGAGTGAGGTCACCGGAGGCCCTAACTCTTCTTCCTTCTCCTCCTCCATTTCCCCTACTCGAAATTTTACCACCAGGCGATCTCCTATTATTATAATTATTCTAGTAGATTCGTTTAATAAACCATCAAATTGTTGAAGGGAGGTGAGAGCGACGGGTGTGTCGATGAGATAAATTATCCAGGCAGTAATTCATATATCTGTGTATATTATTTTTTCGTTGATAAATTACAAGTTATATTAATTCTGTCACTTATCCCACTATCCCACTAATCCCTCTAATCCCTCTAATATTATAAATGTGAAAGTTTAGATGGATGGATGGATGGATGGATAGATGGATGTTTGTTACTCTTTCACGCAAAAACCACTAAACCGATTGCGATGAAACTTGGTACGTAGTTAGCTGGAGACCTGGATTAAAACATAGGCTACTTTCTATCCCAATATTCCCACAGGGTCGGGACTTACGCGAGTGAAACCTTGGGCGCTGCTAGTATTATATATGTATTTAGTTATATATTTATTTATTTATTAAGCATACCAACTGTGTAATTACAATGTTTTGTAGTTGAGACTTTCTTAATTTAACATTGTCAGAGTAATTAAACAATCATTATTTTATTACTTTTGTTTACGTAGTATCTGTTATCTTATCTGTGCTTTTGTAATTTGTGTTATAAAACAAATATTTTTCATAATGTTAATTAATTTCTGGGGCATTATTATTCCCGAATAACTTTTGTTGACTACATCGGTCGTGTTGATAACGAATTTATTGACATGACATTATAACTCAATTGGATTGTTTGTTTTCTTTTGATGTAGATTAGATAAGATTTTATTTGTTCTAATTTTATATTTATTCTTTATTAAAATCTCTTTTTCATTTTGTGCCAACTGAATGCCTGAAAAACAAATATATTGTTTTTTTAATGCTTAATGTTTTTCCTTTAGATTATTTTTCTTTTATTCCGGTGCTCTTTTCTGAATAACTACACTAGTTACTACTAGTTTTCATAACTAAGTCGCTGTTTTAGATAAAAAATACGGACGTTATATTAAAATTATTGTTTAATTCATGTCCGTCCTCTTTTTAAGCCCCGACGCAAAATCACCGATGTACCGATTTTGATTTTGTTTTTTTTTGTTTGAAAGGTTAATTAGTCGGGAGTGTTCTTATCTTTGTTTGATGAAAATTGGTCCAAAATAGCCGCCGTAAAATGGCGGATTACAAATTTTTTCACAACTACCTCAATGTCATCAAATGAAAGGGCTTGACTAGTAGAATACTGTACACTGTATGATAAATTTCAAATTCAAGATGGCCTTTCGCACTATTTTTATTATTTTGTCGGAGGTTTTTTAAATGTTTAATTTATAGTTATGTACGAAACCTTCATCAGTAAATTTTATTTTCTTTGTGTTCATTTCAAAGTAAGGTTTGTATATTAGAAATGAGGTATTTTCCTAAAATCGTAGATTTCAAAGTTACAATAGTAAGTAATCAATCATTCCACTTAACATTTCCACTTTTTTTGTACGTACCTATATAATCAAGAAAAATCGTCTCCCTCCGAGTCTGTCACGATACGCATCCGGAGCGATAACGCGACGATAACGGAACGTCCCACTCCGCAGTTACCACTAATGGATTTCCGTTACTGTCTGCCATTCGAACCCTGATGTCGATGTGTGTATACTAGACATGGCTCTTGTTTATTTGTGCCTTTTATTTTTAAATCGTAATGGTTATTAATGTTTATTTTCTTATTCGCTAGTTTCTGCTCGTGTCTTTACTCACTCACTCAACTCACTTTCAAGTTATTTTCCTTGGAGTATTATAGGGCTATGAAGACATTAAAGATACGAATAGTTTTCGGAAGAAAAGAACTCTAGTGTTAATCGCCTGCCAAAATAAAGCTCAACACTATGTATTATTGTGTTTATACTGGTGATTATAGTTCAACCGCGGCCATTTGTAGGGTAGAACAACATAAAATTATACATATTTTATGGAATTTTTATTGGACCTCTCTCAGCTCTACCTTAAGAAATAAGAAAAGAATCATTAAAATAACCATAATATAAAATAAACAATTGCTGGAATTACTTATACACCAACAATACGGTCGAATTGAGAATTGGCTTTTTTTCTGTTTCTTCCAACCGATCGTTATGAAATTTTGTACACACGTTGTTGGCCGCGACCGCGTACCTTTAATTTAGAAAAAAAGTATTGTCCCCGAGGGATGGAAATAATTAACAAAGCCGCGTGCATAAGCTAGTGTACATACACAGGGTGTAAGAAACACTGAAGAATACTGAAATAGTGTGTGTGTCGAGTCGAAAATCATTGGAGTTTTCTGCCGGAAAATTCATATTTTTTTTTTATAATTTTTTTTTGGTTAAAATTGATATCACAATGAGTAAACAGAACATTTAACTAAAAAAAAATTACAAATACCCTATACGGCTAAGAACTGCAATATAATCAATTAAATAACATTTATGCAATCAGCTGCTTCGACGGCACCGTACGTTTAAGGTCATTCACCGTACCTCACAAAAAGAATACCGCCTACATTGCGTAGCGCCAGATGAAAATAATGACTATAAATCCTTAATCTCGCTTATGATGAACTGACTTTTGTATTGTGATAAATATAATCAGAAAGAGGTTTTTGTAAGTTTTTCGCGCAGCTCAAACTTACACGCTGTATATACCTACACGTATTTTGTCATTGGCCCTTCCAGTTTGAGACTATTGATTTATTCAATACTCACCACCTGAACTCGTTAGACGTTTTCTTCACGTAGGTATAATTACCGTTAGATACGAACCTGTTACCTTTTCAAATTTCTATCCCATATTAGAAAGCCAAAGGGCACTGTGTTAAGAACACCTTTTGTATTAAGCTCATTATTACTTTTCGTTGACTTAAATTAAGTAAGAAGTGTATCCACGTTTTGGTTGATTGTTTTGTCTTTCGATTTCATTCTATTTGTAAAATGTCTTTTAATATAAGAGGGATTTGGCTATATTATATCACGCTAGTCTGTTGTATTTTTTTTTAGGAAAAATCTATGAGTAAAATTTTAAACGTTTTCTCGGTAATATCTCTAAATAAACGCAATGCTTCAGTTACAGCTCCTTCACACTAGCGTTTGTCCAGTGTAGACGCTAGATTAACGTATGCGGAGTGCAGACGTCGCGACAACATGACGCGTGTCGCGTTGTCGCTGCGTTGAGTCGCTTGGACACTGACGTATGCGCAACGCTTGCGCTTGCTTATTGCGGCGTCGTCGTCGTCGGTATCGTAATAATAATAATAACTTAAGACACCTCACACACGGTTATCTGATCCCAAACTAGGCAGAGCCTGTCCTATGGTAACCAGACTACTTATAAACGTACCTATATATTTCTAAATACATACATACAATAGATAAATAATAACACCCAGACACAAAACAAATGATCGTTATGGTCGAAATTCGACCACCAGGCGATATTTTAGTTCATATCATAGCGCTTTCTAGAACCATACTAAGCACCAAATGGTGCTTGATTATATAGGTAGTACAAATGTACTACGGGTTCTGACAGACCAATGCAAATAGACATATTCAAATATTTGCACTGAGCGAGAAATTTGATGTATGTAATTTAAATATGGATGTAACACAGTTTTGTTTATCCTCTTATGGAGATATAGGCATGAGTATTGTTATTAGTAAAGGGCTCAGTTTCCGCATTTAGACTCGCAGCCAGTCCATTTTGGTTTTAGATAACGCTGGCTAGATGAGCCAGCCTAGCTCCTTCCAGAAGCACAGAATAATCCTGGAGCGTTCACAGGCTCCTAGAAGCTAAGCTTCTAGGATACTTACCCGTTGTGTGGCCACTCCTTCGCATTCCAGGATATCGTAGGCGACTGTTTACCCTACGTCGAGACATACACTGCATAGAGGGCTGTCTTTTACATTGATGGTAAATATATGCCGATTTAAGGCCAAGGCAGTGATGGTTCCTACAACTATTCGGATGTCAAGTCGGTTAGGATTGGGCAGTCTGCAAGTTAAAAGTTGTGAGACTTCTGTCAGCTCCAGTTTGGACTGCTTGCAGCCAGGTATGATGGCGAACGACTGTTGTGCGCTTCACGAGTCCGGTGCCTTATCCAATAACGAAATTGGTTGAAGAGAAGCGGCAGCATATAGACATGAGTAAACAAAATAAAAAAATATACATCTAATCCGTATCATAATTATAGTTTAGTAAAAAAAAAACTGTCAGTCTGCACGTGAGAAGTAAAAACATAACTAACATTTTTATGTGGGAGAGCCATGTTTCGGCACGTATGGGCCGCCGGCTCGACTCCGCTCGTTACCACGGCCTCACAGAAAACCGGCCGTGAAGCAATGCTTTCATTGCATTTCGCCGCGTGAGTGAGGTTACCGGAGGCCCTAACCCTTCCCTATCCCTTATTCCCATCCTTCCCCTCCCCCCCCCTCTTCCCATTCTTCCCCCCTCCCCCTCTTCTCCTACTCCCACCTTACAGGGTGGCAACGCACTTGTGACTCTCGAGTTGCAGGTGCCCATGGGTGGCGGTAGTCATTTACCATCAGGTGGCCCGCCTGCTCGTTTGCCTCCTATACCATAAAAAAAAAATATGTCATCAAAGCGTCACGGTCACGAGCGCGAGTTCAGTGCTTTTTCCCCGTCTAAAAGTGTCCAACGCGCCTAAAGAAGTTTTCATTTCCAAATTAAAAAACACGCTTTATTGGTGAAATTATTTAAAAAGTAACAGACCATCTTTACATGTAGCCAACTGAAGAGTTCCACTATCCACCTCCTGGCCCCATCATCAAAACAGCTCGAAGATGTCAAATTACAGTATTGTCATTGAAACTACGTATACATTGGACAATCTGAACTACGTTAAAATTGAATTCCAAGATTCGTTTACGTAGTTAGAAGTGAAGCCAATAAAAGAGTTTTAATATGAAGATAACGCTGGCTAGTTGAGCCAGCCTACGATATCCTTCCTTCCAGAAGCACAGAAGCATCCTGGGGCGTTCACATGTTTCTAGGAGCGACCTCGCGACCCCCATAACGATAATATTTATATAATGTTTTTACCTAATACCCTTCACAAAAAGACACAGCAGTGAGTATCTACTTGAGCTACCTTTAAGTTCTGCGTAGTCAGATTATTTTGTACTTAACGCAACTTCGTCCGCGTCTGTAAATTTGCCCCGTTTTTGCAATAAATTTCGTTGATGCTCCGCTCCCATTAGTTGTAGCGTGATGTTGTATAGCCTATAGCCTTCCTCAATAAATGGCTATCCAACAGTAAAATCATTTTTCTATCCGAACTAGTAGTTCCTGAGATTAGCGCGTTCAACCAAACAAAGTCTTCATCATCATCATCATCAGCCCCTCATTATCCACTGCTGGACATAGGCCTCTCCTAATGAACGCCACTGAGCTCGATCGTCAGCTCTCCTCATCCAGTTTTTTCCCGCCGTTTTGAGCAGATCGTCACTCCACCTGGCCGCAGGGCGTCCTACACTACGTTTCCCTTGACGTGGTCTCCACTCCAGAACTCATCCTTTCACCTGCGTTTATGGTCACTGCTCCACTCCTAAGGCTCGAAGCGCGATGTTACATAGCCCATCATACTATCCCTCTAAAATCTGGCTATCATTTACAGAAAGATGTTTCAAATCCGTTTAAACAAACAAAATAATCTTCAGCTTTATCATATAGTATAGATGGTATTCTAGAATAATGTTATTTTAACCTTATGTAAAGATTTATTTTGGAAACAAATCCACATATACTTTTTGCTTGAGACGCACTTTCAACACGTGAGCTCTGTTACGTCTCACATGTTATATAAATATGTAAGTATTATACAGTGTGTTACAAAAAAACTGTGGTCATATTTTAGGGTCGTATAGTAGACCCTATGAATTATGTAAAGCGCTAATAATGATATGAAAATTCGTGATTTTTATAGAGAAACTAGCAACCTGTAGCGGCTTCGTACGGGTAGCAGAGACATCTTCAACAACCATCAACATATTTTAATCAATTTACACAAAATCTTAACTTATTATACACCTAAACCTTTCTCATGAATCACTTTGTCTATTAGTGAAAACCTCATGAAAATCCGTTGAGTAGTTTTTCAGTTTATCGTGAACAGACAGACAGGCAGACTGTATAATTTAGAGTGATGATCTTATTTTGATACTGAAAAATTAAACTTGAAAATTGATCGATAAAGCTAAAATTACGCATGAGAGAGGGCTGACGTGAATGAAACTATAGGTGTTTAATACCAAGGATGTTGATGAAATGTTCAGATTTTTATGTCTGCATAAAAAATAAAAAAAACAAAATCGTTGAATTTGATATGAAAATTCGGAATGCGTTGTTTAAAAATGTGCATAAAACAAAAAAAATAAAAATATTTTTTTTTAAAGCTCAAAAAGCTTTTTTTCGGTAAAATGTTCTGTTTACTCATTGTGATATCACTTTTAAGCAAAAAACAGAAAAAAAAATCCGGTAGAATTTTCCAATGATTTTCCACTCAGAATGTTGATCTGAATACACTATTTCAGGATTCGGTACGGTGTCACTTACACCCTGTATATACAAATGAAGTATTTTCTTTATTATTCTTGTTTTGTAGATATTAACTGAATTTAGCAGCCTGTAGTAGTAAAAAAAATGAGATTTTTTTTTACCTGCGACTTCTTTTTAGTTTTAAAAGTCAGGTTTTAGCTTTACAATGCACGAATGTATAAGACTAGACGAAACGTGTTAGAAACATGCAAATTTATATTTGTGCTTTTCTGAAAGGTTCAATAATGATTATATAGAATAGAATCATCTTTATTGTACACCAACGACATATTGCTTAAAAAACACACACAAAGTGGATATGTACAATAGGCGGCCTTATCGCTCAGAGCGATCTCTTACAGGCAACCTTTGGAAGGACAAAATCGATAAAAGATAAAAGAAGAATGAGTAGGAGTTTTGGTGTGAGATAGAAGTAAAGAGAAAAAGTATTTAGTTGAGAGGAATTATAATTATATTATTTTCAAATCGATCAAAAAAGTTACGTTATTTCTAATTTTACAGTTCCAATATTAACACAATACATTTCTATTAAGTGTATTCAGCTACGGTTCGTAGCACGTAGCGCATTGTAGACGCTCTACGAGAGAATTGAATTTAATCAACTGCGGTTTAATCTAATAGTTACTGTTTTAATTATTCTTAATGTAATTAAACTCTTAAAGTCTAATTGTATTGAAGTCATGTTGTAACTTGCTCATTGTACATATATGTAAATGAATAAAAGTGTTAAAGAAAGGTATGGTAAAAATTTAAGCGTTATGTACAGCCGAAAAGTAGCTTAAAAAAATATTTTGATTTTGTTTGACTTGCCGGGGGCACTGCCTTGCCCCAGATTGTTTTTATTAGGAAAATGCTTTCCTGGTGTAGATCCACATTTGTTAATAGCATATTATAAATTTTCATTTTAATGTCTTCCATCAATGGTTGGTGGACATTTCATCAACACCAATGGTATTATACACAGAAATTTTATTTTAAAACTGAAAAATTTAATTTGAAAATTTACCGATAAAGCTAATATTTCGTTTGAGAAAGGGCTGACATAAATCAAAGTATAGGAATTTAATACCAAGGAATGTCCATGGAATGTCCAGATTTTTCAATATATAAAAAACCAAATCATTGAAATTGACATGAAAATTCATGATGTGTTGTTTAGAAGTATGCAACTACATTAGGAAAATCGTTTTCCAAAGAAAAATAATAAAATAAAAAATTCAAGCTAGATCAACTATTTGTTGGCTACACATAACGATTCTAAAATTTGACCACACCTTTCTGTAGCATCCTGTATGTTTGTAAAAATGAAAATACAATTCAAATATTTAAAGCAAAGGTAGTACAGTCTTATTTAATATCGAAAATTTAATGAAAAAAAAAAATGCCAACGTCTACGAAACTACCTATTTACCTACTTTTATAAATGAGAGGCATTAGTCAAGATTCATATTACAGAGTGCCCGGCCCGGGGAAAATGAATTATCCCTAAGGCACTCATTTAATTTAATAAATCTATTACTCTAATTATATGTCTATACACATACACAGTTGAAAAGATAGGACAAGAAGGTGAAACACATTTTTATTTGGTTGAGTTTTGACCATGGTTTTTTCATTGGCCAGTATAACTTGAGCTGTTATTGTATAGACTTACATACCATGACAGGTAATTACATATACTGGACGCGGGTAAGAAGGCAAAACACATATTTATTTAAACTAGAAATCACCTGGGCGTAGAATTTAGACTATAATTCATTAACTATTAAATGTTTTTTTTTATATTATTGACCAGTCTAACTTCAATTATTGTTGGCACGTATAGTTCGGCTCGATTGGAGTGATACCACGGCCTCACAGAAAACCAGTAGTGTGCTTTTCACCGCGTGAGTGAGGTTACCGGAGGCCCTAACCCTTCTCTCTCCCCTACTCCCACCTTAAAGGCCGGCAACGCACTTGTGACTCTTGAGTTGCCCATGGGCGGCGGTAGTCATTTTCCATCAGATGACCCGTCTGCTCGTTTGCCCCCTGTACCATGAATAAAATAGAAGAATTGCATTTTGGTTAAAATCTACTTACTTTTCAGTACTTAGTTACTACTTCTTACCTACATTCTTACTACTATTATAAATGTGAAAGTGTGGTTGAATGAAAGTATCACACCAGAACAGCTGAACGGATCTGGATGACATTTGGCACAGATGTAGATTATTTATTTTTATCCCGGCAAAATGTACGGTTTCCGTGGGATATTTCCACGCGAACGAATTCGAAGCAACAGCTAATTTTTTATATAATTTAAAAATTTATAACCCATTTTCATAGAATTTTTAACCGATTTAAAAAAGGAGGAGGTTCTCAATTACACGAATTTTTTATGTTTGATACCTCAGAACTTTCGACTGGGTGAACCGATGTTGATGATTCTTTTTTTATTTGAAAGCTGAAGCTTCCCGTGTGGTCCCATTTCAATTTGGTCCAGTTCTGACAATGTTATTCATGAGAAAACCATATAAGTCTTTTATGGAATATTTTTTTTTTTAAATTGTTTTTTTTTTAGAGAATTATTTAGCTTTCTGCACTTCTACAAATAAACTTGAAATATTCCAAATTTCACGTTCCTGTATTCACAAAACTTTTCTTCACATATTAATATTTATAAATATAATATAGATCACTACTAGTAACATGGATCACACGTTACTATTAGTCTTGTGACCCTTTTTAACTAAGCTGGGCTTACTTCGGTAGTGTGTTAAGGTGGAGTGGGTTTTACCCCAAAACTTCTGGGTTGCAAGTCCGATACCTTAGCTACTACACTACCGTCATTTAACGTAAAAGATTTGATTGTACTCGGATTGGAGTCACCGGATCCGGGAAAGAATTTAACGCCTACAAGAACAGGTGTATAGTCAAAACTCGTCAGGAAAGGCAATAAGTTGAAACACCTGCGAATTAATAAGGCAGCTATCCTTGACTCGAGTCGTGATCGTTGATCTTCAGTGATGTCTAAATCGACTTGATTAGAAAGCTTCAGTTAATTTGAGTTGTTACGTGTGTTTCTGGGAAAATTTAAGTTTACGTGATGACCATGATCATTTGTTTTGGGTCTGGGTGTAATTTATTTATCCCACTAATATTATAAATGAGAAAGTTTGGATGGATGGATGGATGTTTGTTACTCTTTCACGCAAAAACTACTGAACCGATTGCGATGAAACTTGGTATGTAGATAGCTGGAGACCTGGATTAACACATAGGCCACTTTTTAATCCCGATATTCCCACGGGATCGGGACTTACGCGAGTGAAACCTCGGGGCGCTGCTAGTACTTTATATGTATTTAGTTATATATAAGTATGTTTATCAGCAGTCTGGTTACCATAGTACAGGCTCTGCCTAGTTTGGGATCAGAAGGCCGTGTGTGAGATGTGTGAACCTTTGTAACAAATATTTTTCATACCTAATACGCTTAGAAAAGAAATAACCGAATTCCTCTTTCATTTTGACTCTAAAAACAATTTAGTTTCATGATCCAAAACTCGGGTCCGAATCACTATCAGATTAACAGGCCCGTCAAAAGGCTTGATGAGAGTTTTTGACAGGCCTGTTAGTCTAGTGGTCAGTGACCCTGACCGCTGAGCCAGAGGTCGTGGCTTCGATTCCCACCCAGGGCAAATAGTTCTGTGATGAGCACGATCATTTGTTCTGTGTCTGTGTATAATTTATCTATAATCCTATTAATATTATAAACGTGAAAGTTTGTGAGGATGGATGTATGTATGGACGTTTGTTACTCTTTCACGCCAAAACTACTTAACCGATTGCAATGAAACTTGGTATGTTAGATAGCTGGAGACCTGGAATAACATATAGGCTACTTTTTATCCCGATATTCCAACGGTACCAACCAGTATGTATCTAGTAAAATATAAGTATGTTTCAGCACTCTCGTTACCAATGTACAAGCTTTGCCTAGTTTGGGGTCAAACAGCGATGTGTGAGGTGTCTCAAGTTACTATTTTTATATTTACAACACGTTAGTGAAAGAGAATAAATTATGTACGTTGAAGACAGTTTTAATACTTTTTTAAATTGATCACATTTTCCTCGCAGCTGGTTCTTGAAAGACTAGATTGTGATTACGTGGTTCACTGCATCAACGTTCAAGTAAACTTTTGATTTAGTGTCACTTATAAAATATACTAGCTTTGTTCACGCTGATGTAGAATTTACCAATCAATTTACTGTCGCTCGGGAAAAGAACTTTTTCTTATAAAAATGTACGACTACAGAATTTGTATTGTATTTTTTCTCAAATCAGTTAAATGTTGCGAAAACTTTGTGAATAAATAATGTTATATTTAACCTTGATTATGAAATTATGTAAGTTGCAGAACCTTTAGATACCCTCCAATATTTAATGCTGCCACATTAAACATCAGAATGACATTTGAATCTGAACATTTTATTTTGTATCTTAAGTCAATAACCCCAAAGTACTTTCTTGAACGAAATAAATATTTTGCTTCAACAAAAACTTCAATAAATAATAAAACAATATTTTATATGACTTCATAAAACATCGGACTCTCAAATCGCTGTTTTGCATGTGAAAGTAGTGGCATGCAATCTACTCGTGAAACGAAACAGCTTTAAATAAAGAAAATTTGTTTGATACCGTAATGGTCATAAAAAAACTAATGTTACTAATTAGTAGTTATGTTACTAAAATGATTTTTGAAGTAATTTTTATTTTTTCACGCGCTACAATGCGTAGAAAGAATCTGTTGAATTATGACCCACTAGCAGCGCCACGCGGTTTCACCCGCGTAAGTCCCGATCCCGTGGGAATATCGGGATAGAAAGTAGCCTATGCGTTAATTCAGGTCTCCAGCTATCTACATACCAAGTTTCATCGCAATCGGTTCAGTGGTTTTTGCGTGAAAGAGTAACAAACATCCATCCATCCATCTATCCATTCATCCATCCATCCAAACTTTCACATTTATAATATTAGTGGGATTATTATCACTACATATTATAAAATAAAGTCCCCCGCCGCGTCTGTCTATCTGTTCGCGATAAACTGAAAAAAATCTGAACGGATTGGCATGCGGTTTTCACTAGTAGACAGAGTAATTCATGAGAAAGGTTTAGGTGTATAATATGTTAAGATTTTATGTAAATTGATTGAAATATGATGATGATTGTTGAAGATGTCTCTGCTACCTGAACGAAGCCGGGGCGGGTTGCTAGTTATAGTACTATAATATGTAGTGTTATCATTTCTATAACACTTACACAAAATCGAACAAAGCTGCACGGTGTTCCGTCACGTGGCTCATAACTGAGGGTCGAGGTGTGCCAATGGAGTACTCCTGATACTTACATAGGTAATAAACTCACCATGGCACACGGAACCTTACTATTCTGTTGCCTCGGCCTGCCCTTCGGGCCGTCACTCCACCGGGGCTTTCATTGGGGCGGTGCGTCGGAATCGAACCGACTAAAACCACACGTTGTGCCGTACTGCGCCTAAAATATGAGGGATCCGAGAACAGCTTTTATTAAGATTTTTTTTTTTCTTTTTAAAAGGTCATCTCCCGCATTAGGAATTACTCCTGTGTCGCGGGGGACTTTACAAACATAGAAACAACGGACAAAAAGAACACCCAGACTCAGGTAGGAATCGAACCCACGACCTTCAAGCATAGCGGTCAGGGTCACTAACCACTAGACCAACAGGCCAGTCAAAGTCAGATATCCGGATCCCTCCTCGCGGGTACCGCCTTCTGAAAACCTATAAATTTTTCGATATCCAGCCACAGGTGGAGGCCGCCTCCTCGCACCTCCACCCATACGTTGGCCTGTCTTTATATCTTACTATCTTCTTTCTTTCTTCTTCTTCTATATCTTGCGCTGAGTTCAAAGTTCGCTAAGTGCTGGGTGCATAGCCTGTGCGACGGAAAACTGCTGGTCTATTCCTGTAGTTCTCAGTTTTAGGTCCTATGGTTGAATTTCGACTGGGAGAGTCGCCGCTTTGAAGCAGTCTGAGCGTTATTCTCGCATTCGTACTTTCTTGAAGACGATGTCGCACAAAAAGGGGTCTAATAAAAGACCATGCAAAACCCAAGGCCATACATAGACCTTCCTATAGGAAGTGACGGGTCCCTTTGAATAAGATAATAGTGATTGGAGACATCGTGCGTAAATGATACAAGCTCGTTCTTTTATTTAAATAACCGAATCCTTTTATTAAAAATCACTTGTTGTCGCGTTCAAAACGCGCGCTCATGTAAGCGAATATTTGGCGAAGGCACCCGTCGACCACACGTTTGATCAAAACGATCGTTAGCATGTGGATGACTTGAAGAAAATGTGTCTTCTTGTTGACGCGTGTCAACGCGCGTTCAACGTCCATCATCTGAACATGGCCTTAACACGCTTGTCGGCACGGTTAAAAATAATCAATAGATTTATATCAAGAACGTAGACCATTGATATGATGATAGAAGAAGTAAAACCCGTTTTATCTTTACAAGTGATTGTTCCGTTCTTTGAGTTTTATTTGAAGCTAGCCGTAGTATCGACACCGATATTTCTTCGCGCAAATTAAAGAAAAAAAATACATTTTGTTATCAGAAAGAAGTTTTAGTTGTACATTTTTAACGTTTTTCAATACAATTTTAAATAAAGAGTTCGGGAGGGTTCGAAAAATTCAAAATACTTGGTTTTTTTATCATGATGATATCTGGTATTGTGGTTTACAAATTAATGCCGTTAAAAATACATGCCACATTTTTATATCACGAGGTGAGAAACAAGCATTCAGAAGCCACACTGAGGCCTGAGTGAGGCGTCCTGCCGCGCCGGTTGCAGGTGCCAGACTCCCAGTCACCCCTTGATAAAGGGCCCCCGTCGGGTCCGAAACTAGCCGGGCATCCCCGAAATATACACGTGAGTAAAACCGTATATCTTAACTAATATGAATACCACTGACGAAAGTTCTTATTCGAGCAGAAGCCATACTGGTAGGCAATTAAGAAAACCAAGGCAAGGAGATTTTTTCTCAATTGACACGACAGCGGAAGAGAATTCCTATTGAATCGCATGCCTGTCTCGCAGTTTTAAAGTGTACAGTTTATAAGTGTATGAATGGTACTTTATAATGCTTATTTTATCATACAATAAATTTAGATTGTAATAATTTTTTCTAACAAATTATAAATTGACTTCAACGAAATCGATTGTGAAAAAAAAAAACTTATGAATACCTAATATATATTATATACTAAAGCCTTTCATAGAAATATCAAGAATACTCTACTGAAAGTATAGTCTATAGTATAGTACATCATAACAAAATACATTTCGTTGAAACAATACATTACATTTCTTAATTAAATAATTCAATAAATTTATTAATAAGTATATACATTACGATGTCACTAACTAATAATAAAAACTAGAGATCGCGTGGTGGTCGAATTTCGACCATGGTTAATTTCATTGACCAATATTACTTGACCTGCAACGGTACAAAAGTCTATACAATGCATGACAGGTCAAAATATATACTGGACACTCATAGCTGTATGTACCCGTTTTTGCTTTTTTTTTAACTTTGTAGGAGATATTGTTCAAAAATTTTAGCATTCGTCACTTCTTCTCTGTATAAACTATAAGTGTGCGAAATTTCATACTCCTCCGTCTGCCCAATTTTGGTAAAAAGGGATCCAAAGTTTTCGCTTAGATAAAAAACACTGTCATTTTTCATTTATAAATTCTTCAATACTAAAATAGCTTTTTTCAATAAATATGTCTTTAATTTGTTTTTAAATACATTTACGTTACTTAAGGTCTTAAACTCTATGGGCAACTTCTTGTACAAAAAGACAGACTTAACTCTAGTGCTGTGTCTAGTTTCATTCAGTTTAATAGACAGAACAATCAGAAACAATAAGGAAAATTGGTAAATTACATAAAAACATACTTGTACATACGGATCGAATGCAGAACCTTGTATCTCCAGTAATTTCATCTCAGTAGTTTGAAAAATTGAAATGGAATTAATGGAACTCAGAAAATAATGATTAAAGCTCTCTCTCTCTCTCTCTCCAACTCTCCGACTCTCCGAATCGACTCTCCAACTCGCCGACTCTCCGACTCTCCTACTCGCTCACTCACTCGCTCCCTCGCTCCCTCCCTCTCTCTCTCACTCTCTTATGTCTCTTTGACGCTATACATGTAAATATAAGAAACTTGTCATAAAAAGTGCCCAACGCCGCTAACGAAGTTTTCTCTTCAAAAATTAAGACTAAAGCTATGTTACTTCAAACCTTAATCCCCATTATAGATTATGGTGAGGTAAGCTGCTACAACCTGAACGCAGATCTCCTCAACAAATACGACCGTCTTTCGACCACATTTCCTCTTTTCGCCCTTAAGTGAATTGGCGATTCGTCAGCGCCTGTCATCATCAGCGTGCCTTCACCAGACGGATTTCTTAACTCACACATTTTTCCTTCATATCTTACCTTTATTTTCCAGCATCTTTACTCCAATTATAACAAAAATCTTCACTCTTCAAACGCTTCGCGCTTCTCCTATTATGTGCCAGTCATTCTTCCGCCTGTGTCAATTCTTCTTTCATAATTCAGTCTGTCCTCCTCTGGAAATCACGATAGCACCTAGTCGCCTATCGTTCAGTGTGTGTTACGTGTATCTGTATATGTGTGTATGTATATACAGTTACAGAATAGTGTGGTCAAATTTTAGGAGCGTTGTGTGTAGCCTGATTTAGCTTAAAGGAAATGAGTTTTGAATTTGTTTTTCTGGCTATGCTTCAATTTCAATGATTTTTTATTTTTTTATGCAGACATTTTCAGAAAAATCTGGCCATTTCATCAATTTTCTTGGTATTAAATACCTATAGTTTAATTCATGTCAGCCCTGTCTCATACGAAATATTAGCTTTATCGTTCAATTCTCATGTCAATTTTTTCAGTTTCAAAATAAAATTTCTGTATTAAAAATCACGAATTTTGAACGGGAAGAGGAGGTGAAGGGGGGAAGAGGCGGAGAGGTTAGGGTTAGGGCCTCCGGTAACCTCACTCACGCGGTGAAAAGCAATGTAGTCATTGCTTCACTACCGGTTTTCTGTGAGGCCGTGATATCACTCCGGTCGAGCCGGCCCATACGTGCCGAAGCATGGCTTTCCCACGAATGAAATCACGCTATTGGAATTAGTGCCGGGGACACTAATTAGGTGCGTCTATAAACTTTGAAGGTCTATGGTAAGATACGTCACAGTCCGTACCATCGCTAAACCGATTACCTGACACGAAGAGTTACAGAAATGGTTCAATTTGAACATTTATTATTTGTATAAATAGAGGTAGTGCGGTTAACTTGTATATTTGCTGGTTGTAGGACCGGTTCAGCACTGATGTAGTTACCGTTTGATATTTAACCGACTTCAGAAAGGAGGATATCTTTGCGATTTGTGAACGGATTGTGACATTTAAAGAAAATATTCCACCTCTAGCGGTGGAAAATCAAGGGACAAGGAATAAACAGGTTTAAACAATGTAAGCTTACAGTTTATGCACCACGCAGATGAGAACGGGTGTTATGCCCCTCCAACACAAAGAAAATACCCGCCGATCAGGCTGCTTGATCATGCCTGAATCAATGATCAATACCAAAATTTAGAAGTTACCATGTAGTTCTGCTTAACTGCACTAGATGACACTTGGTTAGGGCACCAGCCACCCCATGGTCTTTGTATGCTTACGTAGTACTACGGTATTGTTGAGTTAAATTTTTATTCTCCTCGGTCTTTTCCAATCTGTGTAAAAGCACCCGATCCAAAACGATGCCAAAATATGGTAGAACCGATTCCCTTTCGTCTACGCTATGCTAGTAGTGATGATAACAGTAATCTTCTGCGGGATACTCTGTCAGTCATGAAGGTCTAATTCGTAGAGAAATTTGCTGCGCTCCACCATACGCGTAATTTAATAGTTTTTCTGATTTTAAAAAGTAAGCACTCAATACATTCATTACATTCCATCCCACTAATATTATAAATGTGAAAGTTTGGATAAATAGATAGATGGATGGATATTTGTTACTCTTTCACGCAAAAACCACTGAACCGATTGCGATGAAACTTAGTGTGTAGATAGCTGGAGACCTAGATTAACGCATAGGCTACTTTTTATCCCGATGTTCTCACGGGATCGGGACTTACGCGGGTGAAACTGGGGGTGGTAGTTCATACATTCGTTCTTGTAAAACTAATAGAAATAATTCAAGACCCTCTATTAAAGGTAAATTTACTTAATATAGTTCTATTTAAAATACTCCCCAGTCCTAAATAGGTGCCCGAACCTTAATAAAGCGTCTTAAACAGGACAGATTGACGCGCAGATGACCCAATAAAGGTGGCGCATTCTAGACTTTTATTGAATATTTTAAGCCAAAAAAGCTCTAAGCACGAATAAATTTGGTGAAGTTTTGTCCTTTTTTGAAGTAATTCATGTATATATTTGTAAAATCTTATTAGGAAGGTTTTTGAAGTGATAACTTCTTATGGGAGGGTAAACCGCTTCGTTACGTAACGCGTTACGGCGCCAGTCTGTCTGGCTTTCCTTTCTCTCACGCATACGGCAGCGTTAGGCAGGCTCCTGCTTTCACTCTAACCTACAGCGCTAGCCGTATTTCCAATTTCAATATTAAATAGTTCAACTTAGATTAGCTTAAGTTATCACTTCTGTTGGGCCTGGCGAGACGCACACGTAATTATAATACATTTTGTCTGTAACCACACAAAATGGTGTTCAATATAGATGTAGAACGGGAATTCCAACATCTTGGACGAAATTAGGTAAGTGGGTAGAGTACGGCTGTGTACCGTGCGCGGTCGCAGGTCTTACCCGATTCTTTCAAGCGATACTATGCATTGTCATATAAAGATAAAGCTTGAAATGGTGTGACATTGACACTGCCGATTGCTGAGCCGTTTAAGTAATATAAGCATATAATATGACCCATTAGGCGAGTACGGCAACAATACTACTGTGCCACTCGCACGCTCCAACACAAAGGGATGATCTGTCGATGATAAGAGAGATGATATAAGTTGATGTTGATAAGTTGCATACATGGATACTAATCAGCACTAACACACATTGCGCGATGCAGGATCAATTGTTACTACGTATGCACTTCATTCGACTTGTTTTCGCTAGATGTCACTAAAGTATGTTTTTGCTCCACGTAGATCTGGCGACCCTACTACTTCCGCATTACGAATGATTCCTGTGTGCTGGGGACTTTCCAAACATTGAAACAAAGAACACTCGCAACAATTGTTTGTGCACCACCCAAATTTAGTCCACTGTGGGGATCGAACCCGCAACATTCAGTGGGACGAAACGACCACTCTCACAATTGCACCAACCGATTTCAAACTGCGGTCTTCTGTAACGGGTAGACCAATGTCGGCTTTTATCTTCAGTGCCCTTTCCCTATTGCCTAAACTTGGTTTTATATTACGAAGTAGTAACTTCAGCATTTTATGCCCCACATGCTACTTATGGGAATATCAATAGTGACGTCATTCGTTGTCACGTCACATGTGTGTAATGTGTATAAATAAAGGAAGGTTGGAATTTACTGCCGGTGTACCGCAGGGAGCGAATTTGGGTAAAATTTAGAACTCCCTTAAGCTTTGCACAACTCACAATCAATTTGTCTATTTGATGGTCGTTACTGTTATTGTCGGTTAATTGGAAATACAGGGTGTTACAGAAAAGTGTGATCATTTTTTGGGGCGGATAGTAGACCCGTAAAAAAAGTAAAGCGCTAACAATTTTAGGATAATTTGTGATTGTTAATACATAAATCTTAATTTGAAAAAGACAAATTGAAATTTAAAATTTATTGATAATGATAATATTTTGTAAAGGAAAGTGCTGAGATAAGGATGTTGATGGAGTGTCCAGATTTTTCAGAAAATGTCTCCATAAAAAAATAAAATCATTGAAAATAACATAAACTTGTTGATAATTGTATTGAATAATGTGAATTTGATTGAATTGAAAATTACATGTTTAGAAATGTTTTTTCAAGCTAAATCAACTTTTTGTCGGTTACAAATAACGCTGCTAAAATTTGACCATACATTTTTGTAACAATATGTAAATTTTTGACTTCACACATTCCACCTGCTTTTTTTATGGTATAGGGGCAAACGAGCAGATGGGTCACCTGATGGTGAATGACTACCGCCGCTCATGGGCACCTGCAACTCGAGAATCACAAGTGCGTTGCCGCCCTTTAAGGTGGGAGTAGGAGAAGAGGTGGAGAGGGGGAAGAGGGGGGAGAGGGAAGGGTTAGGGCCTCCGGTAACCTTACTCACGCGGCGAAATGCAATGCATGCATTGTTTCACGACCGGTTTTCTGTGAGGCTGTGGTAACGAGCGGAGTCGAGCCGGCCCATACGCGCCGAAGCATGGCTCTCTCACATAAAAAGAAACAGATATATAAGAAACAGAGGTAATAATACCTGGAATTTCAAACGGTCATAAGTAACAAATATTTTGCTTGAAGAACTTCAAATTAAAATACTAAGTATTAATAAATATGTTTATCCATTTTTTATTCCAAAATAAAAAGACAACTTCCGCATTACAAATACTCCAGTGTCGCGGGGAGCTTCACAAACATTCAAACAACGGACACAAAGAACACCTAGACTCGGGACAACTATTTGTGAATCACACAAAATTTTGTCCCGTGTGGGACTTGAACAGACAACAGTCGACGCGGCGTAGTGGCGAAGTGACCACTTAAATTAATGCGCCATCGGTGGAGCATTAGTCGGAGTTAGTAGTTTACTTAGATTAGTTGCCTTGTGATCAAAAATATAGCCGTTGCCTTTGACGTTCAAAATTGTTACATTTTGTTCTACGTGAATAAGATTTATCTTGACTTCGAAATGAAATATTTGTTGCGTCTTCGGGCATTAGTACGGATGCTTAGACCGCCCTCTATAATAAATTCATCGGAAAGGAACACAAGCGCCATCTATCGGCGTTACGCAGAGTCTAGGCGGAAGAGGATTGGCATGCGGACAGACGAGTTTACTTTAAGTTTGGTCACCGCCAAGTCAACACTAGTTTAGGAACTATTTTTTTTTAATTTATGGTATAGGGGGCAAACGAGCAGGCGGGTCACCTGATGGTAAATGACTACAGCCGCCCATGGGCACCTTTAACTCAAGAGTCACAAGTGCGTTACCGCCCTTTAAGGTGGGAGTAGAAGAAGAGAGGGAGGGGGGAGGAGTGGGAAGAGGGGGAGTGGGGAAGAGTGTTAAGAGGGGAGGGGGGGGGGGAAGGACGGGAATAGGGGAGAGGGAAATGCAACGCAATTGATTCACTGCCGGTTTTCTGTGAGGCCGTGGTATCGAACGGAGTTGAGCCGGCCCATACATGCCGAAGCATGGCTCTCCCACGTAATACAGTGTTTCTTTGCGTGTTTACAATACATCAAAGATTAAATATCAAAAGGAGTTTTCTTATCGCCCGTACCCACTCCGTGCCCACATTATCTCTAATTCTATGCCTGAGGATTTGACATAATATATTATTATCAATTATGTTGCCGATTTTGATAACTTGTCGACAGGAATTTGTATAGCATTATATGAACAAGAAACTATAGCTAAACTACCTTTCTAATACATATCTACCTACCCTTTTTTTGTGCGAGTAGGTCCCAAAGGACCCTCTCTTCGAAACTACGCAGCAAAATGTGTGCACATAATTAAACAATTTCATTTTACGAGCAATATACATACGTGTTACAAATTTAGTAAAACATTTTTGGCGTATAATATTGTCTATGGATATAGACAATTTATTTAGGTAGCTTGTTTTTTTTTTATTAATCCACCTTGTACACTGTCCTCTTCTAGTTGTGAAATATTCAACATTGAGGTATGCCTCCGTGAATTCAAAAATAGAACATGCACATAATATGTAAATATAAATTAACTTTTTTAGAACTGTGGGCTTTTTTGAATTAATAAGTTTGTTTTATGTTTTGTTTTAAAAACTTAATAGTTACAGCTTTTTTATACGAGACTATGTACATACTAATTTAGCAAACAAGCATACAGATGTTTGTATACTCTTTGGCATACGGCGGGCGCCTAATAAAAAACAATCACCAAAGCCAATGGACTTTTGCAGCGAAATAATGGTCATAAAATATTAGACTGTGAAACCCTAAAAATTAATAACAAAGACAAAATAGTTCGGTGTATATTAAAGTTAAAAAGTAAATTTATAAAAAGAAAAAACTGTCAGTTGTAGGGCTGCACGTCAGAAGTGAAAACATAACTGACACATCTGTCATCTGAGCGTGACGGTCACACGAGTTGAGTGCTTTTTCCCCATACCAAAAGTGCCCAACGCGCCTAAAGAAGTTCTCACTTCAAATAAAATTTTAATAGTACCTATGGTAGGCATGAACAATATTTCTACATTCTAATACAGAAATGAATTCGAAAATAGTCGATTTAAAATATATTTTTAAAGTTTACTGTACACTAAACAATAAACTACACCGCGTTACTAGTTGACTGTATTGTGTACATGCTCGTATATAACCAGAAACAGTGACTTTGTAGGTGCGTCTTGGGATCGACCGCGTATTCAAGGTCATAGCACACCTAAATTATGTCGCGGTTGGTGGATGCCTTTTGAAATATTTATAGAACATGTCTTAGTGACAAGGGACATTCTCATACACGCCTACAATTGTTGCATCTTTAGCTATCATTTGTTCTAAAACCGTCATATTATAATTTTTTGAGAGACTAGGAACTAAAAATTTGCTTAGCACCAAAAGTATTTGAAAATATTTTTTTTTCTTGCCAAAGTAGACTAACTATCACAATTCATTTAGTCTTCTTATAATCGTCGTGTCAATTTTTTTTGGAATACTAACTTTAAAACGTATGATGTATCAGGTGTATCTAGGGCTGCCATCCGTCCGGATTTCCCCGTATTTGTCCTAGTTTAGAGGGCGTCCGGGGAGCGTCCGGGCGGGGTTTTCAAAAAGCATCCGGGTAAAACCCGGTCACTCTGTGCCAGGGGCAACTTATTAGATGAACGAGCTGTTTAATTTAGTAAAAAAATGGAATCGGGGTTTTTTTAACATGTCCGGAAAAGTATCTCGATTTCAAAGTGTCCGGGATTTTTGAAGAGATTGTCCGGTGTCGGCAATTTAAGTGATGGCAGGCCTAGGTGTATCTGATAATGGAACACTTACTTAAATCACTGAAAGGACATGATTCTAGCATGCAGGAACAAAAAAAAAAATACCATCCGTGTACAAGTTATGACTGTTTGAATTTCATGGTATTTTTACCTCCGTTTCTCATAAAAAGCAGCTGGAATGTGTAAAGTTAAAGATTTTAAGAAATTGTTAATTATTAGAAATTATTTTGGAATTATTTACTCAGTTATTGAGAAAATAAATTAGCTTTTATGGATTTTCTTAGAACGGAATGAAAGATTGTCTTTAACTTAAAAATACCTGGAAATTCAAACGGTCATCATAACTTGTACACGGATAATTTTTTTTTATTATTTTTGTAACTGCATGCTAGAGTCATGGTGAATTAAATAAGTGTTCGTTTGTCAGATACTCCCTATATAATCCTACTAATATTATAAACGTGAAAGTTTGTGAGGATGTATGGATGTATAGATTTGAAACAATAGGCTACCATTAGTGGAGGCTTTTATAGCATTATTAATAATAATGATACATAGTACTAGTAGTAAAAATAAAATTAAATCCCACCAAGATTATAAATGTGAAAATTTGGTTGGATGGATCGATGGATGGATGTTTGTTACTCTTTCACGTAAAAACTAGTAAACCGATTACGATGAAACTTGCTATGTAGATAGCTGGAGGCCTGGATTAACACATAGGCAAAAAGTAGCCTCTTTGTTAATCCAGGTCTCTAGCTCCGATCCCGATATTCCCCCGGCACCGGGACTTACGCGGGTGAAACCACAGCTAGTTATACATACGTATGGGAATTAATGCGATCACGTGATAGGTGTTACATACCCTAGAATTGCCTGATGTTTCGACCAGGCCGTGGTCACAGGGTAACTGGCAATCACAGGTAATTCAAAGGTATGTTATACCTATTACGTCATCACGTTAATTCCTGTATGTATGGGTATATACATGTAAATGTTTTTCAGTACTTGCATTAGATGCTAGTACTGCCCGGTGGCCGAAATTATTTTTTTTTACGTATTTGTAACATAAAATCAAGCTGTTTATTCACAGTATAAGTTGGACTATCGCTTGGAATTTTGTAATTTAGTTCCTTATTCGGTGGATGGGGCGCTAGAGGAAAAAAAGTGTTAGCGTAACGAAAAATGCTGACCGCGAGGTAATTTATTCTATTTACGCCATCTGTGGATTCTGCGTGATATTACGATAATTTGATGTTGGTTGTTTCAAGTATCCATGTATTAGTTCGGGCAGCTTTCACAGATGGCGTAATTTTAATTTCGAGTTTTTACAATTTATTTAACCCATTAAATATATTCATATTTAGCGAAAGGTGCTTCGTTTCAATCGGGTGTCCCATGACACCCTCACACGTTTTTTAATTCATAACACATATTTTTAAAAATGTTAGCTTTCTCACTTCTTCTTCTTAAAAACTTTAAATATTTCAAATTCTTTCGTGCATGAAGTTAAATTAAGGCGCCCATTACACGGTAGGTTTTATTGTCAGTTTTACCACAATCAAAACGGTGATTAACGAATAACCTATCGTCTAATGAAGTGATTGACGGTTGCATGATGAGATTTTGATGTCGATATTATTTCATCAATCACCAAAGAACATCAGTCAATCATGACTTTTGGTAATGATTGACGTTTGCATGAGCGCCTAATGGACGCCTAAAACGGGGAACAAGGAATTACAGTATAGCTGTTTAGGCTTCTATGTTATGATCAATATTCACAAACGTCGTGCTAGAAGCTCGCATGTTTGCACGTGATTTCTGGTCACGTGCCAACACATAGGTTTGCGATTGCGACTGGTCTGTACCTGCAGTTACAATAAACATTGCTACAATGTAGAGCTGCCCGTTTGCTGAATACATTACAATATTGTGATGATTAGTGGAACTGTTCGTCGCTCGGAGGTCGACATTCGATCGTTTTTCGTGCGTTTTATGTTAGAACATCAATAAGGTTATTTTTTTTAACATATATTTATATTTTTCGTGTTAGAGCCATGCTTCGGCACGTATGGGGAGTCCTCCCTCACAGAAAACCAGCAGTAAAGCAATAAATGCATTGCTTTTCACCGAGTGAATGAGGTTACCGGAACCCTTCCCTCTCCCCTCCTTTCCCCCTCTCCCCCCACTCCCACCTTTCCCTACTCCCACATTAAAGGCCGCCAACACAATTGTGACTCTTGAGTTGCAGGTGCCCATGTTCGGCAGTAGTCATTTACCATCAGGTGACCCGTCTGCTCGGTTGCCCCTATCTCATAAAAAAAAAAATATATATATATTTAGATATTATAATGTACCTTTGCATTTTATTTAAAATAAGTGTTCGCCCGCTCTTCAAAATTCGACCTTAATCATTATTTTGTTATCCATCGAAGGCAGATTTTTTTGTGTTATTATTTGAGCTCATCAATAGCTATATAATATTATATAATATAATAAATGTAACTTTAAAACTTTCGCGTTCCATGATATAATTATGTATCTATACTTGAATTAACGCCATCACGATATACTACACACAAGTATATCGGTAATTGGCAGATTGTGGTACACAACTACTAAATAAATTATAGGTATTTTACTGCTAAACAATAATAATGAAATAATACAATAATACACCTTTCTCAAATGTACTACATTCTCAGAACTTGCGAAAATGTCACATTGAATAGCATTACCAATTCTATGGGTCAGGTCACGTGGAGCGAATTTTTCTTTATCCTTTTATGTAGGCACATAACTGGCGTTGATGCACCAGATGTTACTCAACCAGGTATCAGAGACCGATATCACGATTTTACAATAATAGTAATCATTTATTTCCGGATACATAGGCTCATAGATAAATACCTTCATCTAAATATACATACTAAAACATTCTGTGTTAGTAAATAAAACTTAAAACTAGGTTAGTAACACTTTTCTTGCACTAAGTCTTTGTGCGGTCTATTGGTACTTGTCCGCGGAAGCGACGGTATACCACACCTTGCGACCTAAAGCTTTCACCTAACACCTGGTGTAGATAACAGTTGAGTACTCGCACCACGTATTTAATTAAAGTTTTACAGGTATTCGTAATATATCGTAGGTAATTCGATTTAATGTGCTTCGTGGCTTCGTGGTGTTTTTATAAAACTTAAAAAAAAAATAATAACTTGACACACCTCGCACACGGCCGTCTGATCCCAAACTCGGTAGAGCCTGTACTATAGTAACCAGACTGCTGATAAATATACTTATATATTTCTAAATACATACATATTATAAATAAATAATGCACAGACATAGAACAAATGATCGTGGTCATCACACAATTATTTGCTTCGCAGTCAGGATCATTAACCACTTAGGTCTGCCATTATAATGCATCTCTGTTTGTGTAAAAAAGAGATATTGGAAACTTTTTTGATTTCGTAGTAAACATATTTTTTTCAATTATTAATTGAGCTTTTGAATATTTATTGATTCCTTTTTGAGTATTTATTGATTCCTTTTTGAGTATTTATTGATTCCTTTTTGAGTATTTATTGATTCCTTTTTGAGTATTTATTGATTCCTTTTTGAGTATTTATTGATTCCTTTTTGAGTATTTATTGATTCCTTTTTGAGTGTTTATTGATTCCTTTTTGAATATTTATTGATTCCTTTTTGAATATTTATTGAATCCTTTTTGAATTGAATCTTCTAAAATCTTGTTTTGCTTGACTTCAACTTTGTAAAAAATATCGCAAAAAATTATCGGTAGACATATGTATGTAAGTACGTCATTCATTTATTTCTAGGCTGATAAATCTTTCTTTTTCAATTACGCTCTTTAAGTGCAGGTCTAATTTGATTGGAAAATCGTTTGCTGGAGATAATTTCTTTTCGTTTTTTTTTGGTACTTATTTGCATTTATTTAATAAACCCACTTAAAACGTTTTAAGAGGCAGTACCTACATTATAAAAGAAAAACATGACATGATAAAATAAAGCAACGTTCACATGGAGTTAGTTTTATTTCGCAAGATTTTTTATATTTTTAATTCCTGAACGATATACTTAAAACATTAACTTTTTTCGTATTCTCAAAAGGTTAACAAGTAAATATAATTAATATTCAGCTACGCTTAGAATATATGTGTGTTGATGATCTCATTATGAAATACTAGCAGTGCCCCGCGTTTTCACCCGCGTACGTCCCGGTGCCGTGAGAATATCAGGATAAAAAGTAAAAGTAGGGAGTAAAAGTAAAGGAGGCCAGGATTAACACAAAGCAACCTTTGTGTTAATCCCGGTCTCTAGCTATCTACATACCAAGTTTCATTGCAATCGATTCAGTATTTCTTGCGTGAAAGAGTAACAAATATCCATACATCAATACATTCTCACAAACTTTCACGTTTATAATATTAATAGGATTAAGTATTGTATCGCAAGGATGGAGTATTTTATTGTGATTGGAAATGATTTACTTAACAATATTAGGTTGGAGTTCTTAAAAATAATCCGTGTTTTTATTTTTTTGGTATAGGGGGCAAACGAGCAGTCTCGATATGTTCCGAACACCAAGCTTTTTCAAGGCTAATTTGGCCTTACCCTCTAAGTAACCGCGAAACTGGACTTCGTTCGATATCAATGCCAAGGATTCCGATGCTGGCTGCGACAGTTAGGGAAGTGCTCTCAAAGCGAGGTGATTCGACAAACGGTATCTTTTTAGCGGTGAACGCGCAAACCTGTGTCTGTTGGGTTAAATTGGACTAGATTAATTGGACTAGAGTAAGTGTATCCATAGTCTAACGCTTTCATCCAGATCGTTAAACTTAATTTGAAGTTTACGCTTTCACTAATGACTAATCTATAATTTCTCTAAGATCCGGACTGTTTTGAAAGCAAACGGAAGCCATTAATCACGAGGCGAATTGTTTTGGCGCATTTGAATCAAGGTCTGTACAGAAGATAACACTATCACATAAAACTAAGCTAAAGGCAGTCCCCTTACTTATAAAATAGCAAAAGTTTTGATGTACAAACTTATATTGTTCAACTATATTATTCTCTTATAGAAAATGAGATTGCGTTGCAACTTTTTACTTTTCTGTACTGCTAAAGTGGCTTGCGACTCGCGCATTGTCGATTTTTTGTTTTACATTACGTCGTTGCCAAACAAGCATACGGCGCGCCTAAAGTCAGCAGTTACCGTATTTCAGAGGATACTTTTATATTATTTTCGAAGGACCCTGTACTTATCCAGGATGATATGCTACTTAGCCCAGTCAAGGAACTAAAATATCTAATTTTGGATTACCACGCATTTTTATTTTTGAATAAATAGTAAACAAATGCGCTGATTAAGAATTTCGATACCCGTTGTCTGGACAAGGGGGGCGTAATTTTTTTTTATAATTTAATAAAAAATAATACATTTTTTTACATTTACGTTATAAAATCGGTTAAAATCGATATTTCTAAAAAAATCCAACGGGTTCATAAAGGGTTTTATGAATTTTCTAAGCTGCTCCGACTAGTTTTATTAGTTTAGAAAAATAATGGCGCATTTTGCAATTAAGGCTAAAAAAATAAAATTATCGTTAATAATTTCAAAGTTTAAAACAGATCTAGGTGAAATTTATAGCACTTTTTATTATCATCGCAAGCTACAATTTCAGAAAGTTACAGACTTCTACGTACGTTCCTTTCAAAGTTATTAAATGTTAAAAAAAACCTCTTTTTTAACTTTGACCTTCATTTGCTGTTAAACAAAAGCATTTAGTGACTTTGAACAGATCTCATTTGATGAGGGGGAGAGGGAAGGGTTAGGGCCTCCGGTAACCTCACTCACTCGGCGAAAAGCAATGCATTGCTTCACTGCCGGTTTTCTGTGAGGCCGTGGTATTACTCCGGTCGAGCCGGCCCACACGTGCCGAAGCATGGCGCTCCCATTTACGAAGGTTATGAAGTTCGTGCGTGCGTGCGTGCGTGCATGCGTGCGTGTGTGTGTGTGTGTGAGTGTGCATGTGTGTGTGTATTTGTGTGTGTGAGTGTGCGTGTGTGTGCGTATGTGAGTGTGTGTGAGGGGATGAATGTTTTGGTGCTAGTTCTACGATGTTGAGGTAAGTAAAACATCACTTTTGAAGTGGGTCATTATAATTCAAGATGGGACTAGTAATAGGCTCTCGGTTTCCTCATAGCTAAGGGTCTTTAGCCAACGAGAGGTAGTGGTTTTACAGCTAAGTATTAATTGTATACGAAACATTCGTTGGTGATTTTACACGAACAGTAGACAACATAGCGTTTCCCAGCAGAGTTCAGAAGAGTGAGTCAATGTGAGTCTCAAACACATCACACAAAACTAATTTTGTATACATATACTAGTACCCCTTAGGGCACTATAAATACTAAACTAATTCACTGCTTTTCCTTTTGAATTGGTATCAATTCAGAAATAACAGGACCTTTATGTATGTATTCTAGTTCACTCGCTTAAGAAAATAAATTTTATTCGAATGTTTTTTGTTTCATCCAGATGGCTTCTCATAAAGTCTTGTCTTTATTCAACATTTCTAGTTCGAATTTGGTTCAATTTAAATATATTAAACTCGTAATCATATACAGTACTGTGAGAGTGAGGTGTATAGAAAAGGATCCAGGGTACCTTTCACCCCGAAAAAAGTAATGCTTGAAAGGCATAGTGAATTGATTGACTATCTCTAGACTCTCGAGGGTCAATATTGGTGATGCTTGATTTTTGTCGCGCATTTGACAGTATAAATATATGATTATTACTTTCTAAACTGTCATACTACGGATTTGATATTGATGCAATCCGATGGTTCGATAGCTATCTATCAGACAAGTTTCAGCAAGTCGAAGTTCGAGGAAGGGACGGTTCAACATTGTCGTCTGCCCCACGACTGGTGTCGTGAGGAATTTCCCAGGGATCCTTTCTAGGCCCGCTTTTATACATTCTCTACTGTGCTGACATGGCTATACTGGCTATACTGTGCTGGCTGCAAATACCATATTAATGCATATGATACCCAGCTATCATTCATTTGACGCCCGGAATACGGCTTCCGCAACATAAACAATAAATGCGGAACTTGAGCGGGTGGTTTCTTGGGCGGACAGGAATTCACTGGTACTGAACCCGAAAAAATCTAAATTTCTGATTATGGGTAGCAAAAATAAAAAAAAAATATCCTAGCTGTAAAACCAGAGATTCAAATTTCCAGAATAAAAATCGATAGGGTGGATAGGGTAAATAATCTTGGTCTACTTATCGACCCTGAACTACATTTTGAGAGTCATGTTAACAATTTGGTGAAAAACTGCTCCTATGGGTTGAAAGTTTTGTACAGGATAAGAAATTTCATCAACGTCACAATTAGGAGAAACTTAGTGGACAGTTTTGTGCTGTCCAAGCTGAACTATTGTGACACAGGGCCATGCTTGCTGTCGTCGAACGTCTAATTCAACGTGTTCAAAATGCGTGGTTCTGCTTTAGCATACCCCGAAGAAGTCACGTCACGCCTTATTTAAATCAAAATGATATTTTGAAGATGGTAGCAAGGAGAAGGTTACATTTTGCAAACATGTTGTTTGGTATAATAGATACAAAAAAAAAAAACAGAATACATAAATAACGCACTAAGTTGTGCGCGGACTACTATAATCACTCCAACAGAACGACGATGAATCTTCCCAAGATTCCAAAATATAGAACAGCAGCCTTCAGGGGATGTTTCAAGTATGCCGCCACTCGCTGCTGGAACGATATCCCACCGCCTTTACGATCGCTAAAAACAAAGGCAACATTTAAACATCATCTAAAAAAGTATTACTTGATGCACAAAAAAATATCAACCCTTTAATTACAAATGTTACAAAATAGTTACGACTTATGAGCACGTTGAGGCATCAGTTCCAACCAGTTTCAGGCGAATTGTATATTATAGGCTCAACTTAAGAATACCTTCTCTGTATTTTTTTGTATTTACACACAGGTAGGGTGTTTAGGTAGTTACCTTACTCGTAATTGGTAGTCTGTGCACACTATAAACATATTTGCATTGTCTTGAGATATTGCGCAATGTTACACTACACCTTCAAGTTTGTAAAAATGACGCGCTTACGCGATATCAGCTGAACAGTGCGGTGTATGCGGGAAAGGAACAGAATAATATAAATTAAAGTGGTTGTAGCGGCAGGTATTTTAATATTTTATGATGTCCTTATGCAAGTTATCAAAACACAGTTGAAAACAAACACACATAATTCTTCTTAAACAACAATAGGTCTATACCTAGTGATTGAACTTATCTTTATGTTATTTAAATGTGCACACATATGGCGAATATGTTAATTTTTATGTTACGGTTTTGGTCTTAGCTTCTCGTTCTGTGCATCACTTGGGGTTGATACGGAAGACCAGCGCTGTGTTGTGGCCTGCGTCACAGCCAGCATTAAGCTCAGTATTAACCTCGTTGCCACACCTGCGGGCGTGCAATGGCAATGCAACGTATTTGTGTGTAAATGTGTTCCTAGATTTAAGTAACATTTTATTTTGATTGCTCATTGCGCGGCTGTATTGTGAGGCAATAAATGGTTTTTTCTTTCTTCTTTAATGCCCGGTTCCCATAATTAATAAAATATTTGTGGCAGTCACGTAGCAGAGCGTCACAATCTCTACGTGATTCCTCATAGGAAGTTGCTCAATCATGAATGCTGACACTACACATTATAATACGTGTCTCTAGTTGCTAAAACCTGAGATCCCCACTTAATAATATATGAAATTAACTAGTATATAAGATAGGATATTTTGTAAATAAATTATCATTCGATCAACCATATAGCGAGTCGTTATTAACTCCGCAATAATATTCATATAAAATTTTTGTTGAATATTCAACGAAATTTTACCGTACGTAAGCAAAACGAATCGTTTCTTGATTATAGGAACCGGGCATAATACTACATTCAAATATAAACTTTAGTGAGTGGTATTCATACATTTTGGACCCGACGACGGGGTCGAGTGCTGTCTGAATCCGAGTACCGACGTGGTAGGTCGCTAAACCGGTTGATAAAGGGCCTCCCTCGGGTCCAAAACTAGCATACTGTTTTCACACAAAAAAATAGGTCTTATCGCAGTCTGCGATCTCTTACAGACAACCGTTGATGGACTATACTGTGTGGTATTTCAAGAGGAAGGTCTATATGTATAATACATGCATAATATAGTAGAGAAACACTGATTAGAGGTTTCTAATATGATGTCGTAAATAAACTATTTCTTTTTGCGTTTACATTGCAAACGCTGGCTGAACCCTACGAGATATATCAAAATAATGTACCACAGTATTGTACACCTTAAAAAGTTCTACAAAAAAAACCGCGATGGTATATGTCTATCTCTTAGGGATAACCCACAATAACCATTTTTTATCTTTTACTTTTTACGAGAAATAATGGCTTATTTACGAAGTGATTTTCAATTTTAAGCAATACAGAATTAATCCTTATCCAATTAAGTACCTTAAATACATTGTGCATTTAATATAGATCAAAATGGCCCTTTACAGCATGTAATTTCAATGAATATTTTCGAAGATATTACAGATTTAAAATGCAGGGACATAGCGGTTGCTGCGGTTACCGGCTTAGATTTGAGCGTTGAGTGTTTTTCACATGGCCTTAGTAAGGTTTAGATACGATAAAACAAAGCATAGCATATACTATGCGTTCTAAAACTCGAATAAACATACTTTTGTTGTAAATACTAATACTACTATTATTTTTTTTTTTCTTAAAAAAGACAACTCCTGCATTAGGAATTACTCCTGTGTCGCGGGGGACTTTACAAACATAGAAACAACGGACACAAAGAACACCCAGACTAAGATGGGAATCGAACCCACGACCTATAAGCAAAGCGGTCAGAGTCACTAACCATTAGACCAACAGGCCAGTCTAAATATAATATTTTGTTGTAATATATATTATATGTATAAAGAAACACTCAGACCAAACAATTAGAGGGCTCGGTCTTCCCGGCAACAATCAGTTCGAAATACAGGTATGCAACCCTGACCTGCTGGAGCTATTAGGGGCCATCCATAAGTTACATCACTCAAATTTCATGATTTTTGGACCTCCCGCCGTCCTTGTCACAGGTGGTCACATTTGTTGAATTTAAATGAAAAATTTAACCGTGAGATCCACGACTTCAAATACACAGATAATTTTAAATTTATTAAGAACTTATCATATTGTGTTTATCTATAAAATTTATCAGCAATTCCGATTTATCTAATGGACGCATTGATTATGCGCATAAAACTCGTTGTAACAGCCGAGCCATTACGGCGATTGCCGAACGTGTAGTACGCGAAGTACTCGTGTCATGTTCGGTATTCTCCGCAACTGTTCGGTTGGAACGACGAGATTATAGACTGGAGTGAGAAAAAACCACATTCGTTGGTGACTCATGGCGTGTGTCGCGTCGTGTTATTGCATATTTTTTAATAATTGTGTTGTTAGTAAATGTGTTGGTAGCAGTTTAATTTTTGTTTTCCTTATAGCAGGTCAGTTTTATTAAGTATATAATTACCATTACTAAGTGAAATAGACGGCGTTTACATTTAATGTTATATTGGTTTGTATATTGTTAAACCTTTATCATTTGATCAAACTTTAACGTAATGGAGGAAAAACAACAAACACATTCTTATTGTGAATTGCCTAAAAATTTAGAAGAATCTGTAGAAAGTATAATTAAAGATCAAAGTTTTACAAGCTACGAGAAGTACGTCAAAAAATTATCAACAGATGGCGGTAGTTACATGGGCATACTATATGAAATTGATTTAAAAGGAAAAGTTGGAGATGAATGTAGAGAAATAAATATATTTGTTAAAAACATTGTTGAGAATCTACAGATGCCTATATATTCCGTATCAGGCGTCTTTGAGACGGAAGCTTGGGTTTATAACGGACTTAGTACAATCTTTACAAAACTACAAGATGAAGCAAACATCCCTCACAAAGATAGATTCAAAATGGCCTACAGCTTTCGTGAATGTAATCCGAAATCTATTATCCTTGCACATTTGGGTAAAAAAGGATTTAAATTGTATAACAGAATGGAACCGGTTTCCTTACAGTATGCTGAAAAATGTACAGAAGAGCTTGCCAAATTCCATGCTTTGTCATTTGTGTTACAAGAAAAGAAACCGGAAGATTTTAAAAACGATGTTTTAACTAAGAAACAGCCGTATAATTTTGGTGAAGAGTGGTACGCATATGTTGAAAACATGGCCAATTACTCTATAAATTGTTTGGCGCCTGAAATCAAGGAGACAGTAAAAGAAGCTTTATTAAACAAAGCCGCCAATTACCCTAAATATATGACAGATACTTCAACTGTTCGTACCTTGTGTCATGGAGACTACAAACTTAACAATATTATGGCTAAAGAAGTTGTAAGTATTTTCCTTTGGACTGTTGTGAAACTTAATTCATCAATCAAGCGTAGGAAGTCCGTAGCAAATCTTTCTTTTTATTGGTTTTTCGTACGACCATCAGTAGTGGCCAGCCCACCACTATTGAGGGAATTGGGCTACGTCCTTGTGTACCTAGACATAACTTAGACAGGGAGTTACCCGAAGAGACGGACGGATGCTAGGAGGGGCAGCGCTCTCCCTTTATGTCCTAACAGTCATTCTCGAGCCCCTCTTATCCAACCACCCGGTATGCCGCACTGCGACAGGACTCCACACAGTATGACATACCATGAGGTTTTAGTACTCTCGATTCCAACTGACGGAGAACCCCGGTGGTAGTGACAGCCCATGGGGGTTTCCACACACGCAACAAAAAAAAGGTGTGTCCGTGTCCTTTTGAGCCCCATCCGTCTATAGCTAGTAATTAGGGGCATATGTTTATCAGCTTATGTCCTGAGTTAATGATGACGACGGTTAAGTTCTTCTCTGGAATGCGCGCCCTGTCTCCACAAACAGTTTTATATTTAAGAAGAAAGTCCGTGATCTTCCGCACGAGTTGGCAGAATATGCTGAACGCTAGTACATGACCCCGTACTGCGGTATTCATAGTTTATGTATACTTTTATGTGTATGTAAATAATAGTGTGTATCCCATGTATTATGTATATCAAGCTTGTTAATTGATTAATTTCACTACTATAAATCTTACTAATATTATAAGGGCGAAAGTTTGTGATGATGGATGGATGAATAAATTGATGTTTACTACTCTTTTACTCATAAAAGGTTGAACGGATCAGGATGGAATTTGGCACAGAGATATATTATAGTCTGGCAAAGCACATAGTCTACTTTTATCCCGGAAAAATGTACGGTTCCCGTGGGATAAATTTCACCGAAATTCTTTGCATCTACTGTATAACATTTCTACATCACCCCAAGGTTAACTGGTGAAGAATGCTATGAGTCCATCTTTGTACAAATGTACATAAAGTTTTAAATAAATAAAGTTCTAGTTTTATAAATAATTCCTATACTTACTTTAAGTAGCCTATGTAAATAAATGCCGTAACATCAAAGCTATATTTTTCTAATATTATTTTGATATCGAGATCTCCTCACTCGCCGAAACCTAAAAGAACTGATAAATTACATTCAAGTTAAAATAAACTTGTTTTTCAATGTTCCTACCGTAAGTAATTCTAAAGTCCCTTTGACCCTTTTGCTGGATACCTTTATATATACAATTCTTAAATTCTTTCATCTACAAATCACGATATTTTTTTGTAGAACGGAGAAGTTACTGAAGTTGTGCCGATAGATTACCAAATTCTTCACTACGGATGTCCAGTGTTGGATTTCATTTATTTTATTTTCCACGGAACAGACCAGGAATTTAGAAGAAAACATTTGTCTTATCTTAAGGACCTGTATTTTCAAACTATGAAAGCATTTCTCGAGAATTTTGAAATTAATATTGAAAAGTACTTTCCAAAAACTGAATTTGAGAAGGTTTATAAAGAAAAATTGGATTTTGGTCTTATGGTCAACATATTTTACGCTCCATTTTTGTTTGCTGTTGAGGACGATTTCCCTGATGTAACTACGCAAGAGTTATCGACTTTACAATTTAAGGTTGATGCCAGATTCACAGAACGATTCCGTGGTGTTGTGGATGATTTTATACAGTGGGGCTATATCTGAACACTTCATTTTGTCCCTTAAAAAAAGATCAACTACCAACACTGGGATCAAGGCAAAAAACTCCTTCAAAGGTTCTAATATGTAGAAAAAAAAACGTAATATATATTATATATGGACAGTTATGTATGTATTGTGCAAATAAAATTATTTCATTTAAGTACTTTATTTCATTTTCAAATAGACCTTACTTATACGATTTAAATATAATTATGTTTTCTGATGTACATACAGGTAAAGAAGTCAGCTTAATTAGTACGGTGTGACTAGAAAATATTTAAAACCCTCGCATTATCTACTGATTGGGTTCATATGACTTTGTGTTTAGGGTTTCGTTCCTTAAAAGCAAAAAAGGAACCCTTATAGGATCACTTTGTTGTCTGTCTGTCCGTCTGTCTGTCTGTGAAGACCCTTTTTCTCACTTGCCGGTTTTTTCTCTTAATTTCCTATTACTTTGAAGTCTTCTTTCCCCTTGTTGAAACCTAATATATTATTATTATTATTTAGCACAGATGTTATGGATACGAAATTTGAGATTTAGATATGGATACCGATTTATGAATAAATATCATACCGGTTTCAGATATAGCTTCATATAGTTTCATTACGTATTAAGGGTATTGTAATAGGATAATAGAAATAGATAATGATTTGGCTATATTTCTAGGTTATTGAATCGAATTGAATTAGATAAATCGAATACAAAAGGTTTGAAGTCGCTCTCGGTGAGATCTGGATAGCTGGCGTCCGCATAATCAAGAACTGGAAGAAGAAGTGAATTTGCAAAAGTAGTTTTGGTGACAGTTGGTAGAAAATTTCTCAATCTTTTTAAGGAACCTGCAGAGGCAAATAACTTACGACATATTTGTGACTGTTACTGTAACTACTGACATACGTAGTGTAGATTCACATTTCTAAACAACACATTATGAATTTTCATGTCGATTTCAATGATTTTGTTTTTTTATTTTGTTAAGCAGACAATTTCAAAGAAATCTGGACATTCCATCAACTTTCTTGGTATTAAATACCTATATAGTTCTATTCAAGTCAGCCCTCTCTCATACGAAATATTAGCTTTATCGGCCAATTTTCAAGTTGAATTTATCAGTTTCAAAATAAAATTTCTTAATTAAAAATCACGAATTTTCATAAAATTGTTAGCGCTTTACGTTATTCACGGTGTTTACTATATGACCCTAAAATTTGACCACACCTTTCTGTAACACCCTGTATAACTTATAGGTATACCTTAATACATAATTTTAACGTAGTGGACTTTTTAAACCTGCGAGAACATTGTGGAAAGCTGTCAAGTAAGTATGTATTGTTTCCGCACACACGTCAACTTTTCGACTAGGGATCGAGGTTGATGGGACGAAAGCGCAATCAGAGCTTTTATTTTTATTAATTTTATTGACTTCGACTGTCCTGCAGGCTTAGACAAGTGTCGAACGTTTCTTAGCGTGTCTATTTCTAAATCGTTGAAGCCCCAACGAAAACGATAATAGATTGGTGGACTAATATACTTTGATTTAGCGAACTATTTATATTCGGTCTTCCTCTAAAAACCATATTATTGTCTATGGTTTCTTTTACAAACGTCAAAGTGTTTGGCGCGTATTTTAAGGTGGCGTCCGCGTCCATTCATATATTACGTGAGGCCTTTAGCCGGGGAGAGGGTCAAACTGTAAACAGTCCCTCTTGAGAGGGATTTCATTCTAATTCACTGTAACACACACGTGTTACAGTGAATTAGAATGAGTATTCTTTTACGACTTTTAGTCATTCCTGTTTAATTATTTTATTGTTCGATTTTTTTACTATGATTCTAGACTACGTTATGTCTTAAATACTAGATTTCACTAGTCTTAAATAAAAAGTACCTGGGAGATCAAGCTTCGCTCGGTAGCTTTTTGTAAAATCGTAATTTTCTATTGTTGTAAAATTGCTTTTTAACAGGAAACACAACTATGCAGTTGAACTTCAAATGTAAAACTGTATCTGTATATATAGAAATATAAATACATACATAAATAAATACACACATACAAGAATTGCTCGTTTAAAGTAGTAAGATAATTATAAGCAAATAATGTATTTTTTTTAATAAATTGTACGCATTCGAGCACAGATTACTTATTTATACTAAAAAGACGCAGTTTAATAAATCTCACGTCTTACTAGTGGGCGGAGGACGTCCAGCCAAATCTACACATTCAACATCTCCTCAAAGATCGAAAAAATTGCCTCATAATGGGTAATATGTTCCGAATTTAAAAAAGTTAGTTTCGTGTACATAGTGTTTTAAGTTTGTGGTAAGTATAATTCCTCGTGATGGGCAGCCTAAATAAATTGCAAAGAGTTCATTTTACAGAAATGTGAACAATTATCACTACGTCAATGACCAGCTGATAGTTACAATCATCATTTTGTTTTCTACAAGGTGTTAACGTACCCAAAGCGTTTGTCAAAAGTGTCACTTGTCTACCATTTTAAAGTTCTTTACGGTTAGTCAGTTATTTGAATTCCATACATGTACTTTCCTATTCTACTGTCGTTATAGAACATAAAAAGCCACTTGTCTAAGCCTGCTGATGAAATATTCGAAGTGGCGGTTGCGTAATACTTAACACGATAGATTTGCGATCACGTAATTACAAGTGATGCAAAATATGCAAACTTATCCAGTACAGAATACTAAGGATTGGACGGCGAATGGCGGACCAGTGACAATAAACGTAGACGAAATAGCGGGGAAGTCTAGTATACTAGACTTCCCCGCTGATACACACATACAGGAATACAGATACAGGAATACAGGATACACAGATACAGGAATACAGATACAGGAATACAGGATACACAGATACAGGAAGAAGATTTACTAGGATTACTATATCAATTTCAATAAATAAGTGATGATTGAATTCGAATGAATCAAAAGCAAATTACTCAAAAAAAATATTTCTAGAATCATATTACCCTACTACCCTGTTAAAGCAAAACCGTTGTTTGAAAAGGGTAACAAGTTCAATACAATTATTTTAATGAGATTGTATTTTTGGAGTAAAGGTATTAACTATTTTAAAACGACTTTTAAAGAATTATTTAGAACAGGTAAATATTTATACATGGAATTCAGGTGGAGACACAATGAATTCTCTTGCATTTTCTGTGTATTTAATTATTTATTATACGCCATGCAGCGAAGAAGAAACTGGATTACTTTGAACTAGCTCAAACCCCTTTGGACTTTAAATGTTTTCACATCAAATAGTAAAAAGAAAATACATTTATTTTAACATAAAAAAAGAGACAACACATACTGAAGAAACGCGGGAGAGCCATGCTTTGGCACGTATGAGACGGCTCGACCGGAGTGATACCACGACGTTTCGCACAGTCGATACACGATCGTTCGAAATACAATTCACCAATTTAATACATAATTGACGTTCCGCTCTGCACTGGCTTTGAATGAACCGACCACCTTTTTTTCGTGGGAGAGCCATGCTTCGGCACGTCCTCATAGAAAACCAGTAGTGAAGCAATGATTGCATTGCTTTTCACCGCGTGAGTGAGGTTACCGGAGGCCTTAACCCTTCAATTTCCTCTCTTCCCACCTCTTCCTTTACTCCCACTTTAAAGACCGGCAACTCTTGAGTTGCAGGTGCGCATGAGC
Organism: Euplagia quadripunctaria; assembly: GCA_963859945.1. NCBI lineage: Eukaryota > Metazoa > Arthropoda > Insecta > Lepidoptera > Erebidae > Euplagia > Euplagia quadripunctaria. The sequence continues at coordinate 2,485,912 of OY982574.1, read as the reverse complement.
GACGGTAGTCATTTGCCATCGGGTTACCCGTTTGCTCGTTTGCCCCTTTTTCCATAAAAAAAAAATTGGATGACCGATTTCTAAATGAATTTTCCTAACCTCAGATTTCTCTCCGGCAATGTGATACTGATTTATTAATATGGTTAGGAATCCAGATTTTCTATACTCTGATGATCAATCTTGAATAATGATGCAACCCGATGCCCGTTTCTTTGACCCACGCTGCCTCCAGCGGGTGATGATTGAATGACAACGCCGTTGACCTTGACGGTTGTCGTGCCCGTACGCTGTAATCGTGCTGATAACGCGCTTCTGACGCAATACAAATATAACCCGATGATTTATCTGATTTTTTAACATAACAACCGTCCGAATAAAATCGAATTCAATAATTGCAGTCCTCACAGATAATTAATCCTAAAATTACCACAGAGTATAAAATGATCTAAATTGATAATGCCAATATAAACTTACCATGAACACATTATGATTTGACATATTGAAATGAAAAAAAAACATGTCAGTTTTATTAACTCTTAATATTGTTGCTAGTCAGCTGAATCTCTGTTCCATGTGTGGATAGATGTTAGCTTACACACGATTAATATTAAACTATAAATGCTAACACAATTTACTAACAAAGGACAGTAATAAAGAAGTATCAGTTTCGCTACAGCCATCACAAAAATATTCTGACGATGTAGACCACAGTCAATTTTCCAAGCGCAAAATATAAGTCTGTAATCGAAAAAAACTATTTTCATGTGATATAACTTTAAATTAACGTACAATTTTTCCTTTACTTTATCAAATTTCATGGTTCTAGTTCAATGTACGTAGGATATTTCCTACGTACATTGAACTAGAACCACGAAATTTATAAATTATACATTTAATAAATTTAATTTAATAAATATAATAAATTTACATATATAATATTTCAAGATTTCGCAGATAAATCAAAACTTATAGGGTATTCCCTATAAGTTTTGATTTATCTGCGAAATGTTGAAATATATGGCTTTAATGGCCATATCCTTTTGATTGCGTTAATATTTGATTTTAATTTCAAATTGATACCTCCATGTCCTGATAAAAGGATTACGGTCGGACGGTCAGACAATAAAGTGATCTTATAAGGAACCCTATTCATCCTAAATGGAAACATTTTTTTTCATCCTGAGGAACGGAACCCTAAAATAAAGTAGGTGAAGATAAATTAATACAAAAACAAAAATAACATATTTTGCCGAAAGTCATCGGATTCGTTCATATCTGTATAACTTAAAAAAACAAACCAGATGTGGTTTATTTACAAAATATGCTTAATCATGACAAAGTAAATGGAAGTTTAGAACAGTAAAATAAAGGCATTAAATTAATTTCTAATTTAAAAAAGATAATCAATTTTATTAAATAAAATGTCTATAACATTTGGCGTACATTTACATGACTTATAACGTTAAAACTTCATTTAAAATCCATTTAGTGCATTGCATTGCACTTAATTAATTCAACACTAAGTTTGTCATCTTACAAATATCCCCATTCTATAAAATCTTCTACGATTTCAATCATCCTGACCCGAAATTTATCGTTCTTAGAATTAAAATTGAGTTCTGCTAATGCCCCGTTAGTAATATCAGGGATCTCATCATTGTTGGACATGAGGATCGGCAGCATATAAATAGCTATCATCAAGCCATAATCCAACCTTTCTATCAAGTGTCTTTCAAATTCTTCTTTTGGATAAACTTCAGCTACATCCAGATCAAAATGTGTCAAAAATGTTCTCAAGGCGTCATAGTAAACAGTATACAAATATAAGAGATTGGACTTCCTAAAGCTTCGGTCTGTAGCAATAAATATCAAATACAAAAGGTCCATCATTGGACATCCGTAGTATATAAGTTGGTAGTCGATTGGTATTAGGTCTTTTATTTCTCCGTCCTGCAATAAAAGATATATAATAAAAAAAAACCGGACAAGTGTGAGTCTGACTCGCGCACCGAGGGTTCCGTAAGTAAACAAATTTGTATACGTTCATCGGGAATCAATTCTCAATGACTTTTGCCCGTACTTTTCGAAAGACAAACTTAACTTTGCGGTTGCGATGTACGACAAATTGAACAATCCCACGGCAAAATATAGGTTTGTAATCACAAAAACTTTTTTTATGTTATAAAACAACAAATTAACGACTTTCGGATTTTTTCCTACACTTGTGCTGTCAGATCTTGCTTTTTACCAAATTTCGACCCAAAACCTATAGGGTACTTCCGGTTGACCTAGAATTGTCAATTTTGGTTAAAAGCAAGATACAGTGCAGTAAGTACTTCTGCTATTTAGATAATTGAATTTAAACAAAAAAACTAAATTTTCTAAATAGAATTATTAAAAGTTTCTTACTATCTCTTTCTGCAAAATGTTGTTTGGCCTGTAATCACCGTGGCAAAGGACATCTCTTCCGCACTTGGTTGTCAAATGTTTCGACAGCTTCCCCATATATGTAGGAATAAATTTTTCAAATTTCCTTTGACTGTCTCCATCCAAGAAATTTAGCGTTAGTTCACACATGTTGTTAATATAAGTTTTAAAATCGTCATTGAAAGTAAATGGTTGTTTTACTGGTTTTATTTTGCTTTCAAAATACTTTGGTCTTTTAACTTCCAAAACGAATGACAACGCATGGAATTTTGCTATTTCTTTAACAGCTAGCTTAGCGTACTCAAGTGACATGCTATTCGTACTAAAATTGGATCTATATCCTTTAATTGCCATATTTTCCAGAATTATAACAGTAAGGATACTTTCATCGTAGCCTTTGATCATTTTAAATCTTTTATCTTTTTGAAGATATACTTCATCTTGCAGCTCTTTGAATATTTGCCACAATTCACGATAAACAAATAATTCCTTTTTGTAAACGTCGTTCAGAGAAAGCAAAGTCATCGTTTCATCTTTAATGATAATTTTAAGGAACAAATTAATTTCTTTCTTCTTTGTACTAGTTTCACCTTTGATATTTATGTCCACATGTGTGCCGAGAAAACTGCCCCCATCTGCAGGGTGAATATTTTCTTTAACATTGTAGATTACAAAGCCTTCGTTCTTTATAATATTTTTTACACATTGTTCGATTTCAGAATAATCAGATTTTTTGTTTTCAAAAGTTTTCAACTTGAAATCAAGTCCCACTGACATGTTATGTTTCAAAGCAATGCAATTACGAATAAATTATCTGAGTCAAACACGACAGGCTATATATATCTTTACGTATGCGCTATGAATGCATATTTATGTAGCAGGAATAAGACGAAAATCGTAAATTAATAAAATTACGAATGTTTAAAAAGACAAATAAAAAAAGTGTCTACACTTGTTATCAAACACGAATACCCATAACATAATTATCACGCATGATTGTTTGATTTTTATTTGTTTCACGATTATGAAACATTCGAAACGTTCGAACTGTCTTGCGAAGTGATGATATCGTAAAGCATTGATACATATAAAACCTAGTAAATTAGATTTTTTTTTAAAAAGAATACTAGCGATGTGGGTCACACATTACTAGTATTCTTGTTAACCCCACCAGCTAAGCTAAATGCTTGTTTTAGGAGTGCGTTCACGACGGTGGAGTACTGGGTGGGGTTCGACCCGCAACCACTTGTCCGCAAGTCCAACGCCTTATAGACCAGCAGCTCGCTACAGATTTTATCGATCAATCGTATCACGTATGCCCTTCAAGTTGTTGATTATATGGTAGGTTTAACTTAAAAATGGATCTAAGCGAGATCGTGAGAGCGGGACATGTAGCGTGCAATATCATGTGAAAATGCAAAAAAATATATTATTTTTAATCAATCGAATCACGTATGCCATTCATGCCTTGATGAAATTTATGAAAAATACGATGGGGACAAGTATCGGCATACGTGTAGGTCGGGTCCCTGTGGCTGAACTCAGTCCTCATATATATATAATCAACAACTTGAACTTCCCTATACGACGATTGATCCATAAAATTTGTCGCGAGCTGCCGGTCTATTAGCCATTACGCTACCGCCGCTTTATTATTTTGGTTATTAATTTTATTTAGATGATGTTACGGAAGATTTTTTTTTAATTTTCTTTATAAACTTCGGCTTAGATCCAACGAAAAATCACCATCACCTAAATGGTAAAAAATGTTTCTTGTCAATCGTTATTGCGGCCGTGGTAAAAGATAAAATCAATTTTAAATTTATTAATAGTTAGCTCTTAAAGTGTTACTTACTTTGCTTGCCCAGTAAGCAACATGAAAAAGTTTTCCAGCCAAGAGTTTTTTCCAAGTTTCCAAGCCAAGTTACCCAAAACCTAAGTTTCTACAGGAGACCGTGGTTTTATAACTTCACCAATTTGATTAATGTTTTTTTTTATTGTGTTATGTAATAAATTTCCAACTCACCTGATGGAAAGCACACGCCTATCCAAGAGAAACCTATAACTCTATGTTGGGTTTCTTTTAAGGGATATGGACGCCAAAGCTCTATCGGAAGACAAGGTAATGTTGGCAATGCTTGAATGACACGCTGGTGTTGACAGGCTTATAGATGCAGGTAATCGCTCCTCATAAGGCGGACCTTTTAATACCAAAATATGAAATTTATCTTACCTAGTAGAGTCTCTTAGGAGTTTAGCGAAGTATCTTTTTTTATTGTTTCTCTGCGACATGTATGTAAGAACATATATATATAGAAGTAAGCTAAGAACGAGTGCAATTTTTAAGGTTCCTCAGAAACGTAAAAACTCAGAACAAAATGATTCTATAACGTTTTCCAGAATCACCTCATTTTTAGTGAACGCAATCTAGAAATGTGACCATTCTCATAAAGGTAAAAGAACTCTTACACATCTTGAATGTTTTAACCTTTACCTGGAATCAGGTTTAGCAAGTAGCAAGCGAAGGAAAAAAACCAAAAGAAGAAAAATCGCAAGAAAACAAAATGTGTTTTATGTTAACCAATGTTATAGATTAATTATTTTATAAACTTTCGTGACTTTAAAAAATAATAATAAATGCGTAAATTAGGATATAATTGAGGTAATATTTACAAGGTATGATACCGTTTTGCTAATCTGACGTGTCGACCGAATTGCATCGGTCGTGGTCGTAGGTGGACTGATCACTAACCATCTTATAAAATCTACCGCGATTAAGACCCGATCTACCCGATCTTCTAGAAGAATTTTTATGCAATAAAAAATTAATTTTGTTCTTGAATTCGTTGTACCGACGAGAACAATGTTTGTTAATGGACTATATAAACTTCAGGCAGGAAGTAGAAGTAGTTAAGCAACGCCGAGGGTTGTGGGTTCGATTCCCACGTAAGAAAAAAATTGTGTGACTAACAGATACTTGTCCCAAGTGGTATTATTTTGTCCGTTGTTTGAATTATTGTAAAATATAGCGCGGGAGTTGTCTTTATTAAAAAGGAAAATAATCTATGAATACGGAATTCGCAGGACATAATTTTCTTTGTAATTATCTAGTTTTTATTAGACACATTTGTTCTATAAACCCTTTCAAATCTCAACAAATGTTGACTTAACTTTCTTGTTGCTGAGCTATCTCTGCGATACATATTTTATGATAGATAACAAGCGGGTTTATCAGGGTTATATAAGTTTATGGTTTAAAGCGCAGAGTAAACTATTTTAGTGATAAATTTTGGTGCCATGTAATTATAAAAATATTCATCTTTACTTTCTTTTCTGCTGTATACAGTGTTGGTGTTGGTGTTAGTGAAACGCTACCGAAAACAAAGACAGACGATAGTACTAATGGTACCTTTGATGACGACAAGCGTGACAAAAAAAAATGCATTATTTCATATGTAACGTTTTTTTCTGGTATAAAAACAAATGTTACATAATCAGATAGGTGTTACATAATAGCATGGATTCCAGTTATTTTATTATTATAGTATAACAGCTATCTGTCACGAGGCTGGCGTCAGGCGTCATTTCTGCGCGGGAGTACAGATAAAAGAGCAAATCATTTATGATAAGCCACAGAACCGCATCCATTTTTTTTTATTGTTGCCATTATTTTGTACTTAAGTGGGATATTGTGTACGATGGATATGAATATCTATCCTTTGTCCTGACTGACGGATCAACGAACAGCCTAAACAGTAGGTCGTAGAGACGTGAAATTTGGAGAAAGTGTTCCTTATATGATGTAGACATCCGATACGAAGGATTTTTGAAAATTCTACCCCCAAGTGGTTGAAAAGGGTGGCAAAGTTTGTATGGGAACACGTGCTTGCTTGGCCTGAGCAATGGGAGGCAATTTTGAGTGTCAAGTTGACAATAAAAGTCAAGACGTCAATCATGCCACAATAAAACGAAAATATAACATTTGAAATACAAGACTATGATAACAGATGGCGTTCTAATGAACCAAACGTATTATAAAAATATTAATTTCACGAGTCTGTACAATTCAGAATTTTGTGAAAAAAATAAATCAAGAATATCAAAAATAATAATTAAACCCATTGTTTCATAGTATAATAAATGTTTTAATATTTAAAATACAATAAACGAAAAAAAGTAATATTTATTCTTACACAAAGTTGCAACGGTTATAAATTATACAAACAAGCGAGGTACAATGTCAAACGATATGATAAATAATTAAAATGTTTGAGAATTTTATATTATTTTATTATACTTATTAAGTTTTCGGTAAAAATAAATAAGTAAGTATTGTTTTACGTAGATTTAGATTCTAAACATCGTTTTTAGGATCGTTTATCGTATTTAGATTCTAAATATAAAAAAATAACGCCTAAAATTTCTTTCTTATTAAAATATAGTCTTAAGGTAGGTAGTTAATGGCGTTCTTTGTTTATGATTGTCAGCACAAAATTTTTCTTACTAACATGGATGAATACACTCTACTGCAATTCTTTTCTTTCTTTTTTTTTTAAAAGACAACTCCCGCATTAGAAATTTCTCCTGTGTCGCGGGGGACTTTACAAACATACAAACAACGGACACAAAGAACACCCAGACTCGAGTGGGAATCGAACACACGACCTATGGCATAGCAGTCAGGGTCACTAACCACTGGCTGGCAATTGACTGGCCAACAGGCCAGTCAATTTATTTCCTTATAAATAACTAGCAGCGCCCCGCGGTTTCACCCGCGTAAGTCTCGATCCCGTGGGAATATCGGGATAAAAAGTAACGTATATGTTAATCCAGGTCTCCAGCTCCAGCATCTACATACCAAGTTTCATCGCAATCGGTTCAGTAGTTTTGGCGTGAACGAGTAACAAACATCCATCCATCTATCCAAACTTTCACATATATAATATTAGTGGAATCAGTGGGATTTAGTTAACTTAGATAGTTTTATTTCATTCGTTTACTTCATACATACATTCTTGACGTAGTTTTTAGATGTATTGTTAATTTATAATTACAAATTACATTACGTAATTCTACCTAGAAACCCCGGTTTGTAATATTTCAAGGAATACGATAAAGCAAAGGTTTTACGCAAATGGAGTTTAATAATTTAATTTGAGAATGAGGACGAGTGCACTTTCCCAGACCGTAAGAGAGTAGCGGCAGTAGACAGAATGTTAAGGGATACAAGAAAGAACGAACGGTCAATGGGTGGCATAACGGCACTAATCAGTGAATATTTTAAGCAGATGCTTCCAGTTATACCCAGAATAACGAGGTCAGATGAAATTGGAGCAATTCAGTGGTGCAATACATATGGGCAAATTAAAACTATCAACATGAACATGTTAAAACTACAATCTGTTACATCTCAAAGCAGAGTAATGCTGCGCGATTATAAAGTTATAGTTTGGGATGAAAGCACAATGGCGCATTAAGTGTGTTTCGAAGCACTAAACAGAACTCTAAAAGATAAAAGATCAAACGTTGACATGATGAGTGGCATTACTGTCCTGTTGGCTGGAGACTCCCATCAGACTCTGCCCGTGGTGCCAAGGGGAACTCGCACTGATGAAGTTAAGGCTTGCATTAATACCTGAACTTTTTGGCTTTTAAAAAATCTCAACCTCATGACAAACACGGGAGTGCACTTGAAGACACTTGAGAACATTTGTGCTGAAACTGTGGACAAGATTACAACCAGACAGAGGTAATCCATTAAGATTCCACTGAATCTTGCTTTAGTTGTTTTTACAGATGACTCCAGTAATGCCACTGCGAAATCTTAATCCGCCAAACCTATGCAATGATACCAGGTTGTGTGTGCAAACCTTACATAAAAACGTGGTAGAGACCACTATATTTACCGACTGTGCTCAAGGTGAGTCAGTGTATATACCACGGATACCACTTATACCGTCAGAGTACACATTTTAATTTAAAAGACTGCAGTTCCCTTTTAAGGCGTGTTTTTCATTCTGAGGAACTCTAAAATAAAATAGGTAAAGATAAATTAATAGAAAAACAAAAATAACATATTTTGCCGAAAATCATCGGACTCGTTTATATGTTTATAACTTAAAAAAAACTAAATAAATTTATAAAATTAATTCCTAATTCAAAAAAGAAAATATCTAAAACATTTGGCGTACATTTACATAAATTCTGACGTTAAAACTTCATTTCAAATTTATTAAGTGCATTGCATTCCACTTAATAATTTAACGCTAAGTTTATCACCTTACAAATATCCCCATTCTATAAAATCTTCTACGATTTCAATCATTCTGACCCGAAATTTATCGTTCTTAGAATTAAAATTGAGTTCAGCCAATGTTCCTTTAGTAATATCAGGGATCTCATCATTGTTGGACATGAAGATCGGCAGTGCACTAATAGCTATCATCAAGCCGTAATCTAACCTTTCTATTAAGTGTCTTTCAAATTCTTCTTTTGGATAAACTTCAGCTACATCCAGATCAAAATGTGTCAAAAATGTTCTCAAGGCATCATAGTAAACAGTATACAAATATGAGAGATTGGACTTCCTAAAGCTTCGGTCTGTAGCAATAAATATCAAATACAAAAGGTCCATTATTGGACATCCGTAGTATATAAGTTGGTAGTCGATTGGTATTAGGTCTTTTATTTCTCCATCCTGCAAAAAAATGTATTAAAGAAAAAAATTAAAGTCTTGCACTAACAAGAATTAATTATTAAAATAAATCGTAGGAGAGCAATGCTTCTGGGCGTTTGGGCCGGCGCGACCAGAGTGATACCACGGCCTCACAGAAAACTGATGTGAAACAATGCTTACATTGTGTTTCCGAGTGATTGAGGTTACGGTAAGCCCTAACCCCCCTCCCCACCTTCCTTAAGGCCGCAACGCATTTGTGACTCTTGAGTTGCAGGTGTCCATGAGCGGTGGTAATCACTTACAATCAGGTGACCCATTTATTCATTTGCTCAATATCCCATAAGAGAAAAAAAAATTAAGACATCAGTCTTGCAGTCAAAAGATTGCAGGTTTGATTGTGAGGTTCAAACCTGCAACTTTTGTACACTAAATACTTCAACCCAATCCTAATACAAAAATATAGTTAAGTGCGAGGGCTTAACAAAAATATTAGTAATGTGTAATCCTCATCTTAAAATTTTTACAAGTCGGTAATGTTTTTTAATAAAAAAATACTACCGTTTACTTTTCATATAAATTTAGTTTATACTTCAATAACTAAACTAAAGTAAACTAAATTGTCTAATAGAATTATTAAAAGTCTCTTACTATCTCTTTCTGTAAAATGTTGTTTGGCCTGTAATCACCGTGGCAAAGGACATCTCTTCCGCAATTGGTAGTCAAATGTTTCGAAAACTTCCCCATAAACGTAGGAATAAATTTTTCAAATTTCCTTTGACTGTCTCCATCCAAAAAATTTAGCGTTAGTTCACACATGTTGTTAATATAAGCTTTAAAATCGTCATTGAAGGCAAATGGTTGTTTTACTGGTTTTATTTTGCTTTCAAAATACTTTGGTCTTTTAACTTCCAAAACGAATGACAACGCATGGAATTTTGCTATTTCTTTAACAGCTAGCTTAGCGTACTCAAGTGACATGCTATTCGTACTGAAATTGGATCTATATCCTTTAACTGCCATATTTTCCAGAATGATGACAGTAGGAATACTTTCATCGTAGCCTTTGATCATTTTAAATCTTTCATCTTTTTGAAGATATACTTCATCTTGCAGTTCTTTGAATATTTGCCACAATTCACGATAAACAAATAATTCCTTTTTGTAAACGTCGGTCAGAGAAAGCAAAGTCATCGTTTCGTCTTTAATGATAATTTTAAGGAACAAATTAATTTCTTTCTTCTTTGTATTAGTTTCACCTTTGATATTTATGTCCATATGTATGCCAAGAAAACTGCCCCCATCTGGAGGGTGAATATTTTCCTTAATATGGTAGATTACAAAGCCTTCGTTCTTTATAATATTTTTTACACATTGTTCGATTTCAGAATAATCAGATTTTTTGTTTTCAAAAGTTTTCAACTTGAAATCTGGTCCCACTGGCATGTTTGGTTCCAAAACAATGCGGTTACGAATAAATTATCTCAGCCTAACACGACAGGCTATATATATCTTTACGCATGTGCTATGTACACATATTTATGTAGCAGGAATAAGATGAAAATCGTAAATAAATAAAATTACGATTTTTTAAAAGGCAAACAAACCAAAAAGTGTCCACACTTGTTATCAATCACGATTGTTGTTTGTTTCAACTGTCTTTAGAAGTGATGATATCGTAAAGCATTGGTACGTATAAATTAGGTTTCTTTTTCTGAAAAGGATACTAGCAACGTGGGTCATACATTACTAGTATTCTTGTTAACCCCTCCAGCTAAGCTAAACGCTTGTGCTAGGAGTGGGTTCACGACGGTGGAATACTGGGTTGGGTTCGGACCCGCAACCACTTGATAGCAAGTCCGACACCTTGGCCATTACGCTATCGCCGCTTTATTATTTTGGTTATTAATTTTATATAGATGATTTCCGCCGGATTTTTTTTTTCTTTAAAAACTTCGGCCCAGATTCAACGAAAAATCACCACCACCTAAGTGGTAAAAAATGTTTCTTTTCAATTGTTATTACGACCGTGGTAAAAGATAAAATCAATGTTAAATTAGGTTTTTACAGGAGACTGCAGTTTTATAACTTTGCCAATTTGATTAATGTTTTTTTTTATTGTGTAATGTAATAGGCGTTTGTCTTCTTATCACCTGATGGAAAGTGATGATGAAGACGGAGATGGTACACGCTTATCCAAGATAAACATATTTACTCTACTCTATGTTGGGAGTTATTTTAATGGATATGGACGCCAGAGCTCTATCGGAAGACAAGGTAATGTTGGCAACGCTTGTATGACACGCTGGTGTTGTCAGGTTTATAGATGCAGGCTCATCATAAGGCGGATCTTTTAATAACAAAATATGTAATTTATTTTAGCATCTTACCTAGTGGAGTCCCTTAGGAGTTTAGCGAACTATCTTTTTTTATTGTTTCTCTGCGACATGTATGTAAGATCATATATGTAGAAGTGACCTAAGAATGAGTGAAATTTTTAGGGTTCCTCACAAACGTTAAAACGGACAACAAAATCACAATCTAGAACCACCTTGTTTTTAGTGAACGCAATCTAGAAATGTGACTATTCTCATAAAAGTAAAAGTACTGTTACAAATCCTGAATGTTTTTAACCTTTACCTGGAATCAGGTTTACCAAGAAGCAAGGGCTAGTAACATAAGTAAGAAAAAAAAAAGGAGAAAAATCGCAAAAACACAATTAAAAATAAAGTTTCGCAACTTTTAAAAATATTAAATGCGTAAATCAGGACATAATTGAGGTAATATTTACAAGGTATGATACCGTTTTGCTAATCTGTCGACCGAATTGCATCGGTCGTGGTCTTAGGTGGACTGATCACTAACCATCTTATAAAATCTACCGCGATTAAGACCCGATCTACCCGATCTTCTAGAAGAATTTTGATGCAATAAAAAATTAATTTTGTTCTTGAATTCGTTGTACCGGCAAGAACAATGTTTGTTAATGAACTATATAAATTTCAGGCAGGAAGTAGAAGTAGTTAAAGTGGTCGCCTTGCCATGAAGCCGCACCGAGCTTTGTGGGTTCGATTTCCACACGAGAAAAAAATTGTGTGGCTAACAAATACTTGTCCCAAGTGTTATTTGTTTGAATGATTGAAAAATCCCTCGTGACACAGGAATCGTCCCTAGTGCGGGAGTTGTCTTTATTAAAAAGAAAAATAATCTATGAAAACATGAACTGCAACATACGGAATTTGCAGGACATAATTTACTTTGGAATTGTCTAGTTTTTATTAGACACATTTGTTCTACAAATCTCAATAAATGTTGACTTTACTTTTGTGTTGGCGAGCTATCTCCGCGATACATATTTATGATGATACATAACAAGCGTGTTTATTAGGGTTATGTAAATTTATTGTATAAAGCGCAGAGTAAACCATTTTGGTGATAAATTTTGGTACTATGTGATTTTAAGAATATTCAACTTTACTTTATTTCCTACTGTATACAGGGTGTTAGTGAAACGCTTCCGAAAACGAAAATCTTAAAAAGAAAACAAAAAAAAAAAATATGGGTCAGTCTGTCTTTGTTTTCGGGAGCGTTAGTGAAACGCTCCCGAAAACAAAGACCCCTGTCCCCCAAAGATCCCTGTCCTTCCTTCACCTTCCGTTCTTACCTACCTTTCCCTTTTAATATACGTTATCCCAATTTTCACATTTTTAATTCCTAAAGTGCCAAGTTGACTGCTATAGCTTCTCCGTCTATTACGTACGTGGGACCACATTATAGTTAATGCGTCTCTGTCGACCTGTTTGGATATACAAACGTGACTGTATGAAAAAATTGCATTATTTCATATGGAACATTTGTTCCTGGTACAAAAGCAAATGTTACATAATCAGATAGGTGTTGCATAATAGCATGGATTCCAGTTATTTTATTATTATAGTATGACAGCTATCTGTCACGAGGCTGGCATCAGGCGTCATATACCGGACGCCGTAAAATACCGGAATATGGTGACCGACTTCGAAGGTTCTCGCTAGCAACTCTGGAACATAGAAGATGGATGAATGACTTGTGCCCCCTACATAAAATTGTAAATTGTTCAATGGATAGCCATCTTGTTGAATTTATAGGTATAAAAACACCAACTCGATCTGTGCGTATTCCACAGCTGTTTAGTATTCCCACAAGCAGTAACAATGTGTCTCAGAATAATCCTTTGCACAGAATGTGTAAAAATTATAATGATATTTGCTCTCAGGTAGATATTTTTCACGACAAATTTAGTGTTTTCAAATCGTTCCTGCTACATTACATTACAACCTTTTTTTTTTTTTTTGTACGTGTGGAAACCCCCTCGGGCCGTCACCCCGCCGGGGTTTTCGGCGGGGCGGTGTGTCGGAATCGAACCGACTAAAACCACACGGTGTGCCGTACTGCGCCTTAAGTAGGAGGGATCCGGGAACAGCTTTATTAAGACATCCGGAACCCTCCTAGCGCCTGCACGCAAAAGCGCGGGCACCACCTTCGGGTAAAATTCTCTAAATTAGGCGACGCCCAGGCACACGCGGACGCCCCCTCCTCGCGGGGGGCCACTATAGCGGGTGGAGGGGAAAACCCGTCCCATCCACCCGCGGCCACACTCAGGGCGGCATGAGGCGCTGGTAAGCGCGCCTCCGCCGCCCGGTTCGCCGGCGGCGAATTAGGTCCGAGTGGAGATCGTCCTCCCGGACCCCTTCTGCCGCCTCCTTCTGCGAGATGACGTCCTCACAGAAGGTCGCGACCGCGGTAAAATTCCTGTCGCTACCGGCCATGGAGCGTATGACGGCCGGTAGCGAGAGATCCCCTCCGATGACTGCAGTGAGGGCCCGACGCTGCGTCGCCCAGGCGGAGCAAACCGCCAGCGTGTGCTGAGCCGAGTCCTCACTGCAGTCGCAGTGGTGACAGGCGGGACTCAGTTCCCTCCTAGCGACCGAGTGCAGGTACTTCCCGAAGCAGCCGTGCCCGGAAAGGACCTGCGTCAGTCGGAGGGAAAGGGTCCCGTGCTGCCGCCCTGCCCACTCGACGATGACCGGCTGGAGCACCTCCACGGCGGCAAAGCCAGCACGTGGAGCCTCCAGCCGGGACGACCAACGAGCCATGGTGGCTCGGCGAGCGGCCTCACGCCATTCGCGTACCTCTTCGGGCGGGGGCCGACTGCCGCTTCCCGCCCGGAACTCAGCCGTTCGCCGATATACTTCGGCGAGCACTTCCGCCTCCAAATCCCACGGGGGAGTCCCGGCCAACGCGCACGCCGCCTCCGTCGACACGGTGCGGTATCCGCGTATGGCTCTAACCGCCATAACCCTCTGAGGGCGCCAGAGGCGCGCCCTATTTTGGGCGGTCAGAGCTCCCGCCTACACCGGTGCACCGTACAGTGCCATTGACCGGACAACCCCCGTGTACAGCCGTCTCGTAGCGACGCTGGGTCCACCCAAATTGGGCAAGAGTCGCCCAAGGGCGGACGCAGCGCCGACCAGCTTCGGAGCAAGCTGTACATTACATTACAACCTGAGGTGACCTTTGTAGTTAATTTAAGTTTTATTCATATTTTTTCATTTCAGTTGTTTTTTTTTTCCGTGTTTCACTTTTACTTTTTTACTACTTAACCCAATATCGAAAACGAAGTATTGTTTGTTTTGGAAGTTGTGTACAGCTGTAACTGAACTTCAGGTTTATTCACTGTGTATTATTAAGACCATTATTTGTATATCGTGATCTGTTGTCTGTATCTGTACCTATTGAATAAAATAAAATAAAATATCTGCGCGGGCGCACAGATAATAATTTATGTTAAGCCATAAAACCGTATCCAATTTTTATTGTTGCCATTATTTTATACTTAAGTGGGATATTGTGTTACATGGATATGAATATATATTACTATATATGTGTATGTGTGTAAATCTATATACATAAAATTCTTTGTTTTGACTGAGGGATCAACGCACAGCCTAAACCGTAGGTCGTAGAGACGTGAAATTTGGAGGACGTGTTCCTTACATGACGTAGGCATCCGATAAGAAAGGATTTTTGAAAATTCTACCCCCAAGTGGTTGAAAAAGGGTGGCAAAGTTTGTATGGGAAAACGTGCTTGCTTGGCCTGAGCAATGGGAGGCAATTTTGAGTGTCAAGTTGACAATAAAAGTCAAGACGTCAATCATGCCACAATAAAATGAAAATATATAACATTTGAATACAAGTGAGGTGCATGGGCTTAAAATACAAGACTATGATAATACATGAACTAATGAACTAAACGTATTATTAAATTATAAATTTCACGAGTGAAAGATTCACCAGTGAATATTTTAAGAAGATGCTTCCAGTTTTACCCAAAGTAACGAGGGCAGATGAAATTGGAGCAGG
This sequence comes from Euplagia quadripunctaria, assembly GCA_963859945.1. Lineage (NCBI taxonomy): Eukaryota > Metazoa > Arthropoda > Insecta > Lepidoptera > Erebidae > Euplagia > Euplagia quadripunctaria. The sequence goes on along the minus strand of OY982574.1, from coordinate 2,470,410 downwards.
ATTTGATTTAAATCTCATCCATGTTAAAACTCAAGTCTATAACATCTCAAAGCAGAGTAATGCAGCTCAAATGCTGCGCGATTGTAAAGTTATAGTTTGGGATGAAAGGACAATGGCGCATTAAGGGCGTTTCGAAGTACTAAACAGAGCTCTAATAGATATAAGATCAAACGATGACATGATGGATGGTATTACTGTCCTGTTGGCTGGAGACTTCCGTCAGACTCTGCCCGTGGTGCCGAGGGGAACTCGCGCTGATGAAGTTAAGGCTTGCATTAATACCTTAAAGACCAAAGAGTGGTCTTTAAAACAACTTCATCTCATGATAAACACGGGAGTGCACTTGAAGACACTTGAGGACATTTGTGCTGGACGATCTTATTCTTTAAATAGAGAACGGAGAATACTTTGGAACTGTGGTTAAGATTACAACCAGACAGAGATAATACATTAAGATTCCACTGCATCTTGCTTTACTTGTTTCGACAGATGACTCCAGTAATGCTACTGCGAAATCTTAATCCGCCAAAGCTGTGCAATAGTACCAGGTTTTGCGTGAAAAATTTACACAAAGACGTGGTAGAGACCACTTATATACCACGGATACCACTTTAGAGTATACTTTAGAGTTTAAAAGACTGCAGATCCACTTTAAGTTGTGTTTGGCAATGACAATAATTAAGCGCTTCGCGAGACAGCTTCTCGCACGGCCAGTTTTACGTGGCCTGCTCGAGAGTGAGTTAGCGACCTGGTTTTGTACTGTAGCACCTATCGGGAAAATCTTTAATGTCGTATATAAATAGATACTTTAATTGAGTATTTCTATTTCCTACTGCATCAAAATCCAGAAAAAAACCCAGCGCGAGCGAAGCCGCGGGCAAAAGCTAGTACGCATAATGTGTTTATACAGGGCGTAAGAAACACTGTACCGAATATTGAAATAGTGTATTCAGACATCATTCTGAGTTAAAAATCATTGGAATTTTCTGCCAGAAAGTTCATATTTTTTTATTTAAAACTGACGTAAAATTATGAGTAAACAGAAGAATTAATTTTTTTATTAATTACCGAAAAAAGAATTATAAATACCTCATACGGCCAAAAAACTGCAATGTAATCAATTAAACAAGTCACTTACCACCAGGTGACCCTATAATATATATATATAAAAAAAAACAACATTTATGCAATCAGCTGCTTCGAGGGTGCCGAACCGTAAAGGTCATTCACCGTACGTCGTTGTCGTGTCACGCGTTGCAAATAAAAGTAATGACTATAAATTCTTAATCTCGCATTTTTATGATGAACTCATTTTTGTATTGTGTTAAGTATAAACATAAAGAGGTTTCCGTAAGTTTTTCGCGTAGCTCAAACTTACATGCTGTTACAATTTTTATTATGTTTTTTAACCGACTTCAAAAAAGGAGGAGGTTCTAAATGCGGCTGTTTTTTTTTTGTTTGTTACCTCAGAACTTTCGACTGGGGGAACCGATTTTGATGATTCTTTTTTTATTTGAAAGCTGGTGCTTCTCGTGTGGTCCCATTTCAATTTGGTCGTGTTCTGACAATGGCAATTTTTATTATTTATGTTGCGGGTTCTGAATAAACATATTTTTGAAGTGAAAACTTCTTTAGGCATGTTTTTGCACTTTTGCTATGGGGAAAAAGCACTGAACTCGTAACCGTCACGCTAATAATACTAATAGATCCACTAGAGGGCGCTAAGTTTTCACTTTTGTCGGCAGTCCCATGACTGAGTATTTTGTTTCTTCTTACTATAAACATTTTTTAACACGCTTTTCTTATTATTATCGTTTCGAAACTTTGTATGTATATGTAGTTTGGATGACATTACCATAATTTGGCGTCCTGGGGGCTTATCTGATGATGGAGCCTGGATGTGGATAGTGGAACTCTTCAGTGGTTACTTGTAAACCCCTCGAGTTTAGGATATATTGGGATATTGGGATTAGTAACGATGGTCTGATGATCACACGAGGACGGAAAGTCGAATTTTTTTTACTTTTTAATTCAGTTCGCTATTACATTTTTTTAGTGTTACTAAACAATAGTGATCACTACATATTATAAAACAAAGTCCCCCGCCGCGTCTGTCTGTCTGTCTATTCGCGATAAACTCAAATACTACTGAACGGATTTTCATGCGGTTTTAACTTATAGACAGAGTGATTCATGAGGAAGATTTGGTGTATAATTTGTTAAGGTTTTGTGTAAATTGATTGAAATATGTTGATGATTGTTGAAGATGTCTCTGTTACCCTTGCGAAGCCGGGGCTGGTTGCTAGTTAAAGATATAACATTACTAGTTGCGCCCCGCGGTTTCACCCGCGTAAGTCTCGATCCTGTGGGAATATCGGGATAAAAAGTAGCCTATGTGTTAACCCAGATCTCCAGCTATCTACATACCAAGTTTGATCGCAATCGGTTCAGTAGTTTTTGCGTGAAAAAGTAACAAACACACATCCATCCATCCATCCATACTCACAAACTTTCACCTTTATAATATTAGTAAAATACTTTTGTGAGTATTTCGGGGATATCCGACTAGTGCCGGGCCTATAATGTTGCATGAGTGTGACGTATGACACCGAATTAATGTCCTAAGTATTATGTATTATATGAGATACAAAACACCCACAAAGATACAAAATATACATGAGTACAATTGTACTCACGTGTGTTTTGAATCTTTGTATCTTTAGTTACAAAAATATGAACTTCATTCACGAAACGTTTTGTAACAGACGAGTAAGGGAAGAAAAAACCATTTAAATTAGATAAAAGATCAGAAAGTGCCTTCAATTTTGTGTGCTGTAGTGATGAAAAGTGATGAACTTTCTAAAAATATAAAGATTATACAAGCAGTAGAATATACAATACAAGGCAAAATTTTTCATAACGCGAAGAAGTTCAATACCGTAGCGTTTGCTCCTATCGCTTAAAATGTTGTGTTGAATATATTTTTCGTATAACCGGATAACGTCTACATCCCAAAACATATTATAGACTAAATTTTAGAAGGAAACAGTACCTTTTTTCGCAAAGTAAAATAAAATTCAAATTGTTTAATAACATCTTTTTTTAACTAAAAATTAAAAAAAAATATATATCAACAATGTCACCGCAACAATAGATTGCTTTGACGAAAGTAAAACTAATATTTTATAAAAATAAATAATACCGTAGATTGACACTTACAATCTAGCAATGTTATCTATTTGCAGATAACATTGCTGATTGCCTGTGTCGATCTATAACCGCCCGTTTCATAGTAGTTGAGCCTTGTAAGAAGAACTGAACTGAAGTGAACTGGACGAAAGGTACCCGCTTTCTCACCTCAACTGCTAAATCAATCATACAAACATCACCTTAAAGGGCTGCAACGCACTTGTGACCCTTGAGTTACAGGTGCCCATGGGCGGCGGTAGTCATTTACCATCAGATGACCCATCTGCTCGTTTGCCCCTATACCATAAAAAAAAAATCCCGTGGAATACTTGAATCGATTGACAAAGTTTACGTTAATACGAGTGAAGCCACGGATAACAGTTAATCTTTTATTAATATCTTATCCCTTTTATAAATGACTATCTTCACCCCGCGGGTTTATCCGCGTAAGTCCCGGTGTTGTGGGAATATCGGGATAAAAAGTAGCCTATGTGTTAGTCCAAGTGCCCAGTTATCTACATCCCAAGTTTCATCGCAATCGGTTCATTAGTTTTTGCATGAACGAGTAACAAACATCCATACATCCATAAATCCATACATCCTCACAAACTTTCATGTTTATAATATTAGTAGAATGAACAGGTTCCACCTTTATTTCTAAGTGTAGATCATGCCAAGAGTAATCTATTAACTGCTTCTGTGAGTCCTGAAAATATTTTTTGCTGAGAATGAAAACATGTTTGTGAAAACAATATAGATTGATGGTATTGTTATCACAAAATATGAAGATTAAAGTGGAGTCTGAATTGAATTATTAATGAGTAATGTCAGATCAAGGCACTCGAGAAACAGAAGTTATTAGCAAATTGGGTTTCAAGTGGTGTTCGAAATGATAATTTGTTGGGAGCCTGTAATGTTATGACGGATTTTGGGTGGGATGCCGTAGTAATAACTACAATAGCTGGAATAATGTGGTTAAGTGACATTGATATGATAACTTCTTGGTTACCTTTTAGAAAAGATCATTACGTTATTCTAATCTTACAATATTATTACATCGTATTTAAAAGTTCTAGACAGCTCCTAAAAATGTTCATGATCATAATGAACTAAGATACGTACATCATCTATCCACTAACAAGGTCGGGACAGACGACCTAATAAAGATCGCAGATCAGTGATGAGTGTAGGCAGAAGACATTGAGGAACTATGTCCAGCAGTAGAAGCGTTTAAGCATCATTATTCAAAACTAATGAAACCCCTGCGTTACAGAAGCACTGATTGAATAAAACTGGCGAAACCAATGCGTTTAATTTCTGCATAATGTACACGCATTCTTCAATTATGTATTAAATATTTTACTGCTTATTATGTGCGTATTGTTTACTGTTTATCGCATTATTCATAACAATTAAAAATTTATTACTTATTATTTTGTTAGGCATTAGTAATTTTCTTCTCTCATTGCAATAACCTAACAGAGCACTGTGTGTGTATATCACTATATAAATATATTATTTTATATATTTAAGTGTTCGCAGAAAACCAGCCTTATTTCCTAGAGCTAACCACCATTTTTTACTCATGCAGAGCTATTTTTTGATAATTAATTGTAAAATTGATTGTTACTTTAATTATGAGTCTATTCTAAATGTTTTATAAAAAAAATATTTCTTTCTTTAGACGTCCTATGGCTAAAATGATGATGATGAAAATTAACTATAATTCTTTCAAAAAAAAAACCGACTTCAACAAAAAAAAACTATTCCATAAAAGACTTATATATGGTTTTCTCATGGATGCTATTGTCAGAACTAGACCAAATTGAAATGGGACCACACGGAAAGCACCAGCTTTCAAATAAAAAAAGAATCATCAAAATCGGATCACCCGTCGAAAGTTCTGAGGTAACAAACATAAAAAAAAACATACAGTCGAATTGAGAACCTCCTCCTTTTTTGAAGTCGGTTAAAAATCGTTTCTAATATTGCTCAAAACGAACCAAAAGTTACAAGATGCTTTAAGCAATTACTCAAAGCATTTATTTTGCAACTGTATTATAATTCTTTTGCACTTTTTTTTGTAGTGAAAACTTCTTTAGCGGCGTTGTGCACTTTTTGGGATGGGTAAAAATGTTAAACTCGCGTCAGGACACGTGACCCTGATCGAAAATTCTTAAGACGGAGTCGAGTTTCTCATATTTAAAAAAAATATTACATTCGAAATTCAAACATTGATGAGCGGCCAGGAGCGCAAAACTTAGAATGTACCCCATTTAGATATGTTATTGCCTACTTTTTATTTTTAACCCAATTATATATATACAGATGTGTGTGTATATGTATATGCAAATACATTGTGAAGTTATGATTTCACTTCTGACGTGCAGTCCTACGACTGACTGTTTTTTAATTCTTAAATGACTCTGTTTTCTTTCACAGAAATACCTGAAACAACATGGACAAGGCAAAACTAAAGACAGTACAGATACCTATTAAAAAACTAACATAAAATGTCATCAAACAATCAAGTTATGTCTAAATACAAAAAGCAGGTCCAATGGCAGACGATAAAGAAAAACATAAAGAAAGCAACCAAATTGAAAATGAACGGATACACAATAAATTTCTTGATGATGATAGTCATTTTAGCATCGTTGCCTTATAGCTCAACGCTAAGTTTGCCTAGCGGGGATCCTGCACCAGGTAGGTCTCCAGGGCCTCCTACGCTTGAAGAAAAAGAAGCAACTTACGATAAAATAATAACAGAAGTATATGATGAGACAACGACTAGTGAAGACGTGATAGAATTTACAACAGTGAGTGAAGTGGAAGTGAGTGAAAAAACGGTGGATGTAAGTGATGCTTGTGCCTTCGCGCGGATCCCAAGCGATAGTGACGAGATTGTCACTGTTAGTGATGAAGACAGTGATGTGAACTTGACGCTTAGCCACCCGGTGTTCGAGACCGATGAACTGGTTCGAGGAGTTGTGTATGACGGTGAGTACTAGTCATAAGTAATTTTTATCCTCGTATTGTTTGCAGGTTCTTTTTGCGTTTGTTCCTTTTATAAACTCAATTTCGTGGTTTGATTATTTTTTAAAGATTTATGAGGCCAGATTAAAGGAGTTATAACAATCATTGCGAATCCACTTTCCTCCCTAGCCAAATAGGAGACGAAAGAGGAAAACTAAGTCAAAGACCTATGAGAAAGAATAAGACTACACTACAGTAAAAATATCTGGAAATAATATTAAACTAGCCCCTGACTAAAGTCCAGGGCTAGTATAATACAGATTATTGTATCTTCTAAATACGTACTCAAAATGTTTAAACTTTATATTTCACTTTTATAGACGCGTTTATCTAACACTAGCAGCGCCCCACGGTTTCACCCGCGTAAGTCCCGATTCCGTGGGAATATCAAGATAAAGAGCCTATGTGTTAATCCAGGTCTCCAGCTATGTACATACCAAGTTTTATCGCAATCGGTCCAGCCGTTTGCGCGTGAAGAAGTAACAAACACACACAAACACACACAAACACACACACACTCACAAACTTTCGCCTTTATAATATTAGTGTGATTAGCGTAATCTATGTAAAGTATAATTTACTGCTGGAATAAGCGGGTTGGTGAATTCAAGCGTTCAAGGGTCCTGTTAAATATTTACTGCGGGAACATCATCTAGCTAAGTGATAGGTTTAGTAGATATTCTTGAATCCACTCTAGGCAGACTGACTTTCACGTCCATAATACCTTTGAATCATATGCGACTACTGTATAGGAGGTTTTCCACCGATGATTCATCAGGTTTTACCAGCTGCGGTACCTACTGCGTTACTTATCTTTCATTTTCACCCGACTACGGAAGGGTAATGATTTTAGCAGTATGTGTATGTATGTTCTTATACGCTTTATATTAGCTTCACTTGTATGTTTGTTTGTAATCGACTCCTTAGGGCGCGATTTTGACCCACTTTAAACGGCCAGATTTCATTAAAATTTTGCACACATGTCAAAGACCAATGACAATACAATAATTCGATTAAAAATTTTCTATTTTTTAGTTGGATTTTTTATAAACGCGTGTTTTTTTTAGTTTTGTTTTAAACTATTATATTTTATTTACGTGTGTTCCGCCGTAGCGCATAAACTTCTAAACCGATTTTGATGAATGAGTTATCGATAGATTCGTAAATTAAACATGGTGGACTTTACACGTAAATATCTGACAGATCAGATAATCAATTAATTATGACATATTTGGTATCAAAAGTAAGGTCTTGACGAGCAGATTAGTAAAATACAATTATAAATAAAACATAAGTAAGGCACGAATAAAATAATATGTATAAATATCATATTGTCGAAGTAAATAAATATGTTTAAATTGTTAATAAACAAGCTAAAGTAAGACTGCGCTACGTACGGCGCGGCTGTAGAATGAATATCTATTAAATATCAGTTAATGTCAGCTAATCAAAACCTACATAAATCGATGTTACGTTCGCTTTTGAAAACAATAAAGGTTTTTTATTCGAATTTTTGTGGCAAAGAACAAAAAAACTTTCTAAAGTCAAAATTTAGAACAAATTCGAATTTTATAGAAAACTAGCTGCCCCGACAGACTTCGTTCTGTCAAAAGTTATTGATTAACATCAAATGTTTGACAGCTGAGGACTTTTACTCTGTGTTGACTGACTTTTACTGTGTGGCTATAGAAAAATAAATGTTTTTTTTTACTATTTTCCTCGCAATTTTTACGTTTTTTCTATTCATAAGAACCTTCCTTGTGCCTTAACAAAAATATGAAAATTAAAATTAGCCGAATCGGTCGAGCCGTTCTCGTGTTTGGCGCTTAGCAACACATTTGGCGATTCATTTTTATTTATATAGATTATTATTTATCTGTCCTCTGAGGCGCGCTGAATCCGATTCGCTTTGTGAAAATAAAGCAAGGATGTGTTTAAATTTTCATAAGCTTCTTAAAAAATAAAGACTTATATAAGCCTTTATTTTTCTTTGTGCTCTCTTGTGAAGTCTTGGCACTTAGAGGCTCTGTAAAGTGCCTATCAATATTTATTTTATAGACGTATTCTCAAATGTCTTCAGAATTCAATGCTCTTTTATATTCTGTGAACACTTTTATTGATTTCCACCTTAGATGAATGTTATAAAACAATGTACCTAGCAGTAACTTCAACGTGGTTCATGTTATCGCAACTCTGATATTTGACTTTCCAATATGTAACAATCAGCATAATATGTCGCGTTGGCTATATGTAGATGTTCCACTTTTGATTCATTTTCGAACGTCATCAAATTATTTGACGAACGCGCTTTTCTCAAATAATTTGAACACTTGAGATAACGTAGCTATACAAGTAACCATGTTACGTGATCAAACTGTTGAAAGGACAAGAAGAAAACATACCTGTCAAAGGTAAATTGATGACTATCTCAGAGCCGTCTGTGTATTTTTGTAAATATTTCTTGATATATGGGTATGGGCGATGGAGGTTTAATTATTTAGTCATATTTTTTTACGATTTACCATAGGAGGATGCCCTATTTAGATTGTAATTTGTTTCGTTATACGTAATGTGTTCTCTAAGACGAAAACAATTAAAAGTTATAGTTCTTTTTAAATAAAAGTATGCCTATCGTAACATTTAAGACCATTGATGTATTTATTTTTATAATTAAGATAAGTAACTTTTTTAATATGAAACTTGAGTTTAACTTATTGTTGTTATGTCTTGTTTTAATGACTCCAGCGTGTACCTACTCAAGACAATCATAAAAATCTTCGTGATATATTTTAGTAAACCATAAGTTACCATTTCAATTGTTATGTTAAACCAGTCATTGTGGTTATCAATAATTTAACCAATTTAAAAATAAGCGTTACTTACGCTTTTTGTTAATTAAACTATGGCAATATTGAGTTCGTAAGATTCTATAGAAACATTATAGATAGATTTCTATATAGAAAATACAAGAATGTGACGTATTTTTTTAACCAAGATATAGACGAATAGAAACTAAAATAACTATTAACTGAGGAAACTGAACAACAACAGAACACCTTTGTTACAAACTCAGTTTGTAATAGAAATAATTAATTTTACGACAGGACCTTGCTATTATCAGGACATGTTTTAACTTGTTAGACAACTCGGTGTAAACGGTTTTTGATTAAATTTTCAAAGTCAAACACGAAGTTTGATTATTCGGAGATAAACATGTTTGAACATTTTTGGAACAAAGTATACGAGAAACCGTTTTGAGAAAGTTATGTAACCAACATTCACTTAGGGCAGGATTGTCTCAAAAGTTAGCATAGTTCTTTCAAAGGCCAGACTCACACGAAGGGCCTCATTGTTACTCCCTATTTTGCTAAATTGTATATTTTTTGCAACAGAATGATCAACAATTCGTAAATTGTTAAATAATTTATACCTCTCGGGTCTCTGTAAATTGAATTGTAGCTCATAACTTTGATTGAATTTATTTCAAACAGAAGACAAAGGGTGTTGTGTCGTCAATCCAAGTGATATTTCCTCTGTTGATTAGAACACTGAATGTCATTATGAAATGTAACTTCTTATTCGTATTGTATCATCTCTTCAAATGACGTTGACGTCAAAACCTTTATAATAAATATTTTATTCCAAACATAAAATTTGGTTATGGTCGATTTTTTTAGTAGTTTTAAACTTCCATTTTAGCTCTATTTTACCACACTGGTAACATCGATGGTTACAAGCAGATGTTTCCTATACTTGCCTGGTAGAAATATCTTAAAGCAATAAGGTCACACGTTGTATTGCTTCCATAGTTTAGAGGTATGTATCCCCATTTTCTTGACATACAATAAAGTGTGAACTGTGCAGTAATGGTGTAAGTTATGCTAAATATTCCAAAGATTGTATGTAGCAGCTATTGGTATGTACGCATTGCCTTACCGTCATTATCACTGGTACTACTGGACTTGGACTATGAACTAATGCCGCTGAACTTACGAGTGTCTATAAGTCCAAGAAATCACTTTCCATCGAGCGACGACTTTTATGGTTATTTACCAATACAACCCTTAATTTGTCGTGTGGAAATCTCCAGCTGCCATATTGAAAAGGGTATGACGAAGTGATAAGTCGATAATTTAAAAATTAAACACTTAGCGTCTCCGATATTAGACCAGATTAGTAGGTCGCCGGGTTTCCATACAGAGTTTCCTTTTTTTTTTTTAAAGACAACTCCCGCATTAGGAATTACTCCTGTGTCGCGGGGGCATTACAAACATAGAAAAAACGGACACAAAGACACAAAGAACACCCAGACTCAGGTGGGAATCGAACCCACGACCTATAAGCATAGCGGTCAGGGTCACTAACCACTAGACCAACAGGCCAGTCAGTCAGTCAGTTTCTTCCCCGTTCGCCCATAGAACCACTAGATTCTCCTGTACCCTCTAGTATCCTGTCGGCTGTTTAGGACGGTTGTTCACGGTGTGTTGACGGTGTTTCAGTTTAAGACGGGAGTGGCACATTCTGGAATGTGCCACTCAAGTCTTAAAATAACGGCAAATAAAAGAGGTAATGTCGCTTTTATTACCTAGGGTGTACCGTGAGGAGGTTTTCTAGCAATTACTCTTACTAGAGAATAATTAGAACTTTAAACACTTTATTTCTTAGAATAAAACGTGAATGGTATTCACATTTATTAACGACTAGCTGACTTTGTTTTTGTTTGTAAATTTACCCCGTTTTTGCAACATTTTTCATTGATGCTCCGCTCCTATTGGTTGTAGCATGATGTTATATAGCTTATATTTAGCCTTCCTCGATAAATGGGCTATTAAACACTAATTTTTTTATTTTTTATTTGAACCAGTAGTTCAAACAAACAAACTCTTTGGCTGTTGGTCTAGTGGTTAGTGACCCTGACTGCTGAGCCAGAGGTCGTGAGTTCGATTCCCACCCAGGACAAATAATTGTGTGATGAGCATGATCACTTGTGTCTGGGTGTAATTTATCTATAATATGTATGTATTTAGAAATATATAAGTATGTTTATCAGCAGTCTGGTTACCATAGTACAGGCTCTGCCTAGTTTGGGATCAGACGGCCGTGTGTGAGATGTGTGAAGTTATTATTATTATTTCTCTTTATTAAACTTAAAACTTATAAATTACCTTTTTAAATATGTATAAAACAAAATATAAATTTAAAAATATAAAAAATAGTAGACCACCGACATCGGGTACAGGGACCTATTATTATTATTATTATAATATCAGGATAGATATACGGTTTTACTCACGTGTGTATTTTGGGGTTATCCGTGAATAGTTTCTGGAGTGTGGCGCTTGAAACCATCCGGGCAGGATGCTTCACCCCTTGATAAAGAGCCTGTTGAGTACGAAACTAGTTGGGCGTCCCCGAAACGCACACGTGAGTATAATCCTACTAATTTTATAAATGTGAAAGTTTGGATGGATGGATGGATGTTTGTTACTCTTTCACACAAAAACCACTGAACCGATTGCCATGAAACTTGGTATGTCGATAGCTGGAGACCTGGAATAATGCATAGGCTACTTTTTATTCCGATATTCCCACGGGATCGGGACTTACGCGAGTGAAACCGCGGGGCACTGCCAGTTGTATATATTTAATAAATACTTTCTTTCTTGACTCTTTCTCATAATTTCATTTTAATCCTTTATTTTTCCGATCAAGTTCAAGGTTATTTACGCGATAAGCGTTTACTATGTAGATGTTTTTACCCATTAGCCTGACTGGTATACTTTTAGATACTTTTACATTTATTTTTCTGTTTGTGAGTATGTCACGAAATAAGATTATTCAGTGAAACGGATTTACAAGTACAAACTGTCCATAGAGACAAGGATTCGTTTCACTCCGAAATAAAAGAGGCGAGGTTACCTTAAATATTAATAATAAATGAAGCGAATATTCAGAGCAATACCTTACCGTTGTAGGTCAACACCAAAACGTAACAGTTATAGATTGAAATGGAATATACATATAATAAATATTCTACGACATTCCAATACAATTTTATATTAGTTTATTAAACAATGGCAACCGAGCTGATTAAAAATTTACTGTACTGTTCATAAGGTGTAAATTTGAATAGGCTGTAATAATTGATTACTACCTCTGTCAAGCATGCCCAAGTCTATAATGATATGCAGGTTGTTACATAAAGGTGTGGCCATATTTTAGGGTAGTATAGTAGACAATGTAAATAACGTAAAAGGCAAATGAGCTGACGGGGCCCCTGATAGTAAATGACTACCACCCCCCAGGGGCACCTACAACTCAAGAGTCACAAGTGCGTTGCCGGCCTTTAATGTGAGAGTAGGGGAAGGGGGGAAGAGGGGGAGAGGAAGTGAAGGGTTAGGACCTCCGGTAACCTCACTCACTCGGCGAAAAGCAATGCAAGCATTGCTTCACTGCCGGTTTTCTGTAAGGCCGTGGTATCACTCCGGTCGAGCCGTGGCGACGTGCCAAAGCATGGCTCTTTAAAATTCCCCGATAAAGCTATTATGTCGTATGAGAGAAGACATGAATGAAGCTATGGGTATTTAATACACAGGTGTTGATAGAATGTCCAGATTTTTCAGAAAAAGTTTGCAGAAAAAAAAGAAATCATTGAAATTTACATGAAAATTCATAATACACCTATTGTTTAGGAAAGCGCACCTAAGTAAGTAAGAAAAGTATTTGCTGAAGAAAAAATAAAACATTTTTTTTTAAGTTAGTATTATTATTATTTTTTTTTCAAAGTCCACTTTTTCAAGCTAAATCAACCATTTGTCAGCTCCACATAACTTCTAAAATTTTACCACACCTTACTGTAGCACCTGTTTATGGCGGAATGGCAGGATAATCTGCGGACAATAAAATAATTTTAAAAGAAGGGTTGCAACTTACGAGCTTATGGATTTGTCACAAATTTTAAGAAAAAGAACAGAAGTCAGCAGCGTTTTAAATCATTATAAATTTTAATGACTTACGTAAGTGCTGAAGTAAAAATCTTCATAAGGAAAAAAAATATTTTTTTATGAAATGGTTAAGTTGGTATCGAAACGATCCAAGTTGATCTTTGGTTTTTGGTTTTGGAATTGTTCGTGACGTGACGTAACGATACCACAAGGATCTATGGCTAGGTATTATCTGTCTCTTCGAACAGCAGCGGGCCTTAAAGGGCGGTCGCAACAGGGTGCGTTTTATATTTACATTCATCTCAGATCTGCTCCTGGCAGATCGCCCTACTTTTTAACCCCGGTCCAGTGCTCTTGGAGATTGGAGTTTATAAGAAGGACTGACATCGAATGTTTTCGACTTTGTTATAAGACCTGACCCACTGAACTAATCCATAAATATATATCTCTGTGAAAAAATACATTGGTTGTGATATTTTTTTTCCAAGGTGGCGAAGTGTGTACGACTATCACGTGAAAGTCCTGCGTTCTATTCCCCAGTCGCGTGACATTAAGTTTTCTGGGGTTATCTTCCAAGAAATATTGAGGGGTCCCACAGTTTAGATTTACATGGGACCCCACCTAGTACACAGAACTGAACATAAGTTGGCCAAACGTAGGTACTATACCTCTCAGACATTATAATATGTATATACCTATATATTTGTTTCACACAGAAAATTTCTGACGATAATTTTTCATTCATACCGCATGTGTTTGATCAATTGTCGCCACGCGTCTTTCGTTCAGTAACGGCCAGTACTGAAATATAGACAATCATTAAGAAGACTGCACACTAAATGGGTTTTACACAAAGGGTCATAAAGTGTCCGTCCATTAAACCGAGTAGAACCCATAAATTCTACGTGAAAACGTATCAAATAAAATTCTACTGACTGAAGCAGAGTGCAATAAAAATGTATGCACTGTGTATTTATTTATAAAACTTTTATGCACAAAACTGTACAAAGGTCAGATGTAATGATATATACAACGTGTTGCAGAAAAGTGTTTTCATATTTTTGCATTATTGTATAAAAAAAAAGATTTAAAAAAAGAAAAGAAATAAATTGGTGAAGAAGTGTTTGAAATTAAACCATTGCGTAATAAAATAAAAGAAGATTCTAATTTTAGGGAACCTAGTCCATAAATAAGAGTTAAAAATCGAAAAAATCGCCTGATATTTAAACGGTAATCACCCTCGGTATTGAAACCTATTTTTCTAGGATGATAGTAGCTTAGGTATAGGTTAGTATAACAAGCTTAATTCATACGCTCTCTTAAAGAAAATAAAATTAAGCACCTTCCGTTTCAAAGGACCTTTTCAATCTTATCCAAGGTCAAAGAAGCGACAAATTTCTTGCAATTGGAGACCACAATTTATGTGAAAGACGGTAGTAAATTAATAGCCTGCTTGAGATAACAAAGCCGTGTTGAGATATTTACTTATCTTGTTTACAATTTATTTCCCCTCGTTAATATTCTTGGTGAAGCACTTTTTGGTTACGATGTTTTATGTAATCTGTGTTTCCTATAAATATAACTTACAGTATAAGGTTTTTATGAAAAGAAAAATTGGAAAATAATCCTGGCAGATTGGGAAATTCAGGGAAAACAGGACTAGATCTGTGTTTGTACAGTGATCGTGATGTTAACGACATTACTGAAGCAGCACTACCAGCAGTTCAACTTCCAGATTGTACAAGTTGGTAGTGAAATTGTATTAAAGAATCCACATGCTACTACGTGTTGTGGTACTCTGACCTTATCGGAATAAATGTCGATCTAGCTTGTGACAAAATAGCTGTGTCGCTTTTAGTTTAAAAAAATAAATAAATAAAGATCTAGGATTTGAATGATAAAAGAAAGGACAGTTGAAGACTTAAAGCTCTGACATCAACCAAGCTATGGATTGTCAGCTTATCAAAAAAAAAATGAAATAATGTTCTAAAATATATAAAGTGCATGTAGTAGCTAGTAATTAAATGAATAGGATAATTATTAACAGGTGTCACTGTTTATCTCTTCCTGTTAAAGACCCCACTTTTTTGGGGATATCCCCCAGCAAATAAGAGTGCTACGGTATTTTGATACACCTTTTCTAATTAATGTAATTATGCCAAACCTTATTTCTTGTTTGCCAGAGTTGTAACACTGTGCATGTAGTAGCTAGTAATTAAATGAATAGGATAATTATTAACAGGTGTCACTGTTTATCTCTTCCTGTTAAAGACCCCACTTTTTTGGGGATATCCCCCAGCAAATAAGAGTGCTACGGTATTTTGATACACCTTTTCTAATTAATGTAATTATGCCAAACCTTATTTCTTGTTTGCCAGAGTTGTAACACTGTGCATGTAGTAGCTAGTAATTAAATGAATAGGATAATTATTAACAGGTGTCACTGTTTATCTCTTCCTGTTAAAGACCCCACTTTTTTGGGGATATCCCCCAGCAAATAAGAGTGCTACGGTATTTTGATACACCTTTTCTAATTAATGTAATTATGCCAAACCTTATTTCTTGTTTGCCAGAGTTGTAACACTGGCGTACCCCAGAAGCAGGGGTCTTTAGGGCATTGTAAAATATTACAAAATCCTGTAATACTTTAAAATTCTACTAAAGCACACCTTCAACAGAATTTTCTATATAGGAAATCACAATGAGATATTTACAAGTAAGTACACACTTCCAACACTCTTTGTTGTTATTTGCAAGATTTTTTATTATATTTCTCCTTTCAATTGAATTTTAGCGTTCCTCGATCCATCATTCCATTGTTTGAGGCGAGCCCTTTGAATGGATTGCCTGTTATGACAGAACTTGGCTTTGTGTGTTCGGCAAATTTACTGTCCGCCAAAATTGAGTCAAGGCGAGGATACAAAATGAAGTAGAATTGTTTACTTCATAGAAGTTTGGCTTTATATTCGTTTTTTTTTCGTAATGGAAACAACTCAAACACAAACTAAGAATCCCTTACAAATATTATCGTGGTTAAGTCTTAATTTACATGTGTAAATAAGGACTTAATCACGATAACGCATAGGTCTTAGATGTCTAAGACTTACGCGTACAAGTCGCACGAGTTTAAAAATAATTTGTTTTCAGAAGACAAGTTACCACTCAGAATACTATTTAATAACAATGTCAATTATTTCAATCACTAATTAATTACTTAAATAAATTTATAACCATCAAATACATAGATCATATTGTGTTATGATCTTAGTTTTATATTGATGGGTTGTGTAATTGTCAGTGTGATTTATTCTCTCAATGTTATTTGCGCTTACCTTAAAATATTTCACACAAAAGTGTTTCTCTTAGACGTTTCGGACTTTAGGATAACAGCCAGTTCGAATTACACTCGAGCTACTTACACTTCCCAATTTATCCGTAAGCGATATCCCTTTCCTTCAATTCTTCTTAATGATAAAGATGGGAAAATTGGGAAGATATTGAAAGGGAAATATAATTATATTTCCCTTTCAATATCTTCCCAATTTTCCCATCTTGAATACCCAAAGTGCTTGGTTGAAGGCAATAGGCTTACCCCCTATTGGTGAGTAGGACCAAATTATAGTTTGCAAAATGTTGGTGCTTAATGCCTACTCCTTCGGGGATTATAGACTTGAGTATATGTAAGACTTTAACTTTGAATAAGGACTTAATCTCGTTTACTTGCCAACTGTATGCTTATTATTCGGTATACGATGTTGAGTTGTATAGACCATTTCCCCTATGTCGACATTATAGAAATTGCTTAGCCTCGAACCACCATGACCAATTGAGATTTTTTTTTTATACGACATTAAGTTTATTGATTTTCGCGAAACCAACCAACATATTTAATTAAATTATTAGATAAGTAAATTTCAATATGCAAAAGATACGTACAGCTGATAAATTATTCATATTTTAATATAAACGAAAAATAAATTTATTATTTAGGTAGCCAGATCCTAGATTTCTTATTTAATGAATAATTATGAAATCTAACATAACACATGTATGTAAATATTACACAAATACCAATGTAAAAAAAATGTTTAATGTAGCTGGGATAAATTATCCATCAGGACATTCAATCACATAGTTTGATAAATCGAATCTGTTAAAACTTTAAATTGAATTCAGTATGCAAGTTTAAGTAGTTAATTGTTTCAAAGCTATTTTCTTAAGCTAACTAAAACTAGCGGCACTCAGTACTAACTCACTGGAACTACTCACTACTGGCATTGGCACGCTCCACAAGAGAGCATGGACAGCTGACTCATCAAGATATCAATCTCCGGTCTTGTTGCGACATCCACATACAGCGGAAAATATATATTATGTCAATTAACGAAGACGCTCCGAAAAACGCGGTTACTACTGATCCTGCATGTTAACTAAGTAGAAGAAGAAGTTCACGCACCGAAAAGTATATATAGAACTTCCCAACATCAACCGATGGGCCGAGGTCCGCCAGGCGTGATCACCTCTAACATGGGAGGGATCCGGAAACAGCTTTTAGGACATGCTAGTGCCTGGCGGAAATGCGCGGCCACTGGCTCCAAGTACAAACCTCTCAATTACCTCCTCGTGGATTGTCACTATTAGCAGGTGGAAGGGAAAACCCGTTCTGTCCACCTACGGATACACTCAGGGCATGAGGCATAATGAGCAACAACACAATAGCGATCCATGTACATAAGATAGTGCCACAACTTTCCTAGACTGGGATAAAGAAACTCAGATATAAAGTTATGATCATCATCGTTATCGTCTGCCCTTCTCCCATTGCAAAGGCTTTGAGCTAGTTTTTTTTATGGACGGTGGTCTACATGACGCCAAACCTCCGTGGGAATGTAGTCGTTTTAAGACGAGAAAGAACGAAGAAGGTAAATTTGTATAAGGAAGAATGGTAGGGAGAGGATCCTAGGACAAGGGATACCGCAAGTCTCGGATGGGGAACGCGACTGGCACTGCAGTAGCTCGTAGAGACCGAGGTCGCGTATCCGAATGTCCTATATTTCTTGGGACTGGAGAGGCCACTAAAATATCAGAATAAATGCCAAAACCTACGCGTCATGGTACTATTGACTCGGTGTTGCCAAATGTTCATCCATAACTTAAATGGTATACCACTATAATTAAATATTAATTCTTGATACATTTTATTTTAGTACTGTGGAAAAAATAGTATAACTGGGTACATACGTATGGACCGGCTCGACCGGATGATACCACGGCCTCACAGAAAACAGGCAGTGAAGCAATAATTACATTGTTTTTCGCCGAGTGAGTAAGGTTAGGAGGCCCTAACCCTTCCCTCTCCCCCTCTATCCCCCTTTCCCTACTCCCACCTTAAATGCCGGCAACGCACTTGGGACTCTTGAGCTACAGGTGTCCGTGGGCGGTGGTAGTCACTTACCATCAGGTGACCCGTCTGCTCGTTTGCCCCCTATAACACAAAAAAAAATTGAATAATGTCTTCTGCGAGTGGTATTGTTGTATGTGTGTTTCCATCAAAAGCCAATAATTATGGGCCCGAAATTGAGAAAGAGAATCACTGACATATCTTTTAACATCACGCAATAAAATATTAACCACATTAAAAAAACTATTATATTAAAGATACGAAACACTCACGTGTGTTCCGGAGAAGACCAACTTTTTTAACATGTTGAACCATACACGGGTACCACCGATTGCACATGAAGCGGTAATGTCGAACGAAGAGACTAAAATCACACAGTCTACGACACAGTCGCTTATAGTCCAGGCATGACCTTTCCGGGTTATCGCTCAACCAAACGACAGATGTCGTCTGTCTGTTAAAAAACTTTTTTGCCTCGCACAACCAATCTCTGGAACGAATTGTCGCCTGCGGTATTTCCGGACCGATACGACCTTTAAACCTTCAAGAAAAGAGCGTACTCCCATCTCAAAGGCCGGCAACGCACTTGTGACTATTGAGTTTCGGGTATCCATGGGCAAAAAAAAAATCAGGTGGTGCAGCGAACTTTGTGTTTCAATATTTCTATTATTTTCTTAAATTACGTCCTCTAATATTTTCTTCGTATTTTTATTTACGAAGAAAACTATATACTAGGAAATAATAAGTGTAAAATTTATTATTGTATATAAAGAGAGGTATCACACTCACCCTAATAAATCACAGTCCAATATCTCATTTCTTGTTACAAGGGTCACTGATCCATCACGGGGCACAATGAGAATGGTTGTGCTACGGGGTACAATAGCGCAAATTGATTCCATTGTACCTCGACTAGTTCACCCGATCAAAGAGGATGAATATTGACGATTTTCGCAAAAATGTTTGGTAAAAAATTTAAAATAGGAAATAGATTATTTTATGCAAAAACTATGTTTTCAGTCTTTAATTTTAGTGCTTGTTGTATCGTTCCTATGTTAATATTGCGCCTTTTATGTACCTGTATCGACAGGCGATCAAGTCTGTTGGAGGTTCCGCTACTTTCTTCTTAGGATATAACCGATTTTAGGAAAGCACTTTCTTTTTAAATTCGTGAAATATTAAAAAAACAGAAACGAAAATCGGTCGATGAACAGAAGAGAAAATATGCTGAATTGTCTTTGCGTTGCTTATTGAGAAACACAATGTTGGAACAGCACATGGAGAAAAAAATTAAAATTACGGGATAATTTCACGCATGAGAAACCAAAAATGTTCAGACATAATGACACTAATCTAGAATGGCTGCGAGGTAAAAGTAATATCCTCACGTAGAAATTTTTTATTAATAGTTCATTTGGTCATGCCATCCTGACGTTCAAAAGAAACGAGAAATCGAACGTGAGTCATCCTGCGCGCCTTTTCCCAACTAAGTTGGGGTCGGCTTTCAGTCTAACTACGATACGACCGAACTTTGATATTTTACGTGAAGCGACTGCCATCAGACCTCCACAACCCAAGTACTAGGCGATATCGAAGTTCTGTAGTTAGACCAGATTATCGGACTTTTTGGGGCGACGAGCCCGTAACGAACGCCACCGATTTTTGTAAGGCACCTGGGCAGTCCCAGTCCCAATTTCAGTATATTTTAACTTGCTCTCCGAGGCACGGAGGGGTCTCAATGTGTTAATAATGGTCACCCATCTTAGACTGACCTGACTACTGACTGCACTACTCGGTTACCACTTAGCCACGAGCCCCTCGAAATCCAACGTGAGTGAGAGAAAGAATAAACGACCGTTCCTTTAAAAAAATCACCTCATATTGAACAGGGAACCATAATTACTCTCTGTTAACAATGCTTTTACAATCTGACCTTTCGAATGTGTAAACTATTCTTGTAATTGGTTTGGGAGCAACCCTTTCAATGGTCGTTTAACTATCACTTACAAGCTCTGCTAACAACACTGAACATGTTTAGATATTTACAATCAAATAAATAAACGGAACAGGAACACTGTGTGTGTGATTTTTTACGCCACATTTTCTTCTTCAGGTCTAACTAATCTTGAAAATCGATTTTGATATGTTATTATGCTTCTCGATTTAAAAAATTGCAAGTAAATGTATCTTCGTTCGTTTCGTGTCCCAATAAATGAAAAAAAAAGAACACTCGACACTCAACGACTCGACCTCAGGCTTCCCCTATGCTATCTTTGACTGTGAATCGATGGCAAACTATGAAGTTTTTTCATTTTATGACATTCTATAACAGTTCTATGGCTCTTTTGACCTGGTTTCTCAATGCGAAACTTTGACCCAAGTGATTACCATTACCCCAAAACTTGAGGAAGTAAGTCCGTAATGACTGTTCACGGTTGAAACTAATAGCAATAGATCATGACATCGCGTGTTGTGTGCGAAAACTTTCAAATATTTGATAATTAAAAACCAATTTTTAATCTAGAATTTTAACCCAATGGCTGACTTAATTCTTTAAAATTTCGTACACAGAAATATCTATTAATATTAATAATCATAAATTTTAAATTTACAACATCCCCGACTCGAAAATCTCTTCAACGATTACAAAATGCCTTACATCATTTTGGAAAAGAGCTGATACTCTTACACTGCTGGACCGATATTAACCAAACATAGCTAAGAACCACCCCAAGGAAACTGACTTTCAAATGAAAAAAAAAACCGCATCAAAATCGGTCTATCCGTTTGATAGCTAAGATGCCCCAGACAGACACACACACACACAGACATCGACGTCAAACTTATAACACCCCTCTTTTTGCGTCGGGGGTTAAAAAAGGAAACCTAAAAAGAACTCATGTTTCGTGTATCTAAAGAAGGCGGTATTAGCTCGCTATAATCCGCATTCCACATACTTAGCAACTAAAAGGAACGCCTCCAACACGGGACCCCCATGACCTTTTTCCGACCAGGCTAGGTGATAATGTCCGAACGACGGATGTTGTATGTATTTCTAACTAGCAGCGCCCCGCGGTTTCACTCGCGTAAGTCCTGATCCCGTGGGAATATCGGGATAAAAAGTAGCCTATGCAGCCAGGTCTCCAGCTATCTATATACTAAGTTTCATCGCAATCGGTTCAGTGTTTTTGCGTGAAACAAACAAACATCCGTCCATCCATCCATCCATCCATCTAAACTTTCACATTTATAATATTAGTGGGATACAGCGAGAAATTTAATTGCGCGATGCAGAATTAGTACTTACTGCGTAGCTTAGATGGCGCTAAAGTACATTTTGCATATGTATGTGTCCCCGCAAAATAAAAGATTTTAATTACGACAAGCTACGTACTCAGATTCTTACACTGAAAACTTTCTTTTTTCAATATAGCTCCCAGTCTAGATAACCTTGGCATACATTATGAAAATCACTTCCCATTGAAGATTGTTTGGAAGTAATTTCGATTTGAATAACAGGATCGCGTGTGATTCTGTTCCCACATTTCCGAAGTTACTATTGGGTAATTTGATCGTTTCGTGTTGACTTTCTTATTTGGGCACGCCATGCCACGGGTCGCCAGTTGCGTGATATCAAACATGTACAATAATACTCCTTTCAATATTAGTAATTTGTTTTCTATTTGCTAATCAATTTCTGTATAATGTAGGATTTAGAAGGACCTCTCTCCTTTGTCTCATTTGAGATTTAAGCTACAACTACTAAAAGACATTTTTTTCTAAATTGGTATTTTGTTCATGTAAAGGTTACTTGCAATAAGTTCTTTTAGCAATAAGTGTAGTGTAGCACTTTGTTTAATTGGTATACAAAAAAAAAAAAACAGTCAGTCGTAGGACTGCACTTCAGAAGTGAAAATATAACTTCATAATGTATTTGCGTATACATACACACACACACATCTGTATATACATAAAATTAGGTTAAAAATAAAAAGTAGGTAATAACATATCTAAATGTATACATAGGGTACACTGGAAGTTCAGCGCTCCTGGTTGCTCATACATTTTTGAATTTCGAATGTTATATTTTTTTAAATATCCTTTTAAAGAAACTTGACTCCGTCTTACGAATTTTCGATCAGGTCACGTGTCCTGACGCTAGTTTAACATTTTTTACCCGTCCCAAAAAGTGCACAACGCCGCTAAAGAAGTTTTCACTTCAAAAGTTTATTTGTATTCTATACTAAAACTACATTCTAATTTATTTTAGTAAAATTCTAAGGGATTTATTAATTTTTATGAATAGCTTTATGAAAATCACAATCAACTGAATGGGCCCGGCGTTAGACAGCGCCCGCTCTGATGCAAAGTGAAGAGCGAATAAAAATCAGAAATTGAAAATTTATGAGACAAAAAGGAATATTAATGCCTTACAAAACGAGGCATCGAAGCAATTAGGTTAAGAGCTGATTGAGTAAAGTTGTTTGTAACAGAAACTACGAATGATAATTGTGAGTAAATACTTTGTTTTCTTAAGTTGGTTTCGTGAAGCCAAGTCTACGGCGACGCTTTAGGTGGGTACATTTTATTGTGGGATGTGAACAATGTGTGTATAATAGATAAATAAAAACTACTTTATCGTACACCAAGATTAATCCATCCAGAGAGCCACTCAAACACACACGAAAAATGTCACAAAAACGGTCTAGTGGGTTTATTTTAGGATAGGGGGCAATCGAGCAGACGGGTCACGCAGGTAAGTGATTACCGCCGGCCATGGACACCTGCAACTTAGGAGTCACAAGTGCATTTCCGGCCTTTAAGGTGGGTGTAGCGGAATGTGGGAGGGTGGTTAGGGAATCCGGTAGCCTCACTCACTTGGCGAAAAACAAAGCATTGCTACACGCTGGTTTTATGCAAGGCCATGGTATCACCCTACGTGCCGAAGCATGGCTCTCCCATGAGGAGGAGTTCAGTGACGTATACACGTACAGAAGAATTGTATATATAACGATTATCCATTTTAATGAGTCCTTGTACTAGCCCGAAATTCCTTAAATTTTTCCTGGATATTTTTTATTGATTCTTAAAAGTTTGGATATATTTATTTGGAAAGTTACTTTCTAAAATGAAGTCTAAAAATGTTTAATTGGCCTAGGGATAGGAAGACTAATATTATTTGTTACTAAAAGCAAATATTAAATAAATATAAAATAATATAAAAATAATTCGCGCTGACATGGGGAACTGCTTTGGAGTAACTGATCCATAATCGTTAATATGTGAGTAAGTAAACTAAATATTCTTTATTGTACACCAAAAACAGATATTATTAAACATTAAAAGCACAATAGGCGGCCTTATCACAGCAAGCAATGTCTACCAGCCAACCTTTTGAAGAACTATTTTAAATAAAAAAATGTTTTTCACATGTGTATATCAATATTAAATAGATTGCCCCAGAATTTAAGGGAACTACCGTTAAAATATTTTAGAATCAATTACGTAAATGGTTAGTAGATAAGTATTTTTATACGATAAAAGAATTTATGCAATTCCACTAATATTATAAATGTGAAAGTTTTCTTTTCGCCGCGTGAGTGAGGTTACCGGAGGCCCTACCCCTTCCCTCTCCCCTATTCCCGTCCTTCCCCTATCAAAACATGACTCTCCCACAGCGCCCCGCGGTTTCACCCGCGAAAGTCCCGATCCCGTGGAAATATCGGGATAAAAAGTAGCTTATGCATTAATCCAGGTCTCCATCTATCTACATACCAAGTTTCATCGCAATCGGTTCAGTGGTTTTTGCGTGAAAGAGTAACAAACATCCATCCATCGATCCATCCAACAAATTTTCACATTTATAATCTTAGTGGGATTTAATTTTATTTTTACTACTAGTACTATGTATCATTATTATTAATAATGCTATAAAAGCCTCCACTAATGGTAGCCTATTGTTTTGTTCAGAACCCATTAATTATTTGTCAAATAAACTAAATCCATGTCCAGTTGCCATATTGCCAAAGGCGTAACGTCTTTGCTGCCATTTCGGCGTTTAACCCGACTCTTCAAATTAGAAATAAACTTTGTTAAACCTAAAACTTGAACTTTGAAACTGGTTAGCATCTTGTCGCTGTGCTTGTTACAGTCTTAGAACTTCATCAAAGTTTATGTAAATGCTGCACTGAATGCAAATGTGGAGTTTATATTGTGATGTGCTCACTGATTGAGCGGTATCAGGAAAGAAGGATCTGTTTCTAGAGAGAGGAAAGTAGGAATAAAAAGATTATGCGGAGCAACTTAGGTTTTACTGAAACCTTTAAAATATTACATTCACTTTTAAAAGGAACAAGTAACTCGACTATCGTGTGATATATTAAAATTATATCTTGAAGCTCCATTGAACACCATGCCCCAAGGCTTCTCAGATTGGAGTCCTCTTGTTTTTTCATCGTTCCATTCTCTAGATTATTTCAAATACGAATTAAGATCTTGAGCATGAAGTCACCAGCCAGACTTCCGCGCGTCCAAGAAGTTTTATTCATCAATCCACGAAGGTTGCAAGAGGACGCGCAGAGTCCAGTCACCACAATATTGAGATCAAATAAGACTGTGATTGTAAGTTTTATTTACCGCCGTGACTGCTCATGCCTATTCTACTCCTGTCCTCGTCTATTTATGTAAACATAAATACGAATTAAATTTCCAATTTTAATGAAATATGCTCACAAAACACAAAGCTTTATTACAATAAATAATTCAGTAATGCCAGCTATTGCTTCCCTCTCCTCATCAAGAGCATTTCATCTGTAAAGAAAACCAATTATAAAACCACGCCAGCCCCACAATTCTTTAACGACATTATCAAAAGAGGCTCTCGATCCAATCACAAATCAATATCATAATGAATTGAAAGCCGTGCTTGATTAAGTAGACCATTAACCTGGCTGATAATTATACCAGAATTTACGGCACGGTCTGCTATGGTTTTGTAGCCCTTTAGGCTGGATTCTTATCTAGACTGAATTTATTTGACGATAAATTGGGTACTACATTAATCTTTTGATTAGTTAAAGATAGGTTTTGTAAACTTTAAGCATTCTACAATTAATGTTTACAATTAATCATCTTATTCTGAGATTTATGAAGGTAAAAAAATACTATCAAATGTGGCCCCGCTCTTTAAACCCTTATTTTGGAGAAAATACTCAATTCAGGTAATATACAACCTACGAAGATCTTGAAATTATTACTACTTATGGAACTGGAGTGGTTTATTTGGTATAGTTATCAAACTATGTTCTAGAAGTATAATGTTCAAGCGTTTGTTATAAATCACAAGTTAAGTTAAGCGTAATAAAGTCGGAAACCTAATTATATAACTTTCTAGCTTGTAATTAATATGTCCATATCTTACCGATCACATATACTTCTACGAAACCTATACTAAATCTTGTTGCGAACTAATTTCCTGCCTCACAACTTTGTAGAACGTTATTGAGCTTATTGACATGTAGATAATATTGGTTTCTTGTTATTTCACGGTGTTCGGTTCGTAGACGGAGGGAAATTGAAGTAATATTAAAGATATCGAAATCAACATCTTGATGTTTTTAATTTCAGTAACGTTTGGTAACTGTTCCTACGTTAAGAACATAATAATACTCTTCTAGGAGAAGTGGGTGGTTAAGTGTGAGAGCCATGCTTCGGCACGTATAGGCCAGCTCGACCGGAGTGATACCACGGCATCACAGAAAAGTGGCAGTTAAGCAATGATTATGGTATTTCGCCGAGTGAATGAGGTTACCGGAGGCACTTACCCTTCCCTCTCCCCTCTCCCTTCTTCCCCCGTATCTCTATCCCCACCTTAAAGGCCGGCAACGCACTTGTGACTCCTGAGTTGCAGGTGCCCACGGGTGGCGGTAGCAACTAACCATCAAGTGACCCGTCGGCTCGTTTGCCCGCTATCTCATTAAAAACGTTATTGAGCTTATTGACATGTAGATAATATTGGTTTCTTGTTATTTCACGGTGTTCGGTTCGTAGACGGAGGGAAATTGAAGTAATATTAAAGATATCGAAATCAACATCTTGATGTTTTTAATTTCAGTAACGTTTGGTAACTGTTCCTACGTTAAGAACATAATAATACTCTTCTAGGAGAAGTGGGTGGTTAAGTGTGAGAGCCATGCTTCGGCACGTATAGGCCAGCTCGACCGGAGTGATACCACGGCATCACAGAAAAGTGGCAGTTAAGCAATGATTATGGTATTTCGCCGAGTGAATGAGGTTACCGGAGGCACTTACCCTTCCCTCTCCCCTCTCCCTTCTTCCCCCGTATCTCTATCCCCACCTTAAAGGCCGGCAACGCACTTGTGACTCCTGAGTTGCAGGTGCCCACGGGTGGCGGTAGCAACTAACCATCAAGTGACCCGTCGGCTCGTTTGCCCGCTATCTCATTAAAAAAAAATATTACACAGTTCAATCTGGACCCAAATAATAATATTTATTTTTCAACATAGAGTAATTAAAATTTGACAGATGAAAGTAAGTATATGCAACAATTTTCTATAATTTATAGAAAATAATAATAAACACTATTATTTGCAATAGGGTGTAGATAGTGTCAAGTCAAATCAGTATTTTAGTAAACGTCAAAACGTTACCTTCCATACATTTTTGTATGAAATACTAAGGCGTGACGTCACATTGTCAAATCGTTTACTTTTAATGTTAATTTAACAATTATAATCTAAATTAAAAACGTTAAAATAATATACTGGACGAAAATTTTCACAGTATTTTAAATTATTTTATTGCGGCATCTACCCAATTGTTATGGAGTGGACTGGGCCTAAACTAGGAAAGTCCTGTATTTCCGACCTCCAGGATTCTCAAAAGGACAAATTAAGCATATCTTGCACAATGAGTTCTAGAGCAACGATAGCGCCGTTTCAGCATTTATACATAGAAAAATCCAGAACAATGCAAATAGATATTTTCATTCATACAATATTTGTAATGAGCGGCAATCGAACCCACGACTTCTGACAATATTTATTGTGACAATTTTTTTTTTTAGCCTTAATCTAGTACAAAGGTCCACAAAACTGTTTTAAACAGTTTGACTGTGGACTCAGTCGAGTCTCCAATAAATATCATGCCGATATATAGATATTATTATTATGTACGTGTAATCAAATGTTCTACGACACAGCCCCTCGTGTCTCTCAGGAACTTTAAAAATATATATGTATTAATCATCTGAGCCATAGGATGCCCATTGTCAAATGTAAACCCTCTTCTAAAGACTTCAACTTCAACAAAGAAAGGTCTTGCGCCGGTTTCATCCAAAGCCCCCTCGATGCCCCTTTGTCGTCGGACCAGCAAGTATAAGCACATCCCACGCCTTTCCGGTCCGTGGTCGTCTTCAAAAACCTCTTTCTTGGTAGATTCTCCGAACTACAAGGCCTGCGTATTACCACTTTAACTTCATTTTAAAGGTCGATGTAAGTAGACTGCTAATTCCCTAAACGTTGAAACCTAAAAGATCGCATGAACCATGTCAATAAATACAATTTTAACGTTTATAACACAATTTAACACTCAAATTAAATTATCATTTGATCGTGTACGAAGCGCGCCTACTTTAGCTTATTGTACATGATTTTGGGTGATGACATAATTTGAACTTTAATAATCAGTTATAAGAGTTCAAATCGAGCGCCTTGGGTGCGCTCAGAAAATGCACCAAGTGTACGCATCTGTAAACTATCGACTGGCCTGTTGGTCTAGTAGTTAGTGACCCTGACTGCTAAATAAGATTTCATGGGTTCGATTCCTACCCAGGATAAATAATTGTGTGATGAGCACGATAATTTGTTCTGTGTCTGGGTGTAATTTATCTATAATATGTATGTATTTAAAAATATATAAGTACGAGTATGTTTATCAGCAGTCTGGTTACCATAGTACAGGCTTTGTCTAGTTTGGGATCAGACGGCCGCGTGTGAGATGTGCGGAGTTATTATTATTATTATATTATTATTATTTAGGATAACAAATAGTCTCTCATTTGCAAATGAATTACAGAATTAGGCTACATTCTATGGTTTCGTTGTATTTTCTTTATTTCTTACAAAGACCCTGAGTTATCGTCAGATGTCAAGATTTCTGTGCCGTAATAATATAAAGGCTGGCAACAAAAACAAATTCAATTAATATGCTAAACTTTTATTATGATGGAGTAGTTTTCCCTTGTCTTTGTTAAATATTTTCTCCAGCTCATAATATTCAAAAACTAGCTTTTGAACGCGGCTTCACTAAAAGTTAAAGTAAGGGAATATTTTTTCGAACAATTAGCAGAATCAACTTGCCCATCGTTTATCTACATCGTTATATGTACGTATATTATGTTTGTGTACATATTTGTGTGTTTATGATGTGTACTTTATTCTATTATACTTTATTAAAGTATTCTTTATCTGATATTTAGTTTACATATTTAATAAGCTATAATATTTTTATGCACCTAATTCTTTGCATAACCCGAAGGTTGACTGCCATAGAATGCCTAAGACATTAATTAATTAATGTATATATTGTCGTCACATCAAAAACTCTTATTTATTTTATTAAAAATAGGGGCAACCATAATAGATGATAAAACAGTTCACTATTTAATAAAAATTTGTTAATAAACATAATTATGACTAGTTATACCGGTAGAGTAATGCTATTGGTCGATTGATTTATTGACGAATAGTGGGGTTATCAAAGATCGTGCTAACATTACAAGTTGTTAACAGTCAGTTGATTGCTGATCGAGGTTCGAACAACATAGCAGTTATTGTTATTTAGTGATTTTTATAGTTTATAGCAATAGTTGTGAGACGGTTAATAACATATATTTTTAGAAAGTACTTTTATTCGGGATGAAAGGTACACTGGGTCCTTTCCTGAATCCGTGACCACGTGTTTGCAAAACTGTACAGTATATATTCTTTATATAAACTAAATACATAGCGTTACGCTGACCTCCGATCACAAAATTTTACTTTTCAAATCGATTCTAAAGGAGTAAACTCCAAAAACTTAATCCTCTTTTTAGATTTTCTTAAAATTTGCTGTATTAAATCTTCAAGTAAATGTAATCAAACCTCTGACACACTTACCTCATTTTATGTTTATGCATTAGACAGACATAAAGCACAGACCGCATTTACCTCGCTTTAACTGCGGTCGCCTCGTAAACCGCCTTTCGGCTTCTTGTTTGCCGCAGCCGTAGCAGACGTTAATTTTTAATGCTTTTGCGGTTGAAAAAGAAACTTGATTAAATTACTGCATCTGTGGCGTCGGAAAAAAGGATATTTTTTCTTGAGAATAAAGTTAATTTTGTTGCTAGGTGTTTGACGCGGTCTCATCTGTGTATAATTGTTTTCTCAAAATAGACTCCCTCTCATATAGTGAACCCACATCACTGGATTGGCCTATGTAATCAATTGTACACGCGGTAGTGAATATATATGACAGAAAATTATATTGAAATTCAATATCTTTCGAATTAGACTTAATTACACATAGTCCAATCTCGTTATAAAGCCCGACTCGTTATTTTACACAAGTTTTTATGAAAAACCTTACATTTATTACAAAGAAAATAATTTGGCTTAGCAGTTGACTACGTCATGGAGGATCCAAAATTGAATTTAAAAAAAGAATCTTTTAACAGCTTCATTTGAATTACAAAAGGAAAGCAAGGAATCGTTTTTTTTCGAATAATTATGTAATTATGGACATAACAAGTACCAATAAAATATTTAGGACGCTCAGCCTTCTCTTTCACTGGTACTTCGCCAGGGACATTACGAAACAGGATAACGACCAAGTATATTATTCTCTGCGGAATATAAATCTTTATTCTGTGACGTCACATGACCAGTGGAGCAGCGTAATAGGTTTTACTGTTTCTCATATAATTCCTCTGAATATTTTTTGTTGAAAATATTGTTTTCTTATCTTGTTTGTATCTATTATTGTATCTATTGAAGCGATTCATTTCTTTTGTAAGTATTTAAACTTATTTTTGAAGATTTAAGGTATTACCGGATTACTGTAGCTCAGTCTCATTTATCGCCTATTATTAGAGTTTGTATTTGTATGTGTGTAGTGTTTATCACATATACTTTTTAACACGGTTTTTTTAGCTTCTGTAAACAAATCTTTTCAGTCAATTTTATCCTACTTCTAATTGTCGTATCGAAATGAAACTTTGTATGCATATGTAGTTTGGTCGACAATATTATGATTTGGCATCTTGGAGTTTATCTGCTGATGAAGCGCGGAGGTGGAAAGTGAATTTCTTCAGTGGCTGCTAATAAACCCATAGAGTTTGGGCTCTTATGATTCGTTTTAACAAGTCCAATAGATTGGGCTTATTAACGATGACGTCATGATAAAGCGATGAGGTGGATTCTCTTTTCATGTTTTAATTAAATTGTCTAATTAAGTGTATTTTTTTAGTTTGATTAAACTATATTTGTGTTTTAGTGTAGAAACCTACAGGTACCACATTGCCGAGGCTACGACAAAGTTAAAACCACACGTCCGTGGGAGAGCCATGCTTCGGCACGTATGGGCCGGCTCCACCGCAGTGATACCACGGCCTCACAGAAAACCGCAGTAAAGCAATGATCGCATTGCTTATCACCTAGTGAGTGAGGTTACCGGAGGCCCTAACCCTTCCCTCTCCCCTTTCCCCTACTCCCACATTAAAGGCCGGCAACGCACTTGTGACTCTATGTGAGTTGTATGTGCCCATGGGCGGCGGTAGTCATTTACCATCAGGTGACCCGTCTGCTCGTTTGCCTATCTCATAAAAAAAACACGGTGTCTCTGACATCAACTTTATCATTCATCATCTTCATCATTCTTTCATCTTCAATAAGTCTGATGTCAGACTTATTACCGAAGAAGCAATATACCTCCAGCGACGGAACATCTAAGCCACCATTCCTCTTCAAAAGAAAACAAGTGTGGATAGTGAGTTAGTTAGTTAGTCGCAACTCCTGAACGAGTCGTTGAACTCGTCTTAATCGACCCATGATCACGATCGGTGCAGTTCGATAAAAATTCGGGTAGGTATATGAAAGTGTTAAGTGTGCACGGATAAATATTACCGATATTAACTCATCAATCAATCGATTAGTCTATTCTAGTACACAATTAGACATAGACCCCTCCCAATGTACGGCACAGTACCCGGATCTCCGCCTTCCGCATCCAGTCCATCCCTGCTACCTTCTTCAGGTCGTCGATCCATCTGGCTGTAGGTGTCCTACCTTCCGTTTACCGATTCGCGGTCTCTCACGAGCCCTATAATTAAACAAAATAAAGTAAGTATGAAATAAAGATAAATAAAAGAGGGGCTCGTGGCTAAGTGGTAACCGAGTAGGTTAGCACATTACTTTAAGACCCATCTGCTCGAAAGGCCATCGGTCCATCGGCATACGTGGCTAGCTTATTGCATGCGGATACAAGTCGAAAATTTTTGAAAACAATAATCGACAATTTTTGTAGTACGAATGAATTGGTCTACGAGGCACGCATCGCAGATACAGTTAGTAAATAAATGGATACACAAAATAAAATACCTAAAACCAATTGTGTATAAAGCGCCTGATAACCACTTTTACTGTAGAATTGGTTTTCGAAGCGGACGATGGAGACACCACGATTTTATTCCGATTCATGAATAAAGGATTGTGATTTTGCGATTCGTTTGGCAAAGGTAAATTGTCACAGGTAGCTGGCATAAGTTTGTTTATAAAGAAAATGTTATCCAGGCGACTTTTTTTATTCAGTCTATTCAACACATAAATAAAGGGAATTATTTGACGTTATTGTCTAGTTTGGCCGTAAATATTTTGGTACATTTAGCAACAGTGGAACATATTTTTTTATTTTAAACTTTATGCACATTTGGTACATTGGTGGACTCAATGGCATTTTCTACCAGTCAACCATTGGGTGATGCAGAGAAATAAGAAGTAGGTGCGTTAAAGATTACATTTTATAATTGTAAAGTAAATGGAGTACAGACATCTTAATTCGTAACTTTTACTAATTAACACAGCAGTTTATCATTAAACTTGACATCAAATCTTACTAATATTATAAACGTGAAAGTTTGTGAGGATATATGAATGTGTGGATGTATAGATGTATGGATGTTTGTTACTCTTTCATGTAAAAACTACTAAACTGATTGCGATGAAACTTGGTATGTAGATAGCTGGAGACCTGGATTAACACATAGGCTACCGTTTATTCCAATATTCGAACGGCACCGGGCCTTACGCGAGTGAAATCGCGGGGCGCAGCTAGTATTAAATATACACACACATACAAATACTCACGCTTATATCCCCGGCGTACGCAGAGGTGTATTAAACTTCTTTTAAATTTTGCGAAATATAACTTTATTCTACTCACGTACAAGCAAGCTTAGGTAAAGCGTGCACTTTGGGAATTAAAATGTTATAATTGTGAGTATTTTGAAAGGGAAAGCAATGAAAGGAAAGCGATATTACTTATACGGATGGGTTGGGGAGTACTAATAGTTTCAGCAGGTCAAGGTTGTATATCTTTACCTCGAACTGGCAGTCACCGGGAAACGAGCCCTATCAATCAATCAATCAATCAGCCTATCATAGTACACTGCTGGACATGGGCCTCTCCCAATGTGCGCCACAACACCCGGTCCTCCGCTTTCCGCATCCAGTCCATCCCTGCTACCTTCTTCAGGTCGTCTGTTTATCTGGCTGGGGGCGTCCTACCTTCCGTATACCGATTCGCGGTCTCTCACGAGCCCTATAATTAAACAAAATAAAGTAAGTATGAAATAAAGATAAATAAAAGAGGGGCTCGTGGCTAAGTGGTAACCGAGTAGGTTAGCACATTACAAAGTTAAGTAGTACTAGCCAGTTCAGTCTAGGATGGGTGACCTTTCTTAACACATTGAGACCCCTCCGCGACTCGGAGAGCACGTTAAACCGTCGGTCCCGGGTGCCATACAAACATCTGTGGCATTCGTTACGGGTAGCTGGAGCCCTAAAAAGTTCGACAACCTGGTCTAACTACAGAACTTCGATATCGCCTAGTACTTGGGTTGTGGAGGTCTGATGGCAGTCGCTTCACGTAAAATATCAAAGTTCGGCCGTATCGAAGTTAGAAGATGATGAAGACATGCCGGGGCATACCTTGGCAGCCTCTTAAACGGTAGGTACCCACACCATTGCGCCGGAGAGCGAAGGATGATAAGTTACTCTGGCGACCAATTACACACACTTGCTTACACAAGATACGTGTTGAGATATTCCACCTAGGTTATTAATACTAAATGGCTTAATTTCAGCTTGCTCCTCACTTTGACTACACTAATTACAAACTTCATGATGAATTCAAAATTATCAGATTGGCAAAGTACTCCTTACCAAGTTAGAAGATCAGAACATTAAAAACACATTATCAAGTAATACCTACTTAAAAATAGGGTCGAAATCACATTTAGCAGATATTCAGCTATTATAAGATTTAACATAATAAGCATGTTTTATGATATAAAAGTTTGATAATACTTGAAAAGAACACTTCTGTTAGTAGATGAAAGAGATTTTTGTGGTTATTTGACATCATACAGTGGGAGAGCCATGTTTCGGCACGTATCCTGCTCGACCGGAGTGATACTACAGCCTCACAGAAAACCGGCAGTGAAGTAATGGTTCTCCTCTCTTTTTCCTCTCTCCCTTCCTCGCCCCTTATTCCTCCCTTATCCTACTCCCACCTTAAAGGCCGGCAACGCACTTGTGACTTTTGAGTTGCAGGTGCTCTTGGGCCTCGGTAGTCATTTACCATCAGGTGACCCATCTGATCGTTCGCCCCTATACCATAAAAAAAAATCGTTTCAAAAGAAGTTACTTCCATTTGTTTAAGAACTTAACTATTAACAATTATAAATGCAAAGATTTCAGGCTTTTTTTCCTGTTTAATTAAATATTGAAATATTTTAAATTGTCTCATTGCAAAGTGGTGTGTCATGGTTCAACATAAAGATCAGTTATTCCCTGTTTTAGACACGCTTTCATTCGTTTTACTCGTAACTAAGTAACAAAGTGAACTAATGTTGGTAGTAAATTTTTACCTACTTGTAATTGTATCTAAATGAAATTTTTGTATTATACTAGCAACCCACCCCGGCTTCGCACGGGTACCAGAGACATCTTCAACAATCATCAACATATTTCAATCAATTTACATAAAATCTTAACAAATTATACACCTAAACCTTCCTCATGAATCACTCTGTCTATTAGTGAAAACTGCATGAAAATCCGTTCAATAGTTTTTCAGTTTATCGCGAATTGACCGATCGACAGACGCGGCGGGGGACTGATGAAGGGATGACAATTCTATGATTTGGCATCTTGGGGCTGATCTAATGATGGAGCCAGGATAGTACTATCCACCCAGATAGTAGAACTGTTAAGAGGTTACTAGTAAACCCCTCAACTTTGGGTTCATGTGATTTGTTTTTATGAGTCCAAAAGATTGTGCGTGATGACAATAGTAGCCAGGAGGTCAATAGCGAAATTCTTTTAGACCTTTTAATTCGGTTTGCTATTCGGTGATTCACGGAATACGTGCTTTCTTTGTTCTGGCTCCAGACTCACTCACCTCGACCGCATGTCTGAAAATTCAAATATTTAAGCAGGATTAAAATCCGTCGCAGAGTTTGCCTCAAAATGTATGCCTTGTGAGAATAACTCAACAATTTTTACGTAGTAAACTTGATATCATACTTACAAATCTTTAATATATTAAACTTTATATCTAACCTTTTAAACTGGTGTTAATATGTTTAAGTCTTAAATAACGATTTTGGTGTTGTTACTCTTTCACGCAAAAACCACTGAACCGATTGCGATAAAACTTGGTATGTAGATAGCTGGAGACCTGGATTAACGCATAGGC
Source organism: Euplagia quadripunctaria (assembly GCA_963859945.1). Classification (NCBI taxonomy): domain Eukaryota; kingdom Metazoa; phylum Arthropoda; class Insecta; order Lepidoptera; family Erebidae; genus Euplagia; species Euplagia quadripunctaria. Next base: position 2,434,806 of record OY982574.1, on the reverse strand, counting down.
TACTTTTTATCCCGATATTCCCACGGGATGGAGACTTACGCAGTATTTTTTTATTATATTATAGGGGGCAAACGAGTAGACGGGTAACCTGATGGTAAGTGACTACCGTCGCCATGGACACCTGCAACTCAAGAGTCACAAGTGCGTTGCTGGCCTTTGAGAAGGGAGTACGCTCTTTTTTTGAAGGGAAAACCAACTTATCGAACTAAAAATACGCTCTGAGAGGGAGCCAAATGAAAAAGTAAAAAAGAGTTTTCTTCTACCTCTTGGCTCCATCACCAGATTAGCTCCAAGATGCCAAATTACAGTATTGTCATACAAACTACATATGGTCTGTACATACAAAGTTTCATTTCGATACGACAAATAGCAAAATGCTAATTAGTCAGAAGTGCAGCTATATATGTAAGTTCTCCCAAAAGCAGAATGAAAGGTCGCGCATCACTTATAAAATATGTCTTACACTGGAATTGGAACTTCATCCTAACATGTTCTAGACTAGGAACCAATAGCTATATTTTGTAGTTGAATGCTGTTTACCGCGGATTACCGTGCGTGACCTGGCCCGGTGAGCAGTGCAGCTGCGGGCTCACTTTGTGCCTTTACGGCTTATTTAGGATCATGTTGCATTTGCAGACCGTACTCACGTTTCAGCCTTAGTGTTGTTTATACTGTGAAGGTGGTTTACAAGAAGATTGTGGGTTTGAGGCATGCAAATGTTCCATTTTAAAACATATCTATATAGTTCATTTTTGTTTGCTTGTTTTCAACGTAATAACGTTTTCATATTTCTTATTATTTTGGAGTGCCGGCTGCGTCCCGTCCTTCAAAAAGGAAGTTCTCAATTTGACTGTTTTTTGAAGTGAAAACTTCTATAGCGGAGTTGTACACTTTTTGGGATGGGTAAAAAATTTTATACTCGCGTCAGGACACGTGACCTGATCGAAAATTCGTAAGACGGAGCCGAGTTTCTTTTATTTAAAAATATATAACATTCGAAATTCAAACATTTATGAGCGGCCAGGAACGCAGAACTTCCAGTGTACCTTATGTATACATTTAGATATGTTATTACCGACTTTTTATTTTTAACCTAATTATGTATATTCAGATATATGTGTGTGTATGTATATGTAAGTGCAGTGCAGTCCTACGACTGACTGTTTTTTTTGTTCTCTTTTCTGTGTATGTTACGCTATATCTTCGCATTTTTGAACCGGTTTCAATAATTATCTTTTTAATTGAATTGGTTTTACTCAAGGTTGATCCTATTTAAGTTTAAAGAAAATGCTCCACCGTTAAGAGTGGAAAATTACTGGATGAAGAATATAGCTTATTACAGTTAATCATGACTTAAACTTAAAAAGAAAGTTAATTATTGTATTTAAATCAATGTACACTAGCGAGTTTAATGGACACGTGTCTCTTTTCTGTGTTATTTATCTGTAACTAGTAACCCGCCCCGGCTTCGCCCGGGTACAAATTATACACTTAAACCTTCCCCATTAATCACTCTGTCTATTAGTGAAAACCGCATGGAAATCCGTTCCGTAGTTTTTCAGTTTATCGCGAACAGACAGACGCGGTGGCGGACTTTGTTTTATAATATGTAGTGGATATATATCATCATCTGCTTGACCTTTTCACAATTTTCATTAGGGTCGACGCAACGTGTAATGGCGCCGACATTTCAAAGGGTTCTGGCTGTTTTTTTTTATGACTGACGCCAACCCTCCCTGGGTATGTAGCCGTTTTAAGACGGAAAAGAAGGCAAATTTGTATAAAGAAAAATTTGTGGGGAGAGGAACCTAGGGTAAAGGATACCGCAAGTCTGGGATGGGCAACGAGACTGAGACTGTAGGAGCTCGCAGAGTCCGGGGTCGCGTACCTGAATATTCTGTAGTTCCTGTGACTAAAAAGGCCACTGGTACAGGAACACCAGCTGGCCATCTATAATATACGTGTTTATCAGCAGTCTGGTTACCATAGTGAAGGCTCTGCCTAGTTTAGGATCAGACGGCCGTCTGTGAGGTGTCTCAAATTATTACTATTATTATTATTTCAACTTCGACTCTTATATAATCCTCCCATGACAAAACTATCACAATTTAGCCGCAATCCAGAGATTTCAAGTCTGACATTTGAAATTAATAGCTTCTTGTATTTGTCAAATGTGACGTAGGACGTACAAATCAAAACATGACAATTATAACGAACACGCCATTGTTAATCTAAATATTATTGTATTTCAAATAATACTAATATTTGTCTTCACTTAGTCGAAATCTCGAGACTGAATGGAAACAATAACTTACATTTATATATATTCAATTTATCTTATCTTTATGTATAAGTATATTTGTTCTGTGCGTGTTACTGAACTCCTCCTAAACGTATGGAAAGATTTTAATGAAATTATTTACAATTGGACCCGGTAGATGGCGCTGCGATAGGGTTAGAGGAAAAATATTTATTACGTTTCGGCAGGACAACGTTTACCATAGCGCTTTTGACATACATAACTGTCAGTCGTTTGACAGTTAGCACGATTGACAGGATGCGCGCTGCAAATATCGTTGAAAACAGATGCTTCGGTCGGAACTATGTTTTTGGTTTCTTTTTTTTTATTAATTATATCTACCAATTCGAATTAAATATTCATAGCTAAGACAAGACAACGTCTACCGGGTCAGCTAGTTACTTATATAAACTAAAGATCGCCCATAATTCGAAATTTGGCCGCCATTCATTTAATTATTCATAACAATAAGACTTCATTGAAGAGACTTTGTCTACTTGAGTGTTCTACCGCTTGTTTAATGGGTTGTGCTCTGAGGAACTGTTTGACATGATAGCCACAGCCACATTCCTCACACATTGGACCCTAAATGGTCGCGCACGGTACGACTCCAGAGGAATTTCCTTGCGCGAACGCTCCAGCTGTGGCATGAGCTCCTGGCCGAGGTTTTCTCGAGGGACTATAGTATGGGTATAAGTTATGGTTTTACGGGAATTTACGCGATCACAAAAAGGTATTTCATACCTCTACTACTACTAGTTGTACAAGTTCGACGACGGAGGGCGTGTACCGCTGAGCCAGTCAGCCTGTGACTACGGCCAGTGCAACCTGGTCGAAACGTCAGGAATTCAGATGTATGAAATACCGTTTCGTGATCGCGTTAACTCCCGTAAAACGATAATTATATCATGGAACGCGAAAGTTTAAAAGTTAGTACAGTATGGGTTACTTCAAGAAATGAGCGTATATATCATTAAAGGGTCGGCAACGCGCATGCTAGTCCTTTGGAATTGCAAGCATTCATAGGCTACGGTAATCGCTTACCATCAGGCGGGCCGTATGCTTGTTTGCCACCGGCGCAGTATAAAAAAAGGAAAGGGAAAAGAAATTCCTTATTTTTTTTTAGCACACTTATTATTAGCTTCACTTGTGACAAATATGTAAATAAATTTTGGTAGTGACTTTGAACCTACTTCTAATCGTCGTGTTGAAAAGACACTGTAAGTATATGTAGTTCGGACAACACTATGATTTGGCATCTGGCTGAGCTGATGATGTAGTCAGGAGGAGGTGGATGGTGAAAGTCTTTAGTGGCTACTTCGAAATCAAAATCATTTATTTCAATTAAACTGTTATGGGTATTTTTGAATTGTCAGTCAGACTAAGTCAGTCGTGAAGCTAATTGCCTGTTCCAATAAGTAGATCCTGTGGAGAAGAACAGGCAAGAAACTCCAAGGACACTCTTTTTCAACATCTTTTCTACAACTTTTTGGTTACATTGTTTATATGCGCAAATTAAATGTGAGGACAATGTAACGTATTGTTCTAAACTATAAGCAGTCGCGCAAACTACTGCTGTATGTAAGTAATAGCAGTTCGGAGATGACCAGCCCCAACCAACGGCACTCGTTCACGAGCATGATGCACGCGCCATCCATCGTCCACTTCAACCATATCAAAGGGAGCTGAACGACCCGCCACATATGCCACCATCGGCAGGACGTCTAGGCGAGCATGACATACTCAGAACTGCCAGGCAAATTAGCAAATTAACTTAATATGTTATTGACTACACAGTTCTCACATGTACAATTCAAAATTTTCTAAATGTAAAATAAAAATTGAAATCAAATACATTTAAGATAATGTCAATGATTTAAGTTAACAATGTCAATAATAATGATAAAAAATATTAACAAATAATATGTCAGAGAAAAATGATGTGTATATATTATAATGAGAATATATATTCATATATGCATATTTCTTACGACCACGCGTCATTTACAGTGTGGCTGTGGAGCAGGACCAGCATTTTGCCAAGCATTTTTATCAGCTAAATAATCTTCTAGTTTATAATATGCTCGTTTACATAGTGTGCGTTTAATGCAAGTTTAAAATTTCTTCTCATTTAGTTGAAGAATATTAGGAGGTATTTTATTATAGAATTTAATACAGTACCCCATGAAAGATGTTTGCACTTTTTTTAGTCTAAATTTTGGTTGTACTAATTTATTTCGTTCTCTAGTAATGTCTTTGACATCGTTGAGTAAATAGGTGCAAATTTTTTCTAACATACATAATGTTTTCATAAATATACTGACGAGGCACCGTCAGGATGTTAATTTCCTTAAATAGTTCCCTAAGGGATTCGCGACTACTTAGAGTATAAATGGCTCCGATAGCTCTTTTCTGCAGAATGAATATAGATTCTATATCTGCAGCACGCCCCCACAACAAAATCCCGTAGGACATGACACTATGGAAATAACTATAGTAATCTAGTCTTGCAGTATCATGTCTGTTAATTGGCGGACTTTGGTTATAGCATATGCTGCAGAACTTAGCCGCTTTGAAAGCGATGACAAGTGAGCGCCCCATTGTAACCTAGAATCTAGCGTAATCCCTAGGAAAACAGTTTCATTGACAAAATCTAGCTTTTCCTTATTTAATAAAACTTGACATTCAGTGTGTCTAACGTTAGGCAAAGAAAATCTTATACATTTAGTTTTTTTTTCGTTTAACACTAAATTGTTGGCAGTAAACCAATCATGTACTAGGTGAATAATATTATTTACATCGTCAAAGCTACTGGCGCGTCTATCAACTTTAAAAATTAATCATGTGTCATCAGCAAATAATACTATTTTAGGTTGGCTATCCAGTAAATGGGGGAGATCATTAATATATACAAGAAAGAGAAACGGGCCCAATATCGATCCCTGCGAGACCCCCATTTTCAACTTTGATCCTAATGAATTGACACCATTTATCTGGACCATCTGTTGTCTATCACTCAAGTAAAATTTTAGCAAACAGAGGGCCTGCTTAGAAAGTCCGTAATGCTCATGCTTTAGTAGCAACGTTTCATGGCTTACGCAGTCAAATGCTTTTGAGAGGTCGCAAAAGATACCGAGAGCATCCTTTGCTTCCTCCCATGCGGCGTAAATATGCTGTACAAGGTAACAGCGGCGTCAGTTGTACAACGCCCTTTAGTGAAACCGTATTGTTGATCGTGAAGGATGTTGTTTGCATTAAAATGAAGTAGCATTTGATTCAGCATTATCTTTTCGAAAACCTTACTAAATACCGGCAGGACTGAAACAGGCCTATAATTATTTGCATCTTTACGGTCTCCCGATTTAAAAAGTGGTATGATTTTACTATTTTTCATGAGATCAGGAAAGACTCCTTGATCTACACTCAAATTAAATATTAGAGCTAAGTAAGGAGCAGAAGTTTCAATAATGGATTGGCAAGTTTTGATAGACATTCCCCACAGATCTTCAGTAAATTTTATCTTAATATCCTTAAAAGCTTTTAATACTACTGCAGGGTTTACGTGCTTGAAACTAAAATCTACGGGACAGCTACAAACTTTTTTTCTAAGAAAACTGATAGAGTGAGTAGGAGAGGAGTCCAGAGTTCCAGTAGTATTTATTGGAATGTCACTAAAAAAATCAACAAATTCCTGAGCTATGTCCTTATCAGAGCTTAAAGTAAAACGTCGTGTCTCTAATACATAATTGTTATTCGATGCTTTATTTCTACCGGTTTCATTATTTATTATTTTCCAGGTAGTTTTTATCTTATCTTCAGAAAATTTTATTTTATTACTAATAAAATTAGATTTAGCTACCGTACATACTTTTCCAAAAGTTTTTGAATAATTAGCAACGTACCTTTTGAAGGACTCACTCTTTATGTGAGGCCTTAGGCCATAAAGTTCGTACAGCCTATCTCTACTTTTCCTAATGCCTGTGGTTGCCCAATCACTAAAAACAAATCGGGGGTACACATCCTTTGTTTTCTTTTGAAAGATTTTATCGAATTCATTATGCACTACCGAAAAGAAATCTGTGTAAAATTCATTTACGTTATTTACATTACCATTAAGTAAAGCCAACTTGTTATTTAGAACAGATTCAAACTTCATTAGTTTTCCAGATGTTATTTGTCTAAATTTTATTTGCACCTTCTGCAAAGGTGTATTAGATCTATAGGTGACACTCAGTCCACTATGATCTGAAGGTAGATAATCTACAATAGCTTTTTCTAAATATTCACAACTACAGAAAACATTATCTATACAAGTAGCAGATGTCTGAGTTACACGAGTACGTTCTAAAAAAATATTTGTCAGATTAAAAGATTTAAAAAGGCTTAGAAATTGATTTGAACTTGAATTCTCTTCCAAAATATTTATGTTAAAATCACCACAAATTATCACTGATTTATTATTAGTAGAGACTTTCACCATTACGTCCTCCATTATAGTATCAAAGGTTGAATAATTATGAGAATTTGGGGGCCTATAAACACACACTGTAACACGCCTATCTAGCTCGACACAAGATAACTCAACACAGTGTTCCACCGAAAGTCTAACTATATCTTTCCTTTGTTTCCATTTAATACAATTTTTAACTAAAAAATAAGGATCCTCCATGCAACATAGATTTTCGGTTAAAACAACTGGCCACACTATAGTTCTTATAATTAATTAACATTTGTTCTTCCTTCAACCAATGTTCTGTAAAACACACAATATCATATTGTGGTTTTTCCAAAAGCATTTCCACTTCTAGTGACTTACTAGACAAACCTTGAATGTTTTGGTAGAAGAACTTCAAAGTATTCTGCTTAATCTTAACCCTAGTATGATTTGAGGACTGTCTAAAGCTAGAAGATATATTGTGACCTATTGCTCTAAGCCTGTTTGTAATAGTATCTTCTGTTGTCATATTGACTAGTTTAAATTATTATCCGAATTATGGCTCTGGACTATGTCATCACCAGGTGACAAATGTTCGCTGCCTGTACCTGTACCCATAGTTTGAGAGCCCTCCTTTGTCCTAAAACTACTACTATCTAACCTAACATTTGTACATGTACTAAACTGTGTAAAGTATAATGAATTAGTCATATTATTTATGACAGAGGTAATAGTATAAGTTAATAGCGAAGCTATTTTGTGTCTAAGTTTAATAGGGAGGTGCATAGCTTCCCTAGTCAACTTCAACTTATTTACAAAATTGTTGGTGTCAAAAAATTAAAATTTGTCACTATAGTGAGATACTAGAAAACTCTATGACTATTAAGAATATGAATAAAATTATTTTGTTTATGAGACAAATGGTCAGAATATGGGAATGCACACAGTATAATCTTATGACAATTTAAACTAAGTAATTGAGCAACACTGTCAGTTATGTCTTTCTTTTTTACATTTAAGCTGTCACCTACAAATAATGTTATGTTTGTATATGTATCATATTTATCCTTGACTACATTTGAAATTATTTGTTTAAATGTTGCACCAGGCATGCAACAATTTTGAATGGACTTGTAAACCCGTTGAGTTTGGGCTCCTCTGATTCGTTTTAAAGAGTCCAACAGTTTGGGTTTAGTATCGGTGGTGTTGCCAGGAGGTGGATATTGGAATTATTTTTTACTTCTTCATTGATCCGCTATGAAAACGTGTTTTTTTTTTAGTTTTTCTACACTGTCTTTTTTTTTATTTAACCTTGAAGTACTGCAGAATAAAGTACGACACTGTTTTCCTGCCTAATTATCTATACTAGAGATCGCATGGTGGTCGAATTTCGACTATGGTTTTATCATTAGCCAGTATAACTTAACCTGTCATTGTACAATGACAGATTACTTACTATGACAGGTAATCACATATACTGGACGTGTGTAATTTCATTAAGCCGTTTTCACGTAATTTTTAGAGTTGTAAGACTTATTAATTACAAAATTATTTAATTTAAAAAAAATTATCCCACTATTTAAAAAGCACCCACTCGTTACTCGTACTCCTCATCATCCTCATCTTGATGATGTTACAGTTGACTGAACATCCTGACTTCTGATTCTGAACTCTAAGGCTCAACTCACACTGGCGCAGAGTCGAAGCGTCGCGTCACGTCCTGTTACGCGAAACTGCTCGACTTTAACCACGCGTCGACGCGCGATTCCATATTTGCATAACACAAATTTGTACCTTAAAGGTGGTTTTTTAGGTGGCTGCGTGGGAGCGCTGAGTGAAACAATATTTACCTATCTGCGTTTATTACGAGACTGCCTGTGAAGGGGATATCACACATATAATTATAGTAGCGGTCTTAACCAGTAATTTATTTACTACCCTATAGTTATACATTGCAATTATTAGGATATTATTTCCTACCCTATATTACATACATAGCAAAAGGTAGGAAATAGAGATGAATAAGCTATAGGCGCGAAAAACATGACGCTTCGCGACGCTTCGACTCTGAGCCAGTGTGAGTTGAGCCTTAAAAGGGACGAGTTACAAACATAAGTCGAAATAACAAAGAAACATACATTCATATCTACATATAATATTAGATATCATAAAATGTCTAAGGGAGAATAATAATATAATAAAAGGCATATTTCTTAAATGAAACATTTGGCAGGCTCACTGTTACCAGTGAATCTTGTATGAAAACTCTGGCATATTTCCAACCTGTATTGATTGGTTACGTCTCATGGGAGTTATGTAACCATTCACCCCATTGTTCAAAAGTAGGTCCATGGTAAATGGTCTATGGTTGATAGAACTCTTTCTAGATAGGTTAGGAGGTCGTATATATATCCATAGTTGTGTTAAACAGTTACAGGAATAGCATTTCAAGAATGTAGGTTAGGAGACGGACATTTTTATTTGCGTAACGTCTTCCGTACTACTTTCTTTATTCAATGTGATCTTTTGGTTTTTGGTGTACAAGTGTGACAAGTCGGATTTGAGAAATTCTTTTTGCATTTGAATGTCTAATTTTTGAGGAATATGTTATAGATTTGTAGAGATACCTCAGTAATAGTAGCTATAAATGGAAGTACAAATAAAACTCACGTGAACATTGTAGGAGTAGGTTTATTCTTCAATTCTAGTACCACTCTTACCACACGTCTGAACTCGATGTTGGCTCCGAGCAAATAGGCCGTCTTTATTCACAACTAGCAGCGGCCTGCGGTTTCACTCGTGTGAGTCCCGATCCCGTGGGAATATCGGGATAAAAAGTAGCCTATGCGTTAATTCAGGACTCCAGCTATCTACATAACAAGTTTCATCGCAATCGGTTCAGTGGTTTTTGCGTGAAAGAGTAACAAACATCCATTCATCCATCTATCCATCCATCCATCCAAACTTTCACATTTATAATATTGGTGGTATTCTTGCGGGGTAAAAATTTGATGTTGCCCGTAACATTGTTTGCTACTCCCCAGATATCAAGGATCGAATAGAATATTTCGAATTTATGTCAAATTTACATATCGAATTATTGTGAAATTAACCGATTGTTTTGAATAATAATGTGCATTCTTCAATATTATTATTTATTTACCATTTCAAAAACTCATTTACAATCATTACTTATAGTGCATTTGGAAACAACTGAGGTTTATAAAAATGCAACAGATGCTATATCAAGCGAAGTCGATAAAACCAAGTTCTACAGGTACAGTAAAGACATACAGTACAAAATACATTTAAAATAAAAGGTACTTTTAAAATAATTATATTTATCTAAGCGTACGAGCGCAGTGAGGTGAACTCCGAGCCAGGCAAGTAAAAGGAGGAGGGATTACTTACAAACGTGACTGAGACATGTTTTTTAAAAAGCATCCCTTCAAATTGTTTGATATTTTTTTCCGTTTAAACGTTCATTTATATCGGGGGGTAGTTCATTAATTAAACGCGGTACTATGTATCGTGTTGTTCTCTCACCGAACACGTTAACGGCGCAAAGTTTGGATAGGATTTTTAGCTATCGAACAAGCGTGTATCTCGGATCGACTTTATTTTGGTACTAAACTGAACATGTATGCATGTATTGGGTGGCGGTTAGAAGCTAAGTTTTGGGGTATAGAGAAGTGGACTGTCAGTTAATGTAATTAAAGTATATAATCTTACTTAGGAACGGCTCAGTGACTAGTCCTGACTTAAAATTTTGTGAATCATTGTCTTCTGTCCCTGTCATTTGTAACATGCGCTGCAAAGAGTATACAAACACTGCGTATGCGCGCTATTTATTATTTATCTGTAGTAATGGTTTTAGTAGGGTTCCACCCCTTCATTGTCGGAACACCAAAAAGTCGAACGAAGCGTTTTGACAGCGCCTTTTTGGTTCGAGTGGTCAATGTCTGGAATGAGGCAGTTCATCTATTTCTCGTCTCGTCTATTTTTCCAGACAATTATATTCTTGGAACGTTTAAGAGTAGAGTGAATAGGTTTCCCTTGGATAGGCGTGTACTATCTTTGTCATCATCATCCCTGTCCATCAGGTGAGTTGAAATACAAACGCCTATACCATTAAACAATAACAAAAAAACCTGAAAATTTACCGATAAAGCTAATATTTCGTAAGAGAGAAGGCTGACATGAATGAAACTATGGACATAAACACTATGAAAAGCATTTACCGAAGTAAAAAAAAATCCAAAATCCAATTTTTTTTTTCAAGCTAAAGCACCTATTTATCGGCCACACATAACGCTCCTTAAATTCGACCACACATTTCTGTAACAACTTGTATATTAAAGAAATAAAGTTTTAGTTAATTTGTACTAAAATATTTGAAACAACAGTAAAAAATGTATAGAAAAACAGTCACTTGTAAGTGTTGTTCGTGCAAAATTCATGAATCAAAACATCTATAACACAGTATATGTATAATAAACCTATCTCTAAACTGTTATATCCCGCAAAATGTATTTCCTGATGTTTTGGAACACAACTGAAAGCTAGGTTCACTATCGGAAAGTACTTCAAATCATGTTTGGTTGACTTGAAGAGCGGCGTATGAACTCATTAATTCATCAAAGGGATTTAGAAATGTTGTTGCGAGCAATAAATAGGGCTAATAATTTTTCAAGTAAATAAGTTTTTTACCCGACTACCGAACGAGTAGGTATGTATGTCTAATGAGAGTTTTCGATATTTTCTTCTGACACCAGTTGGCGACATCTGTGAAAATATATTATATGCATTTGTCCGGGGTAGGTGTCGGGTCTAAACAACTATCAAAGTTGACTAATTGTACTGAATTTTATGGCAGTGAAACTTTTTATGGAAGATTCATCGTATTTGTACATTTTTGCAATATAATATCTCCATAATATATCCATACATAATAATAATATCTCCATACAACTCACACACGGCCGTCTGATCCCAAACTAGGCAGAGCCTGTACTATGGTAACCAGACTGCTGATAAACATACTTATATATTTCTAAATACATACATATTATAGATAAATTACACCCAGACACAGAACAAATTATCGTGCTCATCACACAATTATTTGTCCTGGGTGGGAATCGAACCCACGACCTCTGGCTTAGCAGTCAGGGTCACTAACCACTAGACCAACAGGCCAGTCGTAAATTTAGATTACGGACAAAAAGCCTACTGAATTAAAGATTGAGCTCAAACGCAGAGGTGCAAAAGTCACTGGTGCCAAGGAAAAACTCATTGAAGGATAAATTATGCTGCCCATATTATTTGAATTCACAATTTTATATTCTTGTGAGTTACTGTTATTACTGATTTATTTAAAACGACTATGACAAAACAACAACTTTTTTTTTCAAAACAGGTTTAGCTGAAATAAATGATTTCTACTTGATTATTGAAGGTTGATTGAGCACTGAAACAAACAATGCCATGTAAGTCTAAACTTTATCATGATGTACATAAAAACAAATATATTCATTTATATACGCAATGTAACAAACAACTTTGTAAAAAAAAAACATGTTGGAAACTAGTGTCCTTGGAGTTTGTTGCCTGTTCTTCTCCATAGGATCTACGTTTTGGAACAGGCAACTAGCTTCCCGACCGACTTATACTGACTGACTCCTCCTGACAATTCCAGAATACCTACAATGGGTTTACTTGAAATAAATAATTTTGATTTTGATTTTGATTCTGACGTTTTTTTAATACTGAATCCTTCGGTAACTTATACGCCGTGATGTGACTTTTACACACAAGGCTGCCACTTCGTTGGAGTAAATTTGTATTTGCGAATACGTACAAGCTTGCTACAAGCCATTATTTTAATCAGGTTTTATCCCTGAAGGGGAATAAATGCCCTCCTGTTTATATTTATTACACATAGACACTGCATAAGACTGTGGTATTTTATGAAAGCATATTCCTCTATTAATGATTTAAAAGAATAATTTAATGAAAGAAAATCGTATAAACAAAAAGTTCATGTTTTTTAACAGATGATTAGACCTTACGCTACAGTGCTGCCACCTCGTGTATCTCGTTACAGGAAACCTTCAGTCTTTGGTAGGCTCGTGGTATTTTATAAAGGAGTATTCCTGTGTAAATGATTTAAAAGAATAATTAAATGAAAGTAAATCGTATACTACAAAACATTCATGTATTTTGACAGATAATTAGACCTTACGCTACAGTGCTGCCACCTCGTGTATCTCATTACAGAAAACCCTAAGTCTTCTGTAGGCTAGTAAGATAAAATTTCCACATACGAGGTGTTATTAGATTCATTACAATTGTGGGAGTTACATAGAGTATATTATTTTTAATTTTAATTTATTTTTTATTGTAGTTGGTTCTTTCTTCATTTAATAATTTCTTGTTATTATCTAGTTAGCAACTGCAGGCGGTATATGTCTGTAAATGAAGCCTGGTGCACAAAATAAACTGTTGCTCTAGTTTTATTTGAAAAAAGAACAACAGAAAAAATTCACCGCGAAGAACCGTTAAAACATTCACCACAAAAATTCTCCGTAGAAAACCGGGCGAATTATTTCCTGCAAAACAACTCCTTTATCCTGACCCAAAGAGAACTAATAAAAAGTTGAGGCTAATAAAAAGTTTGCTAGCAAATAGAGGTTTTCGCTTACGTCATACAGGTGAATGCCCACGCCGGTCATCGATACAGGTTCAACGACTCGCAGTCGGTAAGCGTGTTGCATTTCCTTCATTAAATTTAGAACTGTAAAGCACTGCAGTTGTCGACACGAAACTTGTTGTTTAAATGTGTGGTTTTGAATAAAGAATTCATATAGTTGCAGTGGATTTCTACCACAAACACAGAATACATAATAGTACCAGTACCAAAAATGACATATTGTGACATCCTACTATCCTACTAATATTATAAACGTGTATGTTTGTGAGGATGGATGGATGTATGGTTGTTTGTTACTCTTTCACACAAAAACTACTAAACCGATTACAACGAAACTTGGTATGTAGATAGCTGGAGATCTGGATTAACACATAAACTACTTTTTATCCCAATATTACTTTTTTTTGTGTTTAAACCCCCTCGGGTCATCACCTCACCTGAACTAATGGTGAAGTGGTATGTCAGAATCAAACCGACTAAAACCACACGGAGTTCCGTCACAAGTGGGCCTATTGCAGGGGACCCGGGAATACCCTAAGAAGGAAGCCTCCGGGAACCCCTGCAGACCTTGGCCGCCTCTTGGTCAGCAGGCAGCCACACCAATCCCAATATTCCTTTTTTATATAATTAAACTAGAGATCACCTGATGTTCGAATTTTGACCATAATAATTCATTAGGTTTTAACTGTTTTGTTTTACATCATTAACTAGTATAACTTGAACTGGCATTGTATAGTCTTTCCTTACCAAGCCAGGTCAACATACTGGACGCCTGTAGCTTCTTGTAGCCGCATTTCGCATTCTTTTTAAACTTAAAACGTACATTATATTGATTAAAAATATAGCTTTTTGCATTTATTACATACTAGCAGCGCCCCGCGGTTTCACCCGCGTAAGTCCTGATCCCCATGGGAACATCGGGATAAAAAGCTATGCGTTAATCCAGGTCTCCAGCTATCTACATACCAAGTTTCATTGAAATCGTTTCAGTGGGTTTTACGTGAAAGAGTTATAAACATCCGTCTATCCATCCATCCATCGCAACTTTCACATTTATGCCGCGTTCCAATAAACAAGAAACGATTCGTTTTGCTTACGGACGGTAAATTTTCGTTGAATTTTCAATGAAAATTTTACCGCCCGTAAGCAAAACGAATCGTTTTTTGTTTATTGGAACGCGGCATTATAATATTAGTGGGATATACACTTCACTTCTACAAACAAACTTTAAATGTTCCAAATTTCAAATTTCGAAGTGCGAGGCTTAAAAATGCGTACAAATACGTTATAATATTTAGACTACCTTTTTAAATTTAAACTATTGCTTCATACCCAAATGTTTAAAAAGATAACATTTTGAAATATGTAATAGCGTGTACACATCTGATGTAGAATATAAATGTTAGGTATGTGGGTACTTAAAATATAATTGCCTTATATAAAAATATAAAATACCCACTTCAATCTTACTAAAAATATTATAAAACTAAAAATCTAATTCAGTTTCTTAAACATATACGATTTAAGTAAATAAAGAATTGCGGACGCGGTATACCAAACCTTTGGGGACCACGACTGCATGCGCTTGCAGATTATAGCGCAACATTCAAATTCAATTTAAAACTTATAGATTTGAAAATCGAACGTTAGCAAAATAAACAAATAATATAGAGATACTTGCCTGCTCCTGGAATAAGGAGAAATTGTTTGAAAAACACTTTGAATGTTTGGATGAAACGGTAAAAGTACCTAATCAAAGGTCCTGTGTTTCAGATTCGATTGGTATTCGATGGTTTGTACTATCGAATACCAATCGAATCTAACACTTTCTGCAGTCAAACATTACAGTGTCACTGATAAAACATGCTATAGAAAATACTGCTGCATAAACTGTTTCAGTAATATTGTTTCAATGACGGTTACAATTACGCGAAAGTTAACTTTTAAACTTTCGTACAATTATTTTTTTGGTGGGTTAGTTTTTTTTTTTAATTAGTAATAGTAACGTCGGTCACACATTTCTACTGGGTTAGGTGTGGGTTCATGTAGGTAGTGTGTTGGGTGCGGTTTGAACCCGCAACCACTTGATCGCAAGTCCGATGCCTTAGCCATTACGCTACCACCGCTTAAATATAATTCAATTGAAATTATCTACGAGACCGTTCTGAAACAGATTTTATAATGAAAAAAAAAACCAAAAAAACGAAATGCCACCTACCTACACAAACCTAAAAATGGCATATACATAACAAACATATATATGGTACTTATATATAGTGATCAGGACAATAAAATATGTCGCCATATTGCGATGAACAAATGGAATTAATTTCTTGTAATATATTAAAGCAACACCTGCTTGAGATTACGCTGCAACTCAATATGGCTTACGAGAGGGTTTTTGGGTTTTAGGTATTAATAGGTCATAATTTCCGTAATAGTAATTAGCTCTTGGGTAATTTTAGTACTGACAAAAATTCACAGAATAAACATAAACGAGTCCAACTTTACTATATCATCTTTTTTTTTTCTCAGCCGATCATTTTAAATTCAAATTTCGAATTCGGTAGCTACAATATAAGTGCCAGGAGTGAGTGCAAACTGACTACGATATATACCAAAGAGGTCGGTATACTATAAAATTGTATCAACTTTTGTTCGGGCGTCCTTTACGATTTGTCGGTGTTCTATTTTCGTGTGAGGTCGACAGACGGGGCACAGGAAATGCGGCATACAGCTAATTCAGGTTACAGTAATGTCCCAGTCCGACCTCCTCCATTTAAAAGTTATTTTTAACGTTAACTGTGCTTGTTCTTTTATTAAAATACTTCTTTTTTTCGGGATAAAAATCGTAGCTTATGTGGTATTCTAAACTTTAATCTATCCCTGTGCCAAGTTTTATCCAGATCCGTTTAGCCGTTTGCGTGAAAGAGTAACAGACATCCATGCTTGATATTTATTCACACATACTATCTTTCATATCACACACAAGATGTTACACCCGCATCTATAATTAACCAAGTCTTCTGTGGTGGAAACTGTTTTAATCAAGTGGTTTAATAGTTCAACTCGTTCGTAGCTTCTACGTTAATAATAATAAATAAACTCTGCAGTGTGGTGTCTGTGATAGCTCTTTGATGATAAAATATGGTTTTAATTATCTGTTTCCACAAGAGGAATAGAGAGGCACCTTGATTTAAAACAAACTAGATTTTGCCCGCAGATTCGCTCGCGTAAAAGTGTTACTGCAACGAAATACGATGACCGTGAATTGATTTATTTTATTTACGCCATCTGTGGATTCTGCGCGAAACTACTTTTTTTTTGAAGTGAAACTAATTTAGAATCGTTGTGATTTGAAAATTCGATGGAACGAAAAAGCGACACTAAAAAGAGACAAACATATTCATAAATAAGATTTAGCCTGCGAGAGAATGAGATAGAATACAAGTATACAGTGTTTCCTATAATCTTTGTTTTTGCGCCTGCATACTACGAAGCCTTCAGAAAATGCGTCATAGTCAACGTGGTGTATCATTTTTGTGTATTTATACAGTGATTTCGATAATCTTTGAAAAGAGACAAACATATTCATAAATAGGGTTTAGCCTGCGTGATAATGAGGTAGAATACAAGTATACGGTGTTTCCTATAATCTTTGTCTTTGCGCCTGCGTACTACGAAGCCTTCAGAAAATGCGTCATAGTCAACGTGGTGTATAATTTTTGTGTATTTGCGTATTAAAATTCGTTGTTTAATTCATTTATTTAAATTATTTAACACATGTGTGTTAATTTGACCAATAACTTTTATATAAATTATCTAAAATACTATTATATGCTGAGCCTAAGTTCTTCTTCAAGGTTCATTCTATATCTATACAAATATTCGACAAAATTGATTGAGTGGTTTAGGCGAAAACTTAACAGACAGACAGCTACTTTCGCATTTATAATATTGTATGTTGGGATTTGCCTTTGTAGTTAATAGCTATTAAAGTAACATATAGATAATAATATACAATGTCGTTTAAGGGTATATTAATAGTATAGTCACTAATCCAATCATTCAAAAAGTCATTAATCAATCAATTAATCAGCCTACTACAGTGTACTACTGGACATAGTCCATTATACATTTCATGAAATGTATTTATACATAGATACATAAGCTCCTTTCTCCATATGCAGTAGACAGAGACAACAGCTGGTCACTTGCTTCTATCCTCACGATCCTCAAGCCCATCGATTTCAACTACTTCTGACCTATCACTTTTTTCAACACATCTCCGGTTTGAACAGGTCGAAAAAAATGTCCGTCAAAATGTCTACAATATCAAAAAGGTCGAACGGTTAACTAAAACATTTTTCATTAATTAAAACACTTTGTTCGTTAGACGGATTATAATTATAAATTACTTACATTCATTACTGATGTCTAGGGACATTAAAATTAAAAAAAAATTAATGTCAAAAGTGTAGTTGACCGTGTTCTCGAAATGATATTACGTAATTCTTCGGACAGCAACCTTGAGGAGAAAATACAGTTGGGAGTGTAGAACAGTGTAGAGAGATACATTCAAACAATCACAGTACAGTACAGTACAGTCTTTAGCTAGAACCAAGTGTAACCGTACTTCGGCTTTTAACCGTGACATATATATATTTTGACTGACCTGTTGGTCTAGTGGTTAGTGACCCTGACTGCTGAGCCAGAGGTCGTGGGTTCCATGCCCACCCAGGACAAATAATTGTGTGATGAGCATGATCATTCGTTCTGTGTCTGGGTGTAATTTTATAAGATCTATGTATTTAGAAATATATAAGTGTTTATCAGCAGTCTGGTTACCATAGTACAGGCTTTGCCTAGTTTGGGCTGTGACGGCCGTGTGTGAGATGTGTGAAGTTATTATTATTATTATATAAATGGCACGATGGAATGAAGAAGGTGGCTGGCAGCGGGTGGATGCCGATTACCCAAGACCGGGGTAGTTGGTGCTCCTTGGGGGAGACCTTCGTCCAGCAGTGGACAGCAATAGGCTGATGATGATGATTTATATAACGGAAACATGTGATTTTCCTCGTTATCGGAATGGTCGGACATGGTAAATTAGTGAAATAATAATTAAATCACTTAGTTCAGTCGTCTATTAATTTACTTTGCTAAATAACACACAATAATACTACTAGATTTACAGGATGAAATCAGATTAAAAATGGAAACGCGGTGAATTCGATACAGGATGGCGGCTTAACAATCTCTCCGACGCTCGGCTCTCTCAAAAGTGAAAAAGTGAAGTCTAATAATTTTATCCGTCAACCTTTAATGTCAGCTGTCCAAACTGTCAAACGTCAAGTGACAACTATGATCTAATGTTGCCATCTCCTGTATCGACCTCACCCAAGTGCATTCACTTGACGTTTCCGATTGGTAATGATTAATTATGGTTACAATTAATCAAGAAAATAACAAAACAGTATTGACGCTTCGACATATATGAATAGGAGGGGTCGTGGCTAAGTGGTAACCGAGTAGGTTAGCACATTACAATGTTAGTAATACTGGCCAGATCAGTCGATGCCAGATGGGCGAATCTGTGACTGTCGAGTTGCAGGTGTCCAAGGGCGACCCGTCTGCTTGTTTGCCCTCTATATCGTAAAAAAGAAAAGAAATAGATACAGACTGATTCCGAGTAAACGTTTAAAGAGTCTGTTTAATTAACTTACCGGTATTTCAAATAGCAATTGAAATTGGTATCGGATAGAAAATACCATAGCAGTAGGTACTTGTTGGTTAAATTTCTTTTGCACTCTGCCCTAAAAAATAAAAGAAATTTTGAAACTTTTTGTTCCTTTTTTTAATATTCTAACGAACAGTACGGTTATTCAATAGGTACCTTCGTTACGAATTCAAAACCACGATTCGAAGAGCGATTAAAAATTCCACCTCAGAAATATTTTTTAATAAACTCCACGTTCAATTTTTTCTTTTACCTAACGACCAATAGTCTTGTACACAGTTATCATTTTGTCCGGGACCCACTAATTGCGTACCTGTTTGACCCGTCCCGGGAGCGATGTGTCAAGATGGGTCGTAAAATATTATTCGTGAAGACTTTTACATCATAATGTAAGTCATAAAACCGTTTCGGACGTTGAAGATAAATAATGATTCTTTTGTAATAAATAGCTTATTTTACTTTGGTGTACAGGGAAATATCACTGATGTAATTTTGTAGATATATATATAGTATTTAGTTAAACATTTATATTACTCACTATCGCTATCACTATATCACTACATATTATAAAACAAAGTCCCCCGCCGCGTCTGTCTGTTCGCAATAAAGTGAAAAACTACTGAACGGATTTTCATGCGTTTTTCACTAATAGACAGAGGGATTCATGAGGAAGGTTTAGGTGTTTAATTTGTATCCGTGCGAAGCCGGGGCGGGTTGCTAGTATATTATAAAACAAAGGCCCCCCGCCGCGTCTGTCTGTCTGTTCGCGATAAATTCAAAAGCTATTGAACGGATTTTCATGCGGTTTTAACCAATTTATAGAGTGATTCATGAGGTAGGTTTAAGTATATCATTTGTTAAGGTTTTGTATAAATTGGTTGAAATATGATGATAATTGTTGAAGATGTCTCTGCTACCCGTGCAAAGCTGGGACGGGTTGCTAGTGAATACATATAAGGGACATATATGAATAGATTTTATTAAAATAAAAGGCGTAATTTACTTGAACTGAATACTTCAATATCGATTAAATCTTAATTTGCTCAAAAAATATTGAAGAAAAGCGCTACATTTTACCTAAATGGTTGTATAATATTATTTTGTATATAACTTAAAGAAATTAAGTCATTTTGGTTGCTCGATCTGTTTATAAAGAACTCGTTAAGCAATTAAACGCCGCTTCATTGGATTAGAAAGTTTGGGCTTTTTCTTACACAGAATTAGCATCGCACTTCAACGTTTTGAATGCTGCGTACCTGAGGAAAATTTTATGACTATTTTTAAATTCTTGTAACTAAATTCTTGTTGAAGGTGTCTCTGCGGGTACATGCGAAGCCGGGACGGGTTGCTAGTGAATACATAAGGGACATATTTGAATAGATACTATTAAAATAAAAGGCGTAAATTCTTATATTTATCAATAGTGGATTTAGGTCGGTAGTATACGCAAGTCCGAAACACATTACATTAAATAATAATATTCACTTTTTATTTTCGATAGCTTCTATAATTCTAACGCGAGAACTAAGATAAAAATATCGAAAGAACAGGACTTGTTCTTTCAATACTTATCTAGATAGACTCTCAACTTAAAGTGATCTTCACCGCTACTGACGTCCGGGACGGGATCGATGCAGTACTTAAAAATTCATGTCCCGTATTTGATCCCAGTTTTGTCCGTGCTACAGTCAACTCTATTCAAATGGTATGAACCAATTTTGTGCACAATAAATGTCTATTGTTTTTGCTCACGTCACTTTTTAAAGCGTGATTGTTTTGGTTTGAATTACTCTGGTTTTTTTTGTTTTATATTTTACTGTTTTCGTACTAGATATTCTTATTTATTAAGTTTTAACGCTTTGTATTGTTGATTGTGACTTTACTTAAAATTATTTTAGACCAGCAGCACCCCGTGGTTTCACGCGCGTAAGTCCCGATCCCGTGGGAATATCGGGATAAAAAGTAGCCTATGTATTAATCCAGGTTTCCAGCTATCTACATACCAAGTTTCATCGCAATCGGTTCAGTGGTTTTTGCGTGAAAGAGTAACAAACATCCATCCATCCATCTATCCATCCATCCATCCAAACTTTCACATTTATAATATTAGTGGGATTCTTATGACCTTGATATTCCATGAAGATATCTTTTCAGTCATTAAATTATAAGACTTATGTATATAAGTGCTTATATTTTATCGATTTACACTTAAGGTAACCACTATCACCAAATGTCCGATTTTTAATTAAACTGAAATGGCAGCCTTGTTCCATGAACTATGCGAACCAATACTAGATTGTAAATTCATTTAAATGTCCGTTTTTTAAGAAAGTTTAATATCGTCTTCATCATCTCATCCACTGTTCACTGCCGAACATAAGCTTCGCCCAAAGCTTCTTGATGAATGATCGGTCTTACGCTGTAATAAGCAGTGTTATTATTTAAAATTTAATCACTACAGTCTGGGGTTTTCACTAATAGACAGAGTTATTCATGAAGAAGGTTTAGGTGTATAATATGTTAAGATTTTGTGTAAAGTGGTTGAAATATGTTGATGATTGTTGAAGATGTCTCTGCTACCCGTGCGTAGCCGGGGCGGTTGCTGGTCAATGACGTTCCTAACAATATTTTCAGAATAATTTTAGCTACGCGTTCAAAGTTGAGCGCCTTGAAGCTAGCGACGACAATGAACGTGGTACACGTTTATTGTACACTCATCGCTAACTTCACTTTTGTGACTAAATTGTGCTTAATTGGCTGGGTTGCATGCACTGATTTGAGTGAATTCAGGTTACACTGTCTAGGTCACGCTTAAGCGACATGCGCAACCGACAGAAAGAACCAACTTCAGCACGGCCGGTACGTTTCTAAAGTGTGATATTTGAGTTTGAGTTGAAATAATTTTAGGAAATGAGTACTTGTAAAAATTCACATAAAGGTCTTGTAAAACACCCAGAGAATATTGAGAAGAAAACCAAAGAAACCGTATTGAGAAATGGCAACGACAAAGCTACATAATTCCCAAAACAATATGGCGCCACGTCAATGACGTCACAAAAACAGGTGTAACACTCCGAGTCTGGGCAACATTTATTTTTCACTCAAATTGCCATGCGCCTACCCTCATTAAATATAGATTTCATTTTCCGTCTAATAGTGCTAATAAAATAACAAGATTGCTCTGAAATGTTTGGCACTTTTTAACCGACTTCAAAAAAGGAGGAGGTTCTCAATTCGACTGTTCTTTTTATGTTTGTTACCTTAAAACTGTCGACTGGGTGAACCGATTTTGATGATTCTTTTTTTATTTCAAAGCTGGTGCTTCCCGTGTGGTCCCATTTCAATTTGGTCCAGTTCTGACAATGGCATCCATGAGAAAACCATATATAAGTCTTTTATGGATTAGTTTTTTTTTGTTGAAGTCGGTTTTTTTAAAGAGTTATAAAATTGTGAGTTTGTTTTGGTGCGTAGTTTGGTCAGACATATTTTTTTTTTGGGAAGTGCTACTTCCCAACTAATAGTATAAATGTCAAAGTGAGTTTGTTACGCTTTCACGCTTTAACTATTCAACAGATCGTCATTTAATTTTACATATAGGTAGGTACGTTGTCAAGGATGCATAAAAAGGTATGTGAAAGATACACTTTTCTGAAACCCTCCAGAGACAAAAAAAGCTTTCAGTGCACGTCAGAAGTGAAAACATAACTTCACAATGTATTTGCATATACATACACACACACACACACACATCTGTATATATATAATTAGGTTAAAAATAAAAAGTAGGTAATAACATATCTAAATGTATACATAGGGTTCACTGGAAGTTCTGCGCTCCTGGCCGCTCATAAATGTTTGAATTTCGAATGTTATATTTTTTTAAATATAAGAAACTCGGCTCCGTCCTACGAATTTTCGATCAGGGTCACGTGTCCTGACGCGAGTTTAACATTTTTTACCCATCCCAAAAAGTGCACAACGGCACTAAAGAAGTTTTCACTTCAAAAATAGGACTGCACGTCATTTTATCATATGAATTGCGCACACAATAAGTACTTTATTCAACTAATTATATTTTTAAAGATTAATTAATAAGGAGCTGACAGAATTAAACGTTTACTCTAGTGGATCTATATATGTATTATTAGCGTGACGATGCGAGTTCAGTACTTTTTCCCCATAGCAAAAGTGCACAACGTGCCTAAAGAAGTTTTTACTTCAAAAATAGAACTGCACGTCATTTTACCATATGAATTGCGCACACAATAAGTACTTTATTCAACTAATTATATTTTTAAAGATTAATTAATAAGGAGCTGACAGAATTAAACGTTTACTCTAGTGGATCTATATATGTATTATTAGCGTGACGGTGCGAGTTCAGTACTTTTTCCCCATAGCAAAAGTGCACAACGTGCCTAAAGAAGTTTTCACTTCAAAAAACTGTGATGCTGTTGTTTTATCTATATATACGTGAAGCGAAAACTTTGAATCCCTTTTTACGAAAATTGGGCGGACGGAGGAGTATGAAATTTCGCACACTTATAGTTTATACAGAGAAGAAAAAAAAATTCAAAAACGGGTACATACTGCTATGAGTGTCCAGTATATATTTTGAGCTGTCATGGTATAAAAGTCTAAACAATGACAGGTCAAGTAATAATGGCCAGTAAAATAAACCATGGTTGAAATTCGACCTCCACGCGATCTCTAGTTTTAATAGTTACGTAAATAAGTAAATGAATTCTCTTTACCGTGAAGCTGTCCAACAAACTTAATAGTATCTTCAATATAAATATTTTATATGAAATCAGTTTGTAAGTCCTAAATTTCTGTTTGTGAACAATTAATTTAAAAGTATTTAAATATTTTATGCTTTTAGAAAATTTACTTAAGTTTTGTGAACTAAAACTTGTTAAGAAACAATTATATTATTTTTCTTTGCTTTTCTTTTATAAGTATACTTATTTAGTTTTGTTTTACTCGTAGTCACTGTTTCATTTTTCGATCATGTACTTAGGTTAGTTTATTTATTTATGTACATTTGGTATATATGCAGACTTATTGTCTAAGGCATTCTCTACCAGTCAATCTTTGTGAATGATTTCGGTGATGCAGAGAAAAGAAGAATTAAAATGGTCGCCTACATCATAAAGTGGTTAATTCTAGGATCTGGCCATATGTAGATACTACCTCAGTCGGGTTTCATGTCGAGCAGAAATCTGTTATGGTTTATTGGTTAATTAATTTGTTGTTATATAACATATTTATTTCTGACTAGCTGATCCGACAGACGCTGTCCTGTCTTAACTATGAATATTGAACAACGGAAACTGTCAAAAAATTGACAGTTATGTCAAAAGCGCTAAGGTCACATTAGAAAAGTTAATATGGTCGTTAAGTTTTCTAAAATTTTCTAATTTTCCTCGCAACTTTCTTAATTTTTTCTTTCATAAGAACCTTCTCCTGACAATAACAAACACAAAAAAAGAATTAGCGAAATCGATCGATTTATTAAGACTCTAGAAAACGAGTAATATTTTTACTTATTAATTATTTACATTATTCTACACACTTAATTACATTTTTCTTTTACATTTTCCTATTGAATCGCATCTAAATTGTTTTTTATCTATAAGTTATTACTTATAGATAAAAAACAATTTAGTATAGGAGCTATGTAATAACTTCAATCAGCAAATTGATATTTGATGAATTACTGCAATATAATAACAATATTTATAAGTTCTTTATTCCCTAACAATTCAGCATTTCAATTTCGATAAAAAAATCGGATCGTGAGTGACATAGACAACCTGTTTGATTACACATTTGGTTTCTTGATTCGATTTACAATAGTATAATCCTCATTTGGCACTAAAACCTCTAGGTAATGCCCACATTTATTGTCGACTATATAAAAAACATCAAAGCTGTGTCTGTAAAGTATTTATAAGTAATATTCAGTATTCACAAGACTGCATTTCGGTGCCCAAAACGGTAAACGAATGCGGAAATTGAATCAGGAATACGAACGTACAAGGCTGGCCTAACAACTCGGAAATTGGGTGTATTTCGTCATATTTCCTCTTTTGTTAAACGTGTCAGCTTCGAGTACAAATAGATTAACATTTTGCACGTACAATTATTTGCCGTTTTTAATTACATATTTGCTTTGACGAAACAATTCCAGTTTGTAAAGAATATGTAGGTACGTGAGGATTATCATGAAAAATTATATCTTTATATGAGCTGTTTTTATTTGCATTATATTTTTTTCATTGTTTTATTTTTTAACAATTCACCGTAATAAATTATAAATATAAAAACAAAAAACATTTGGAAGAAAAAAGTCCCAAAGGTTATTAGTCGTTTGTGAGTCGTTAGGTACCTAATTTGTGTCTAAACCAAACATATTATCTTTTCTGTTAGAAATATTTCTTTTTATTTGTTACTTGTTTTGTAAATATAGTATGGTATTCTCCAGAGAAAAATGGTGTACGAGGTTGTTTATACATTTATTTATGACTTACCACATTGTGTTTTCTAAAAATCAGGAAAAATCGTGAGATAGCTAATTTCAAATTATAACGACTACAACTCTTTTATACGAGACTAGCAGCGCCCCGCGGTTTCACCCGCGTAAGTCCCGATCCCGTAAGAATATCGGGATAAAAAGTAGCCTATATGTTAATCCAGATCTCCAACTATCTACATACCAAGTTTCATCTCAATCTGTTGAGTAATTTTGGCGTAACAAACATCCATACATCCATACATTCCCACAAACTTTCACAAACAACACTTTCACTAACAAAATCGGATCCTGACTGATATTTAAGACAACCAACAATAATTTTACAAAAGTATAATCCTTAGTTGGCACTAAAACCACTAATGCCCTTTAAACTATACACTAAAAACGGGGAGTGTCTTTAGTGGTTGGGTGCATCAAGGCGCTGGGCTTACGGGTGGCCCTGGATAAGATGGAGGCCCTTTTATTCCTCCATAGAGGTCAACTCGGTCCTCATACCGGTTCAGGCCCATATTAAATATCTGAATGGCTGTACACGAGGGTTGTCCAGTCAATGGCACTGTACGGTATGGGCGGAGGCTCTAACGGCCCAGAATAGGATGGCAATTAGAGCCATATGCGCATACCGCACCGTGTCAACAGAGGCGGCGTGCGCATTGGCCGGGATCCCTCCTGGGATTTGGAGCCGGATATGCTCGCCTAAGTTTATCGGCGAACGGCTGAGTTCCGGGCGGGTCGCGGTTGTAGTTTTAGTAGTAGCCCGAAGGGATTTACAGACGTACAAAAGAAAGGGCCTCTACCCCCCTCCCCGTTTACCTACTCTTGAGTTGTAGGTAACCATGGGGACGGTAGTAACTTACCTTCAAGTAACCCGTCTGCTCGTTTACACTGGCTGTTTCCCGTGACAGCTAATGTAGGCTCACGTTTTGATCGACCTTACATTTTTCCAGGATAAAAATTTCCATAGTTATTTCGGATTAATTCCATCCAGATCCGTTCAGTCGCTGTGGCGTTATTTGTAATTAGGTAATTCGTAATTGAGTAATAAACATTCATCCATCCATACTTTCGCATTTATAATAGTAGTAAGATATATATAAATATATATATTAGGTTTTAGAGTTACCTCTTATCAAGGTTATTGTTCTAATATTTCACAGTTTCTTTATTGACTTAGATACTTTTGTGTGGGAATATTGTTGATACATCATCCGCATACACTCCATTATTCATCTTTTGACAGCCTTCTGACGGTGGTAATGAAATATTTATATAATTTTATAGATACTCTTATAAAAGGTTATTTTTTGTTACTATATTTACTCCGTATACAAATTCTTTTCGAACTGCAAATGATGTAAGTATTGCTGTGACCGGGGGGTATCTTGGTACTAGGACTTCAGGGTCGCTAGCGAGCGGAGAATAATTAAAACTCAACATTATTCTTTGGCGAACCGTGCTGTCATCCACAGTCGCTCACATTAATCAGACTTCATCCTATTCTGTCAATTATATAATTCAAATATCTATTTCCATATAACACAGTACAGAGTATCACCTGCCAGAAACATTGTCATATCATGACATGTGACAGTATATATGGCAGACAAGTTATGTTTCCATCACGTTTATAAGTATACAACTATACTAACATTTAAACTATCGCGTTCGTGTCGTCGTATCGTCCATTATATAATTATTTATTTACATGGGAATTAATTCGATCACGAAATAGGTATTACATTACAACGACCTACATATATGAAATGAAGGCGGATAGGTCATTGTCATTTTTCAAAGAGATCAGACGGGTCCTTGTCGCGTTGTACAGATAGGTACCTACATGCCACGTCTCATCATCATCCCCGACACCTGCAATCTGTTATGACATCACTCAAGAACAGAGCTTACGATCTTTGTGACCCTGAAAATTTGGAGCGAGAGTTGGATCATGTTCAGGAGGTACGCAAAAGTAACGGATATCAGGTGAATGTAAGACGAAAGCAACCGACAATGAAACGCTAGCATCCGGAGGTGAACAGACAACCAGCCTACATGCCATATATCAAAGGAGTAACGGATAAGATCGGCTCCGTGTTAAAGAAATACTCCATTCCGACAGTGTACACACCAGGCATAAAGGTTCAAAACATCGTGGGTACACTGAAGGATGTCTTGCCGTTACAAACTCCAGGTGTCTACAAAATAAACTGCAGCTGCAGCAGTTCCTACGTAGGCCAAACAAAGCGGACTACTGCTGAAAGGGTCAAATAACATATCGCTACTGTGAAGAACTGACAGATTAGCAAATCAGGGATTGGAGAACATACTCTCGAAGGGGGCACCAATTGATTGAATTTCACCATACGCAAGTCCTCTCCACGGAACGTCACTTTTACTCAAGAGTTGTACGTGAAGCGATTGAAATTAAAAAAACATAAAACTTTCAATCAAAGAAGATGGTTTCAAAATAACTACAGCGTGGATTCCAGTGTTAAAAACATGCTACCTCGCTTTTATGCGCAGTTGGATAAACACCAAAATAAGGCCAAAAAAACATACATACGTACATACGTGCCTATATCCCGGAAGTAGGGTATCCACTGTTAGTGACTATTATAGATATTTGTGCTGCAAGTAATTTTATAAGTAGCCAAAGGAAACAGTGCCATTCATAATGTGGTTAACGATTCAAAAACTCAATATTGATATAAAATGTAATAAAAAGTGCATGTCAATCAGTATTGTTACATAACTACGCAATCAATAACGCCACAATAAATTAATTCCTCAGTTTTTAATCTCGTCATAAAGTCATCGCAATTCTTCACAGAATTGCAATCCAATAAAATAAATACCAAAGGCTGTATACACAACAGAAGCATACATATCTCAGCACTATTGCGCCCTGCTATCGGCTATTGAGCGCACACTGAGGCATTTTTAATTTAAGTGATTTGTTCCGAACCACCGTTCGTGAATGAACGTGAAATTTCCAATTATCCTGTAAAGACAATTTTCCACACAAATCGACTGACAATAACAATTAGATATTTCAATGAAAATGTGTGTGTTACACGTTACATATGTTGTTCTTATTATTACAAGCGTTTATTCAAAAATATCGTTAGCTCAAAGTACGCCAGTAGCAAATGGCAAATTGGAACTTTCTACTACAACTACTTCAGTGGATAAACAAAAGTCTCCTTTAACTGTTAAAGGAGACTATAATCAAGAACTGATGAAAGGCGTCACTTTTGAAGGTAAAGTAAAATTGTCCAAGACCAAAAGCAAGGCTCAAAAGAAAAAACTAGATGCTACAAAATTGAAAACTATTAAAATAACTGTTCTTAAGGGTGACGATGACAAACCATTATACTCTAGGACCCCTAAATTAATTTCTAGAAGAAGTTTTAATAAGTATGACTACGTACCTGTTAGTGAAGATCTGGCTGTCAATCCAAACTTCATGTCTAATCATCACATTGTTAGAAAAAACTTAGAGAACAGTGGATTACCTCTTCTAGAAAACAAGCTTAAATCTTTGCGTATGCTATTGTAACAATCGTTATTTTTATTAAACGGCAAAACACTATTTTTGTTGCCTTTTTATATTTCCCATTTTTTCTTCTCCAATGACTTTCTTCTATTCTAGATGTCATTTCTACAATATCATTAATTTCTGTCCGTCTTAAGAAGGTAATAATTCCTAAACGCTGGCAAGTATATCAAAGACCGCTTCCTCGTTTGGAAAACAAACTACGGAAATCTCACGACCATCAGGATTACCACTAACTTAACAGCTAACATAGCTTACCGATGCTTATGCGCTGCAGAAATCTAGTATGTCTTTAAATAAAACTGGACACCTTCCAACACATTGTCTACTCTTGATCCTCCGTATCAAATGGCTAGTTGGCATTTAGAACATGGAGGTTCTGTGGCGTACTGAAATAATCGGCATTCAGATAGTTGTAAACGTCCAATTTTTAAGGTAACGAATATGTTTAACGACGAGAGTTGATAAGGAAAAGTTATTCTTTGCTCCCAGCTCACCAAAGATGAACATGTTCGTTAATTTTTTCTTGATAGGTACATTTTCAAACCACATTTAATATCTTACGATATAAACATTCAAAGTCAGCACGATTTGACTAGAAACTGGCAGGAATATGAATAAAATAACGCACAGCCCACCTTTGATAACTACACTTATGATGACACAGCTCAATGTGAGTGTCCTTTGCTAGTCAATTAGCAGGTAATAAAACGGGTAGGTCGATGTAGTCATGTACGATAAAGAAAACTATTTATTTGTTTAGAGTTTTTCGGATTAATGATAAAAAGTCAGTAATGAACACCAGAAATCAGAAAGCTTTATTACCCATGAGTAATTTCATTTAAGTTATTGAAATAGTAATCTGGCCGTTGACCCGTTATCTTCCAAAACCCTGCAAAATTTTGGAGATTTACTAACATATACATATCCGATATACAGTCTTTTTGGAACCAATCAATGATTCTACTGAGATTACTTTTGTTAACGCGAGGTACATTTTTTCAAATGCTAACATTGATTAGCAATCTTTTTGGTGTGTATTTCCTGTTGTGTTGTATTGAATGCTGATGTTTAAAAAAACCTAAATCTTTGATTATGAAAAAACATAGTCAAACACTATTCATAGCTTACACACATCTAGAATTCACAGATAGCTAAGTTCCAACTGCCAGTTTGGACGTATTCCAACATCGAAACGTGGCTTTGTTTTGGTAACCGGAGCCAATTTGGAAGAATACATGGAAAAGCTCCGGGGAAACATCCGACTATCTTTTCCGCGACGTCTCACGTCATTTCACGTTTAGGGAAAAGCAAAATTTCACTACCTACGCTACCTAGTATAGAAATGATTGAAGAATGAAATTCATATGTATTTTATTCATTTTACTAGGTATGATTTGTAGTGATAAAATATTGTTTTTGTTATATCTCAGACGTGAAAATGACCTCTTTAAAATTTAAGAACAACATTTTAACACATATGGAGACATAGTAAAAACAAATTAAGAATATGACACTGATTAGGCCGGTCCGCTCCGATCGCCGTCTGATGCGAAAGTGATCTACTCGTATCTGCACCTCAGTGCAGCTATTTATGGCGCGATATCTAATGACGTGTGACATCAGTCGTTTTTTACAGCTACCGTCCCCTAATAATATATTATAATGGGATAAGAAATCAGCGTTTAGTAATTTATAAATTAAATTAAGTAAATATACAACAAGCGAGTTTAAAGAAAAAATAATGTTATATTATGGCTCTTTCATGACACAGAATCAGTACCCTGAGAGAGCATTTGTAATCTTTCTGTGTGGTAGTAGTATTATTGACTTCACAGGTGCTCACCGGACACGGCTGTTTCGGTAAGTACCTGTGTCGCATAGGCCGAGAGCCAACGTCTGCGTGCCACCACTGCGGAAGCTGTCACGAGGATACTGCACTCCACACTCTAGTGGAGTGCTCAGCGTGGACGCAACAGCGATACGACCTCGTGACGGTTATTGGTGTGGGTAGCCTCTCGCTAGAGACCATGGTTCTGTCCATGGTCCAAAGCGAGAGTGCGTGGGATTCCGCCACCTCGTTTTGCGAGGAGGTGATGTTGGCCAAAGAGGCGGCGGAACGGGAACGGGAGAGAACAAGCACTCTCCCATCCCGCAGAAGATGCACCAGGCGCCGGAGAGCGCTGAATGATCTCCGTCCTCCATGAGCGCTGGCCTGGGGGTAGCGGGTTGGGCTAACCGTTACCCCAGCAGAAGCAGGCCTGAGACGGTGGCGCGACGGGTTCCGCGCGCGCCTCTCTTATCTGGAGGGGGGGTAGGGCCCCCCCTATTGCAAGGTGTGGTCGCCTGGTGATCAGGAGGCCAAAGTCTGCAGGGATTCTCGGAAGCTTCCTTCCTAGGGTATCCCGGGTCCCCTGCCATAGACTCACTTGTGACGGAACACCGTGTGGTTTTAGTCGGTTCGATTCGACATACCACTTCACCCTCGGTGAGGTGATGACGAGTGGGGGTTTCCACACGATAAAAAAAAAAAGTATTATTGACTTCTTCTTTTTTATGGGATAGGAGGCAAACGAGCGTACTGGTTACCTGATGGTAAGTGACTACCGCCACCCATGGGCACCTGCAACTCGAAAGTCACAAGTGCGTTACCGGTATTTAAGGTGGGCGTAGGGGAAGGGAGGTAAGAGAGGGAGAGGGGGGAGAAGGTAAAGTAACGGTAACTTCACTCACTCGGCGAAACACAACGAAAGCTTTACTACCAGTTTTCTGTGAGGCCGTGGTATCACTCCGGTCGAGGCGGCCCATACATGCCGAAGCATGGCTTCCACAGATAAATAATTTTACTACCATACAGAAAACATACTCATTGAAGACATTAAAATAAGTAGTTACGCTCATAACACGTCTCACTTACTAATATTATAA
Source organism: Euplagia quadripunctaria (assembly GCA_963859945.1). Taxonomy (NCBI): domain Eukaryota; kingdom Metazoa; phylum Arthropoda; class Insecta; order Lepidoptera; family Erebidae; genus Euplagia; species Euplagia quadripunctaria. The sequence goes on along the minus strand of OY982574.1, from coordinate 2,402,598 downwards.
ACTAGCAGCGACCCGCGGTTTCACCCGTGCAAGTCCCAATCCCGTGGGAATATCGCAATAAAAATTAGCCTATGCTTTAATCCAGGTCTCCAGCTATCTACATACCAAGTTTAATTGCAATCGGTTGAGTGGTTTTTGCGTGAAAGAGTAACAAACATCCATCCATCCATCCATCCAAAAGTGAATTCGACACGCCTTAACTTGCGCCTTAACGCCTGAAATTTTGGTACTCGATGTCAAGAGTACAGGAAAGTGCCTATCATCGATAAAAAAAGTGCAGCGGCGGTAGCGTTATGGCTAAGGCGTCTTACTTGCGATCAAGTGGTTCCTTGTTCGAACTCCACCCAGTGCACTACCGACGTGAACCCACCCCTAACACAGGCATTTAGCTTAGCTGGAGGGGTTAACAAGAATACTAGTAATATGTGACCCACGTTGCTAGTATACTTTTCAAAAAAGAAAGTAATGTTTCCAAGGGTTAGAAAAATAACTTTAACGCGAGCGAAGCCGCTACCAAAAGCTAACGTTAGAAAAACCAATTATACCTTAAACAGATGCAACACATTGTTCATTTTAATATTTTATGATTATTGTATCTAAAGTTATGATTATGCGGTTTTCAGTGTCTATCACATTGCATATTATTTTCACTTGTATAAGATTTTAAATTTGTATATATACTTACTAGAAGAATTGAAATGCCTCATAATACTACTAGACTGTGACTGGACTCTATACTTTCCTCTTTTTTCCGTCAGGATACCGTGGAGGACGACGAAAACAACAACCAGAAACCCTTTGGTTCCTCGATTATGAACTGTAGCTTCTTCGACAGCTGCGTGCTTCTCTCAATTCTCAGCATCTTCTGTATATAATGGTGCCCATCTATGATTCACAAAATTAAGTTTTAGTGTAGTTCAGAATAAAGTATTTAAAGATAAAATTAAAATATCTTTATTTCATAAATACGAAGGTATATAGATAGCTTACATTGGCGCAGGGATACACGCAAATCGGGGCGAGCGGCCAGTGCCTTGTGAAGTAGAGGCACACCAAGCCAAGCTCCGCTAGATTCTGGTGGTGGAGTGGGAGCAATGACTTGCGCGACCTAGTGGGGGGCACGTTCCTATGGCGGCGGCGGTAAGACCCATCCTACGAAAGGGGTTGGAGTCATGGTGCCATTGTGGTAATTGCAGCGACGGTAGTCTCTAGCTCTCAGCCGTGGTTCTGTCCATGGTTTGGAGCGAGAGCGCGTTCACGTTTTATGATCTCTTGCCACCTTAAGAATCGACCTGCTGGTGGCAAGCTTTTGGGGAAGTCATTGTCCGAGCAGATACAGGCCAGAGAGACAGCGCGCAGTGTGATTGAAAGGCGATAGTCGCAACGGGTCCCTTTTAGGGTGAGACGGGTCAATGCAATAGGCAAGTACTGGAACACCGGGGTGATTTTTAGTCGATTAGAGTCCAACAGATTCCTTCGCCTCTCCGAGGGCGTCCTTCGTCACCAAAATAAAAAAAAAAGTTTTTAGCTTACAAAGTACAAGATACAAGTAAAGAAAGGAATAGGTAAATTTTGAGATTATACATTATATACATATACTATATTTAGTATATGTTATGAAGCATATATATATGAAGAATTAAAAAAAAACAGTCAGTCGTAGGACTGCACGTCAGAAGTGAAAACATAACTTCACAATGTATTTGCATATAAATACACACAGACATACACACACACACACATCTGTATAAGTATACCTATATAATTAGGTTAAAAATAAAAAGTAGGTAATAACATATCTAAATGTATACATAGGGTACACTGGAAGTTCTGCGCTGCTGGCCCCTCATAAATGTTTGAATTTCGAATGTTACATATTTTTAATAAAAGAAACTCAGCTCCGTCTTACGAATTTTCGATCAGGTCACGTGTCCTGACGCGAATTTAACATTTTTACCCATCCCAAAAAGTGCACAACGCTGCTAAAGAAGTTTTCACTTCAAAAATAATGTGCAAGTTTCATCTTACTAAGTTTAAACAGACCTGAAAGTATAATAACAGTGTATTATCATATATGTGTAAATCTACATAATTTACGACGCGATGAAAGAATAAAAAAGTTTAAGCTGCGGAACATCCTGCAGTAGACAAGCATTCAGAGCACCGGATAGTTTTGTCGCTTGGCTTAAGGCTAAGAAGAGATCGACAAGTTTACGGCATGCCACAGTAGCGGAATCTTAATAGACGTTGATAATATTAACTTTAACAGGGTAGTTACAAAAAAACAATTCTTGTGCAATTGAGTGTCAAGTTTTTTGAACATAAAAAAGTCATTTGTTACTATTTTGAAGTTTGTTATTATTTTTTTGTAAAAACAAATATTAAAAATTAAAGATTTGACGATGGATAAGTATTTCGTCACAAGCCATTATGTCACACAAGTTTCTACGGAATCTACCGTTTTTACGATTTTACGTTTATTAAAGAGAAATCGAATTGACAGGCAACTGCCTTGTTGTCTGTAATTATGAATGGGGTAAACGTCAAAACCAAGGCTAAGGGGAAATACTAAGCCATGACGTCACGCCTTACTGTTGTCATTTCATGCACTTTTAATGTTAATATGATGATTATAAAATATATTAAAAACGTTAAAATAGAACTGAACGACAATTTGCACGGTAATTTAAGTTATTTTATTACCGGATTTCCCGAAATAATTTATGAAATCATTTAGAGGGGAACTAGACATGTTACGTTTTTCTTTTTTTATATTATAGGGGGCAAACGAGTAGACGGGTCACCTGATGGTAAGTGACTACTGTCGCACATGGACACCTGCAACTCAAGAGTCACAAGTGCGTTGCCGGCCTTTGAGATGGGAGTACACTCTTTTCTTGAAGGTTTGAAGGTTACGTTTATGAATAGTGAATATCATGAATAGTAATGATTATGGAATAAAAAAAATGTTAATAAACTTTCACGACTTGTTATCATATACGATATTTTGTTAATCGCGACTTATTCGGGACTTAAACCGGTCCAACTGAGACCACGACGGACACTTCGGTTGAAATCAAAAACGTATCGTAACTGATAAGTCTCGATTTATCTAATATGAGATATAAAACGGTTCTTTACGACTAGACCAATAGATATGTTGACACATTTTCGAAGCTGCTTTTGTTTTATATGCTGGCCTGAATTTAACACGAAAAACAATTCCCTATTAAAAAAAACACGTAATTGAAAAGTAAAAATCTTAAAAACACTTCGTTTTGACAGTTCGCTAAAACATTCGCATCTGCCTCAGGAGTTAGATTACGTCACATACCAATAAAATGACAGTGCTCCACAGAGTAGTAGAAGCATTTAAAAAGTTGATTTTATTATTCCAACTGACAGCTGTCAGCTTGTTTATCGGTTAATTACGTAATGAATCTAGTTGGTGTGTGCAGTCACGGGATAATAGTTACTATTTAAGCCATTTTTTTAAATAAATTTAGTTTATTATAGGTTTTAAATTCAAAAATGTGGTTTCAGGTTTTAGAATATCATAATTAATCATTATTATTAATTACCAATCAATTAATCATATTATTACATTTAGTTACAACGTAAAACAAATTTGTGATTAGTGTCAACATCGCTATTTGTTTTCTGATCAGGGACTTAAGGCTTTCAGATTCAAATATTCGAAGGGGTTGAAGTTTCAAAGTAAAAGTGTAAGTATCGTAAATTATGGACTTATATTTCATCCCCCAGGAGGGTACAAAGTAAACGATCGTATTGTTTAACTTTAAAAATGATGAAAATGAGAAATATTCCAGATAAGTTAACTGTTTCAAAGTTACGCTTGGTCAAGTTTTTTATCTTCAAAGTAACTTTAGCTTTTGTTCACGGTTTTATCTGTATCATAAACAGTTTTCTAGCCTAGTTGTTGTTACATACAAACACTTACTTATCCTCGAAGTGGTGAACAGAGGCGTATCAAACAACCACATATTGCCAGCTTTAATTTGGTTCCACCCACGTAATATGGAGTAAGTCTATTGTCGCCAATCTGGCACTTTGGGTATTAAAGAAGAGAAAATTGAAAAGGAGAGGTGAGTAAGATGGGAAGGAAGGAAAAGAGAGGAGTGTGCTTATACGGATGGATTGAGGAGTATCAGCAACAGGTCAGGGACGCGAACCTGTACTGGCTGTTGCCCGGAAATTCAAGCCCTCTAACTAAAGAATAATGCAGTTAGTTGTTATAATATACTAGATACACCCGGCATGCGTTGCAATGCCTTTTTTATAATTTTACATGAAAATTTATCGTACCTACAATTATTGTATTCGATTGCCATCTTGCAACCCTATTGCGGATCTGTGTACGGAACAGAATAAAATGAAAATCGCGATTAAAAAATAGGGTTTGATCGTAGAGGGTTGAAAATTCAGGGTTGTATGTATTTTCTAATGCTGTATCATAAAAAAATAAAAATTATCTAAAAATTAAAAAAAAAATTTTAGGGTTGGACTACCCTTAACATTTAGGGGGATAAAAAATAGATGTTGTCCGATTTTCAGACCTACCCAATATGCACACAAAATTTCATGAGAATCGGTCAAGCTGTTTCGGAGGAGTTTAACTACAAACACTGCGACACAAGAATTTTATATATTAGATAGAACAAAATGAGCGTTTATACGTTACTAGCTGACCCACGTAACTTTGTTTGTACACAACGTTTGTAAATTTTCCCCGTTTTTGCAAAAAAAATTATTGATGCTCCACGCCTATTGGTCGTATCTTAAAGTTAAATAGCCTATAGCCTTCCTCGATAAATAAGCTCTACAAAACTAAAAGAAGTTTCAAAATCGGTACAGTAGTATCGGAGATTACTCCGAACATCCAAACTCACAAACTTTACCTGTATAGATAACATAACATATACCGGCCTCTAATCACCAGGTTACTAGACAACTCCGTAGAAGTTTAGTTTCTTAAGCTCCAGCCATACTCGACATACGAGGAACAGTTGAGCAATCGGTTGCCATGTCTGGAACCGCAAGTTTGATTTCTGCTCGGTGCAAATATACAAGCTAAGCTTAGTTCTAGTTCTAGATAGCGCTGTGTATAGTATCCTATGCTATCATTATTATTCCCCTACCTAATAGTTCTGGCGATCCTACCAGCATAAAAATGCGACTTCTCAAGAAATTTTTGCTGGTGTTTTTGCCAAGATTTCTAAGAGACTATTGAAGTATTTGAAAAGTGTGCTCATAAATGAATGTTAAGAATAAGTGGTACCCAGAACATCACTAACGAGAAGGTCCTGCGCTATATTGGATAAAAAAAAACAGTCAGTCGTAAGACTGCACGTCAGAAGTGAAAACATAACTTCACAATGTATTTGCATATACATACACACACACACACATCTGTATATATATATAATTAGGTTAAAAGTAAAAAGTAGGTAATAATATATCTAAATATTTACATAGGGTACACTGGAAGTTCTGCGGTCCTAGCCGCTCATAAATGTTTGAATTTCGTATGTTAATTTTTTAAATATAAGAAACTCGGCTCCGTCCACGAATTTTCGATCGGGTCACGTGTCTTGACGCGAGTTTAACTCTTTTTACCCATCCCAAAAAAGTGCACAACGCCGCTAAAGAATTTTTCACTTAAAAAATTCTATCAAACAAAGAAAAGACATGTGGGCACACTTAGGCACGAAAGGTATAGGCATTTGTAATTTATTAAGTTGTTGGCAAAAAAAGTTAGGTGTAGGAAGAAGTCGTGGCTGAGGAATATCCGTGAATGGACAGGATTGCCGAGTCGTCTCGCAAGAGACAGAACGCGTTACCCAGAGCTGACTCACAACTTTCGCTAGTCGGAGAGACACATTAAGATGAAGTAGAAGATAGATACTTTGTCATGAATTACATCAATACGCATACGTCCAATCTAATTAAGCAATTACAAGTGCCAGTGAAGATGCACAGGACAAGTGATGACATTTTGTCGTTTGAAGGAAGATATAGGCTTACTTGAAGAAAATGTTCTATAAATCTTGAAGTTCCACATTAAATTGAGAATATTATTCCATACTTTCCAAATAAAAACCATTTCTACACATCTCCAGAGACAAGAGGCTTCAATACGTTTGTAAGTTTCTAAGACTGTAACGATTCCAATTTCACCTTGCAGCCTTAGCTTTCAGCATCACCACTAATTTAATGACAAACAAAGAGGCAGCCCAACTATTACGTTAATACCCTAAAATCCTGTAAGTTCTTTAGATTTACAGCAAAATCCGATTAAATTGAGCAAATGCAAATGCCGTGTAACTATCTCATTAAGTATTGAAACCCGTTGTATTCTCACTTTACGGTGTGTTTACGTATCTTAATGTAACGTAAACTTTACTGAATACGTGTAAATGGTTTCATAAGTTACTTTCGATGTAAGGTTCATATACAATACAGTTAAAAAATCATACATTTCTTTTTTCTTTTGCATGGTTTGATTTTTTTGTGATAACTAAAACTCCTATCAATATTTCAAACTAGCCGTTCCCGCAGTTTCACCTACGTTTATGGTCACTGCTCCGCTCCTATTGGTCGTAGCGTGATGTTATAAAGCCTATAGCCTTCCTCGATAAATGAGCTATCCAACACTAAAATAATTTTTCAATTAGAACCAGTAGTTCCTGAGGTTAGCGCGTTCTAGCAAACAAACAAACTCTTCAGCTTTATAATATTAGTATAGAAAACCGAACCGGACTTCCAAATATTTCGGCGTTTTGCACTTTTAAAACACAAATGACAACATAATATTTCTTGTTTTATTTTTTTCTAGAACATTAGAAGTAAAACAAATGTTTTTTTTATTAATTTTTTATTTTAAAAAAAGATTACTAGTAACGTGGGTCACACATTACTAGGAATCTCGTTAACCCCTCCAGCTAAGCTTAACGCTTGTGTTAGGAGTGGATTCACGACCCCGCCCGAAGAGGTACGCGAATGGCGTGAGGCCGCTCGCCGAGCCACCATGGCTCGTTGGTCGTCCCGGCTGGAGGCTCCACGTGCTGGCTTTGCCGCCGTGGAGGCGCTCCAGCCGGTCATCGTCGAGTGGGCAGGGCGGCAGCACGGGACCCTTTCCTTCCGACTGACGCAGGTCCTTTCCGGGCACGGCTGCTTCGGGAAGTACCTGCACTCGGTCGCTAGGAGGGAACTGAGTCCCGCCTGTCACCACTGCGACTGCAGTGAGGACTCGGCTCAGCACACGCTGGCGGTTTGCTCCGCCTGGGCGACGCAGCGTCGGGCCCTCACTGCAGTCATCGGAGGGGATCTCTCGCTACCGGCCGTCATACGCTCCGTGGCCGGTAGCGACAGAAATTTTACCGCGGTCGCGACCTTCTGTGAGGACGTCATCTCGCAGAAGGAGGCGGCGGAAAGGGTCCGGGAGGACGATCTCCACTCGGACCTAATTCGCCGCCGGCGAACCGGGCGGCGGAGGCGCGCTTACCAGCGCCTCATGCCGCCCTGAGTGTGGCCGCGGGTGGATGGGACGGGTTTTCCCCTCCACCCGCTATAGTGGCCCCCCGCGAGGAGGCGGCGTCCGCGTGTGCCTGGACGTCGCCTAATTTAGAGAGTTTTACCCGAAGGTGGTGCCCGTGCTTTTGCGGGCAGGCGCTAGGAGGGTTCCGGATGTCTTAATAAAGCTGTTCCCGGATCCCTCCTACTTAAGGCGCAGTACGGCACACCGTGTGGTTTTAGTCGGTTCGATTCCGACACACCGCCCCGCCGAAAACCCCGGCGGGGTGACGGCCCGAGGGGGTTTCCACACGCACAAAAAAAAAAAAAAAAAGGAGTGGATTCACGACGGTAGTGCACTGGGTGGGGTTCGAACCCGCAACCACTTGATCGCAAGTCTGAGGCCTTAGCCATTACGCTACCGACGATTCCATGAATAATGAATACATATTATTTCTATTTTAAAGCAAAAACCTCACCAACCTCCCGTGAGACTAAAATCTGTGAAGATGACTTAGCAGACATTTTTAAAAGATTACTCAGCAAAGGTGGATACAATTACTGTCTCTTAATTGACTTAGATATGGCCTGGCACACCTACACCTACGCAAACCGTAATCCTGACAGTTAACAGACAGGAATAAAGAAATTTCTAGGCTACAAGGAGGAAAAATCTCTTGAAAAAATTACCTGGTCTCCACGGAGCTTGTTACTTAAAATGCTGAAAATAACTTTGTAGCTACTACCAGACGATTTAATCAGATGATAAACATCGTTGCGTCTAACGCACTTCTACGAAGGGTAAGTACCTTGGGCGAAAGTTCGCTGTCTTCAAAATGACGCGAACAAGAACCCATTGGGCGTTAGTAGATCAGAACCACCAGTAATTAACCGTTAACAGGACGTGGTTTACCCATATCGCGTAGTTGATCCGCTAAATCAAACTCGACGCCTCAACACACACGGTGTGACCTTGACGTATGTTTAATGTCGACTACATTACTTCACCGTGTCTTAGTTGTGATGTGATATACCACATATTCATAAAGTGTCGAATAGACCCAACTCTGCAGCTCTCAATGGCTTTCAAATGCAGATAGAAAAATCCGTGAACTGACTGATACAGCCAAATTAGTTCTTTTTTTTTTACCGTGTTTCCTATAATCTTTGCTTTTTTTATTTGTTGAACAAAAGACAGAAACAGAGTATATACATAAAGATGCAACATAAACTCATTCGAGTTTTACCGTGCATCAGTGCCGTCAAACGTGTTAAATATAATTACGGAAAAATAAGTACACACATACAATAAGAAGATACAGGTTAAAACCATAATTCTTTCAAAAAAAAACCGACTTCAACAAAAAAAACTATTCCATAAAAGACTTATATATGGTTTTCTCATGGGTGCCATTGTCATAACTGGACCAAATTGACATGGGACCACACGGGAAGCACCAGCTTTCAAATAAAAAAAGAATTATCAAAATCGGTTCTCCCAGTCGAAAGTTCTGAGGTAACAAACATAAAAAAACAAAAAAAAACATCGAATTGAGAACCTCCTCCTTTTTTGAAGTCGGTTAAAAAACATTACAAAATCAAATTAGCAGTCTAGTCTAGTCTAGTCTAGTCATAAAGCTTCGGTGGCCACACCAACCGTGCGCCGCTGTGACGCACTCGGCTACCAGTCTCACTATGCTATGCAGACTGCTCCACGAAGAAAGATTTTGTCTAATTTAATTCTGCAGGAAATGTTGTTTCAATTTGCTTTTTATGTTTGTATTCGTTAATGAGTTCTTAATGGAGTTCGGTAATAGATTTATTAAATATGGTATCATGTATCTAAGTGTTCTTTTCCCGTATAAATTTGTGTATCTCGGTAGAAATAGTTAATGGTGTCAATTCTGTTGAATTTCTCTCTTAACTATAATTGACTAAATTTTCTTCATACAAGATGTAAACCTTGTATCCTTCGAAACAAGGTCTTATTTCAAATATAAACAAGTAGGTAACATACGTCGCTATCGAAATAAGCAATTTATTTGTCGACTAAAGTCTGACACGCTTAAATAAACTTTAATACTACGTTGCGAGAGCTGCTATCCGTTGAATGCCATCTCTTTTGCTCTGTGTTTTAGTAAGCGTCTTCGTAGGTGTCGATTAAAATAACGTCATCTTAGTTCGTTTTGAACAAGTTTTTTGTACGGCAATTATACGGCATTTGAATAAATGGGGACTCTCGCTGCGTGGAAATAAAGTTGAGTATACGTTGACAGGTTTTAGTGAAATTTAGTGGCGCTGAGAAATAGATGCCAGTAACAAATAGACCTTGTTGCGAAGAAGACAAGATTGATTTCATATGAAGAAATTAAGTTAGGTTTTAGTTTAGTGAGTCTGACAATAGAATCGGTACCAATGTCGTATACTATGGGGTAATACCGTCTATCTTCGTGCTGCAGGAGAGGGCTATTCGAGCAATATCTTAGGTGATCGTGATTCACTGAGCCAGAAATTTAAAGAAATTGTGGAGGAACGGTGTTATGTCTCTCCAATACAAATGGAGGAAGATCCTCCGAGCAGTTCAGCTGATAATGTTTGGCAGACTGCGGCCCAACGATTGATGTTCTGAATTTGTATATTTACTCATACTAATCGGCGCGAGAACTTTCATAGCGCGGTTCAGGATCACTCTGTAGTTCAAGTCGTCTTCGCTAAATGATGTTGATCTTAGTTTTGTTATGTGGAAGTAGCCACTGCTTTCAATCACGTCCAACGAACGGGAGGAGGATCCTCCGACCAGGCTAGGTGATGATACCTGGCGGACCGCGGCCCAACGGTTGATGTTTGGAAGTTGTATATATACCTGAACATGGAGTGGCATGTCAGTATATTTATGAAAACTTGTTTTAAGTTCATAAAAATAAAGTTAATTTGAAAAAAAAAGTGGTAGGTACACTCTTTGAACAAACGCGGCACGTATGGGCCGGCTCGACTCCGCTCGTTACCACGGCCTCACAGAAAACCGGCCGTGAAGCAATGCTTGCATTGCATTTCGCCGAGTGAGTGAGGTTACCGGAGGCCCTAACCCTTCCCTCTCCCTTATTCCCATCCGTCCCCCCACCCCCCTCTTCCCACTCTTCTCCCCCTCCCCCTCTTCTCCTACTCCCGCCTTAAAGGGCGGCAACGCACTTGTGACTCTCGAGTTACAAGTGACCATGGGCGGCGGTAGTCATTTACCATCAGGTGAACCATCTGCTCGTTTGCCCCCTATACCATACAAAAAAAAAAACACGCCATAAACATGAACTTGTTGTACCTGCCTTTAGGCTTTTATTATTAAATCCAAATAAAGTCCATAGTAAAACAGAAACTATCCCTCAAAAGTTATTACTCAATAGTGGATTATCTGAAAGATAAAAATGCTAATGATTGAATTGGTTTCAGGTTCACAGGCTATTTCAAATATTTAATAAATTGTAATGTGAGCTAATATGTTTTTCATCTTCCTTTACAACTCCCGCATTAGGAATTACTCCTGTGTCGCGGGGGACTTTACAAACATAGAAACAACGGACACAAAGATCACCCAAACTCAGGTGGGAATCGAACCCACGACCTATAAGCATAGCGGTCAGGGTCACTAACCACTAGACCAACAGGCAAGTCCTTTTTTGTTTTCAGTATTCATATTTTCATGGCTTTACTTTAGTTTTCTTACTTTGAAACCTACTAACATAATAGCGCACAACTAAACAGTTCTGTAATACATTTCTCTAAATATTGTAATACTATCTTGTGAGTTAAAAGAGTGGCCATGAGGAGTTTGTTTGCTCGATTTCTTCTCACAAGACTCAACTACTTGGAAACAGGCGGTTATAGATCGCAATTCGATATCATTTGTTATTTATTGTTCTAATATTTTTCACCTAACAATATTTAAATAACTTTTGTCAAAACAACCTACTGCTGCGGTGACATTGTTTTGACATTTGTCTATAATTTTCAGTAGTTCAAGCATTTTTTTTAAGAATTTTACGAAACAAATATATTTGTGTTTGACTTTGGCGGTTTTGTGAGCTTTTTCAGAACAGAAATAGGTTGAAATGAAAATAAAGATTATAAATTCTACCAATAATCACGATGTATAAAGTTAAATCTTGAAAGACACAAGTACACACACACACACACACACACACACACACACACACACACACACACACACACACACACACACACACACCCACCCACACACACACACACACACACACCCACACCCACACCCACACACACACACACACACGCACGCACAAGCACACACACACACGCATGCACACACACACACATGCACACACACACACACACAATTAACTAAATTCCTTGTGCAGAGTGAAGAGGCTGGTGATCTATCACACAGGTCTCCTAGTTCAGACACCAGTCTCTCACATAGGCTAACTTACTTGAATTTACCGAATGTACAATAACTAGATTAAGTATATAAATTACTGTTAACATTCTATGTGAGAAAAAATAAACATTATTATTAATAAACATTAAGTAACCTGTGTTTATTCAGTAGTCAAACTCTAATGATGTCAGAAGCCAATATGAGGTGGAAAGTCAGTGGCGGCGTCGGGAAGTTGACCAACTTGGCTTATCTCTACTGAATTAGCATATTCCAATAAGCCACAGGCCAACGCTTTGAAACTTACACTTTAAGTAGTTTTAGCACATATTTATACCGAGTAAGTAAGAAGAATATTACTTAAAGAGATTTTTGCTAGGCGTTAAAATATTATCTGGGCTGGTCATCTCCGAACTGCTATTACTTACATATATTAGTAGTTTGGCGACTGTTTATAGTTTAGAACAATATGTTACATTGTCCTCATATTTAATTTGCGCATATAAGCAATGTATGTAACCAAAGACTTGTAAAAGTAAAAAACATGTTGAAAAAGAGTGTCCGTGGAGTTTCTTGCCTGTTCTTCTCGACAGGATCTACGTATTGGAACAGGCATCTAGCTTCACGGCTGACTTAGTCTGACTGGCTACTACTCCTGACAATTCAAAAATACCTATAATAAGTTTAATTGAAATAAATTATTTTGATTTGATTTGAAATATATAGAGATATAGATTGCAGACGAACAAGTATCTGAGAAACACCGGTTTGGGAAGCAATACAAACCGATCGCATAGCGAAATTTCTCATCGGACACCGGTCAAAACATGTTTCCCAATATTGCATTTCTTTCATTCGATTGTTAGCAACTCAGAAGTGCTTAAAAGTAAGTTTCATTTCATAGCCTGGTCTACAACAAATAACTGAAATACAGTTTTGGAACGAGTTTTTTCTAAACATTGTGGTAATTTTGCTTAATGAAACTGCACCTTCCCATATTAAAACACATTAATTAATTAACAAGTCAAAGCAGTCAAAACAAACACAAGTGAAAATTTAACAAATTAAATTCTTCTCTCTTTTATAACATATGATTTTTGAAGTCTGTTAGAAATTTTTATTAACTGTAATTTGAATTTGGTATTCGATTACAACAAACCAATTTTTGAAAAAATACAGTGACATATCACTCAATCAACTTTAGAAGTAGATTGTTTTTATATATAATTTGCAATTCAAATACATTAACATTTTATTTTAGTACCTGCTCGGCGAGAAATAAACCATTTTATTATTATAACTGTCTTATAACATAAGTGCCTAAAAGATCGTATCCATTTGAACTTGTGCAGATATTTCTTTAAGAAATGCAATCAAATCATCATCTTTATAATTACCAGTCGTTCATGTTTTAATGGCGGTTTTGTATTTTAATTGCCGGGGCCAACAAGACGGATTGTTTACTTACTGCGTACTTGGTATCATTACGATGCGACATTTGGAGGACTGCCAGGCTTCGGTGCCAAACGGGGCAGTGTATATTTTGTTGTTCAGTTCAGTCCTATCTTCGTTATTACTGATGGAGTTATACTTCGACAGAATTCGGCAATAATTTTATTCTGGTGCTGTAATATTCCGTTACAGATGCCTTCTGCCCTCCTTTTCCTCTTTCGTTCTGAGCGCACATAGGATACTGCCCTATTCTAAATAAAGACATCAAACCCAGTAAGAGCTGATTAAGAGTTTATGTTCAGTTTACGTTTTGTGTTTTCGTGTGTAAACTTGGTATTCAAAGACCCGTAATAGTAATGGGCCGAATACCTACTTTCAAAAGCAACGCAAAACACTGAACTTGAAACATGACACGCCTCCGAGTAGGTCCGAGGTATGAGAATAAGATGCTCCAAGAAAATTATGTTCTTGAAAAGGTAAAACTAATAAGAAATTCAATGCTGACTTGTTGAATATTTCATGACAGTAATAAAATATAACATAAAAAACTTTCTTACCCTTGTTTTTATCTTGGAAAAGTTAAGACTTATGGACAGGAAATTGTCAAGAAGACGAATGGTCTTAAATTGAAGAGGATAGCATAAAAAAGTAGCAAATAATAAGTTTTTGGGTAGGACGCAGAAGTTCTGCAAGGGTTTAATCATCTATGCTGGTATAAATAAAGCTAGTGTTTGTTTTTTGGTTAAACGTGCACATCTCTGGAACTACTGGATTTGGAAAATTATTTTTGGATTTAGAAGGAAAGAAAAAACACACAATGTAACAATGGGAAGAGAAAAATAATGCAAAATAAAGATACACAGTAGACGAGATATAAAAAAATATAATGGTGTCAATTCTGTTGTATTACTTTCTTGACTATAATTGACTAAATTTTCTTCATACAAAATGTAAACCTTGTACAATTTGAAACAAGGTCTTATTTCAAATTTAAACAAGTAGGTAACGTATGTCGCTATTGAAATAAGCAATTTATTTGTTGACTAAAATCTGACACGCTTAAATAAACTTTAATACCACGTGGCGAGGGCCGCTATCCGTTGAATGCCATCTCTTTTGTTCTGTGTTTTTAGTAATCGTCTTCGGAGGTGTCGATTAAAATAACGTCACGTCATCTTAGTTCGTTTTGAACAAGTTTTTATACGGCCATTATACGGTATTTGAATAAATGGGGACTCTCGCTGCGTGGAAATAAAATTGAGTATATGTTGACAGGTTGTAGTGAAATTTAATGGCGCTGAGAAATAGATGCCAGTAACAAATACACCTTGTTACGAAGAAGACAAGGTTGATTTCATATGAAGAAATTAAATCAGGTTTTAGTTTAGTCGAGCGTACAATAGAATCGGGATCAATGACTTGAAGAAATAATGTCTCGCAATGGCACTGAAAAGCACCATCCAGTTCAGCATTCTGATCATTACGATCAGCATCCTGGTATAAACCTGACGCTGGTTTTTAACTGTACCCCAATGACGTGCAGGAACATGACTAGGACCAACGGACCACTAGTTGTAGCCCGTGACTTCGTTCGCTTGTATATTTTTGTGAAGCCTATTCCACGGGAACCGTACATTTTTCCGAGATTAAAAGCTAATGTGCTATTCCAGACCACAATCTATATCTGTGCCAAATTTCATCATCATCAATGAAAAAGTAATAAAGATCCATCTATCTATCTATTCATCCATCTATCCATCCATCCATCTATCCTCACTAAATTGCACTTTTAAGATTTTAAATACTTTTACTATTCATGCATAATTATGTATTTATCGTGGGAGAGCCATGCTTCGGCTCGACCGGAATGATACGGCTTCACAGAAAACCAGCAGTGAAGCAACAGGCTACCGGAAGCCCTAACCCTTCCCTCCCTCCTCTCCTCCCCCTCTCCTCTCTACCACTTTTCCTCTACTCTTACCTTAAAGGCCGGCAACGCACTTGTGACTCTTGAGTTGCAGGTGCCCATAGGCGGTAGTAGTGATTTACCATCAGGTGACCCGTCTGCTCGTTTCAATCAATCAATCAATAAGCCTATCGTAGTCCACTGCTGGACGTGGGCCTCTCCCAAAGCGCGCCACAGTACACGGTCCTCCTGCCTTCCGCATCCAGTCCATCCTTGCTACCTTCTTCAGGTCGTCGGTCCATCTGACTGCGTCCTACCTTCCGTTTACGGATTCGTCTCCACTTTAGACCCGTCTGCTCTTACGGCCACATGCATATGTATACAAAGTTATAAATAGCGCATCTTACTATGATAATGTAGGGTAAATTTTTTGAATTGTCATTTGATAGCGAAAGAGGAAGGTTGTTGACTATTTAACATGACGCATGGTAGGAGTGGAGACTGCTCCACTGTCAGGCCACTGGGCCTTTAACGCAGGTGAAACCGCTGAACGGTTAATAATGCAATACAAGTGGTTTTTAATATAAGTCCACTGAGTTATTATTACTAGCGTATAGTAGTAGACACCGCGAACAAAAAGTTTGTAATGCGAACTGCAGCCTCTGCACCGCAGTGAAAACAAATCGTTGTAGCAGTTCGTTGGGCAACCCGCGTAAACGTCTTGAAAATCACGGCGCTTATGACCTTATGCTCGCGAGAAAACTACAACTCAAAAACGATCGAGCGCTGCTTGTTAATACTGTAGGATATTACTACAATTTATTGTTTTAACGCTGCAACGCTTTTTAGTTTTAATTCAAATGAAAACGGAACATGTATTTTGTTCACAGTGGCTTCTCTAGTACATAATATCTCGATGCATAAGTCCGAGTTGGTTGTTAACCAACTACAATATATTCCAAAACTAGCAGAGCCCCGCGGTTTCCAGTAATCCAGGTCTCCAGTTACCTACATTCCAAGTTTCATCGCAATCGGTGCAGTGGTTTTTGCGTGAAAGAGTAACAAACATCCATCCATTCATCCATCCAAACTTTCACAATTATAATATTAGTGGGATATTCAGTCGTTGGTGCTATTTGTGTAGACTAGTCACCCATAATCTTATGTCTTTTGGATACGTACAAAATATATACTTATATAGCTTACAATTTGATAACCTTCAACACTTTTTAATAATGAACAATGGGTACATTGGGCACTCTAACTAAATGTTCTGCAGAATGAAGGGTAAAATAATGTTACAAATAAATTAATTTGTTTTTGACTGAGAAAAATACGGGTTATAAATTATTCGAGTAATTTATTTGACAAAGTAAAACGGCTGCATGTAATGGATGCCAAAAAAGTTGTTCGCAAGCCGCATTTGTTATAAAAATAGGGTAGATGACTGTCAAGTCAAATCAGTATCTTTTTAGTAAACGTCAAAACGGTAGCGTCCGTACATTTTTGTACGCCTTAGTATTGTCAAATCACTTACTTTTGATGTTATTTTAATAATTAAAAACATAATTAAAAACGTTAAAATAAAACTGGACGACAATTTTCACAGTATTTTAAGTCGTTTTATTGCGACACTTGGCGAAATAATTTATTTTGAGCATAGGCATCTACCCAATTGTATTACAAAAACAATGTAGTATTATATTAAAAATTTAAAGAATAATAAAAAAAATCAGTTAAACTGAAAAATTGTTATTATTCTTTAAATTTTTTAATACGCAGACTAGTTGTAGCAAGGGCACGCCACAATTGTGGCGGTAAGACCCATCATTGAGGATTGGCTGGAGAGGCGACATGGCAGCCTCTCCTACCGGTTTGCGCAGGTACTCACCGGACACGGCTGCTTTGGTAAGTACCTGTGTCGCATAGGCCGGGAGCCATCGCCTGCGTGCCACCACTGCGGAGGCTGTCGCGAGGACACTGCACTCCACACTTTGGTGGAGTGCTTAGCATGGACGCAGCAGCAAAATGATCTCGTGACAGCTATTGGGGTGGCAAGCCTCTCGCTAAAGACCATGGTCCAAAGTGAGAGTGCGTGGGATTCCGCCGCCTTGTTTTGCGAAGAGGTGATGTTGGCTAAAGAGGCGGTGGAACGGCAACGGGAGAGGACAAGTACTCTCCCATCCCGCAGAAGACGCACCAGGCGCCAGAGAGCGCAAAATGATCTCCGGCCTCCATGAGCGCTGGCCTAGGGGTAACGAATCGGGCTGACCGTTACCCTTGCAGAAGCAGGCCCGAGACGGTGGCGCGACGTGTTCCACGCGCACCTCTCTGATCTGGAGGGGGGTAAGACCCCCCGTAATCCATGATGTGGTCGCCTGTTGAAGGCGGTCAAGGTCTGCAGGGGTTCCCGGAGGACTCCTTCCTAGGGTATACCCGGGTTCCACTGCAATAGACCCACTTGTGACGGAACACCGTGTGGTTTTAGTCGGTTCGATTCCGACATACCACTTTATCGTTAGCTCGTGGGGGTTTCCAAGCGATAAAAAAAAAGACTAGTTGTAGCAACTTGCTCGCTAATTGTTAATATATTATTGAAAACTATTTTTTTTCTCTTTTTGGATATTCCTTCTGTTTATCATCGAGCGATGTTAATCGATTAACATAAAACTGATTTCATTTACCCATTAAGGAATTAGAAATTAAAATATTTATTTATTTATTGAATAGTACAGCCACATATTAATACATTTACAAATTAAATTATATATAGTGTTGTCTGATATGTGTGTCACTTACAGTGTATAACATTGGCTGGTTACAGTGGAGTGCTAAAGAAAAAAAAAGAAAATAACAACGAGTAAAGAAATAAAACAAACTAAAGAAATAATTTAAAAAACAAATATTAGCCATTGCTATTAGCATACATTTTTTGTGGAAATTAGTCTTAATTTTATTAAATGATTCACCAAAGATGTCAATGTCTGGATTGCGTGTTTGAATAATATTGCACTGATTGAGCCCTCTATTTTTTTTTTGTTTTTTTTTTTATAGTATAGGAGGCAAACGAGCAGACGGGTCACCTGATCGTAAATTACTACCGCCGCCTATGGGCACCTGCAACTCAAGAGTCACAAGTGCGTTCCCGGCCCTTAAGAAGGGAGTAGGGGAAGAGGGGGGAGAGGGGGAAGAAGGCAGAGGGGGGAGGGGGAAGGGTTAGGGCCTCCGGTAACCTCACTCACGCAGCGAAAATGCCGGTTTTCTGTGAGGCCGTGGTATCACTCCGGTCGAGCTAGCCTATACGTGCCGAAGTATGGCTCTCCCACGAACAAATTTTTATTTTTAATACAATAATAATTATTTATTTATAGGCGATTGCATACACAAATTAATTCTACAGAATGGTCCATGAAACGTTCTAGTAAGTCTATGTCTATGATAAGAATGGAGAATGGCCAAAAATAAATCAAATTGATATATTATTATTACTTCGCTTTAAGGACTTTTACTAAATAGCTTTGTTACCTACCAGATGATTCCCCATTTTTTTTCCACATTACAGGAACGTACATCGAACGGTAGAAATTATTAACACCTTCAAATGTACTTCTCCCTGTTCGATTTTCTGGATAGCAATGGTGAATTAATGATGTATTCGCTTCCTCTGCTCGTCAATCGATGGTGGGTTCGTGCGAGCATAGAAATAGTAATATAAGGCCTTAGTAATATGCCTTGAGATGGAATAGGTGTGCTTTATTAATGAGGGTTGCTTACTTGCATGGTACACTGACTTATTTGTTACAAATACTGTAAGACCAAATCGGATTGTCTGGTAGATAATAGTACAGAATTAAGACCGTCCTGTGCAATGTAAAATGCAAGAAGTTTAAAATAAATAGAAAAAAAGAAAAAAAAGTTGAATAAGAATGGACTGGAGTGAACTAAAACAAACAAAAAGTAAAATTATGAGCACTAAATGGCGACTAAAATAATTTGATTTTTAAATGAATTATATAGTTTGAAGTAAATGTACAATGGGAGAGCCATGCTTCTGCACGTATGGGCCGGCTTGACCGGAGTGGCCATACCATGGCCTCATAGAATACCGGCAGTGAAGCAATGCTTGCATTGTTTTTCGCCGAGTGAGTGAGGTTACCGGAGGCCCTAACCCTTCCCTCCACCCCTATCCCCCTCTTTCATCCTTCCCTTACTGACCACCATAAAGGCCGGCAACTCACTTGTGACTCTTGAGTTGCAGGTGCCCATGGGCGGCGGTAGTCATTTACCATCAGGTGACGCGTCCGCCCTATTGCCCCCTATGCCATAAAAAAAATCGAAATTATGAAAATAATTTGAACATAAAAATGCTTTTTTCTAAAGTACAAGTTTATTTTGAAGTCGAACGAACTAAAATCATAACGTATGTCGTACTACTAAGGTGGTATACACACAAAGCGGCGATTAATTCGACAGTCTCTAATAGGTCCTTGCAACCATTTCTGGCGAATCTGTCCATTTGGAGGGAAACTCGTTCTCGAGAGGGGTCTGAGAAGCTTGCACGAAGACTCGTTGTTCTTAGGCGCCCATAACACGGTTGGTTATACTGTGAGTTTTGTCACAATCAAAACGGTGATTAACGAATAACCTATCGTCTAATGCAGTGATTGACGGTTGCCTGATCAGATTTTAATGTCGATATTATTTCATCAATCGCAAACGAACATCCGTCAATCATGACTTTTGGTAATGATTGACGTTTGCATGAGCGTCTAATGGACGCCTTACTGAGGCCATCGGACCATGTCACTGAAAAGCATAAAAAACAAAGAGCGCGTTAAAAAATTTCAAAAGATGGTATGTGCAGAAACGAAACACGTGTCGAAGTAGTACGTTGTGCAAAGTTAAGATTACGCATTATGGCTTTAGAGGTAACTGTCACACGTAGTAGCTTTGTTTGCATATGTTCCAACTCGTTGGGGTGTACAAACCGGCTGTGATTTGTATTTTTTTTTAATTACTATTTTACATAACGTATTACCAATTATTGTGACATAAACGACGGTAGTCATTTGAATTTCGAAGGTCAAAAATCTCATCTATTACTTTTCGATGAACATATCATAAAATTCACAAAAAGAACAGTGTCCAATGACCTTTGACAGAAGTCAAACAAATTGTGGCAAACATAGAACCTTTTTAGCAGTTGGTGCCTACCCTAAATAGAGTTATACAATGTATAAACATAAAGGTCACCGCTGAAATGTCAAGGTGAAACGTGGGCTTTTACTTACGCGAAAGTACAATACACCCTTATATAAGGATGTATCAAATACTGATGGTACAAGGTTTCGATACTGGATATTTGATACTGTTAATATCTAGTATCGAAACCTTTTATTAGCTTGGTATGTATGTATTTATGTAACGGTATCTTTGAACGTGATTTTCACCCATTTTAAAATGTCGGAATGGAAGCTTCGCACACTTATCAAGCACCGATGACAATACAATATTAAAGACAAAAAAAGCATACATAAAGAATACTTTAAAAAACTAAAAAACACGCTCTTGTAGCTAACTGAACTAAAAAGTTGAAAATAAGTAATAGTTTAAAAATACGCTTTCGTTACTAGCTAAACTAAAAAGTAAAAAATAATTGTCTATAAGTTAAAAAATAAAGTGATTAAGAAAAAAAAAATATATCGTAAAAATGCGTGGAGTGCTAGATGTCAATTATTGTAAATATTTTATTGACAGACATTGGTAAAAGTAAAGTCATTATCTAATATTTTAAAAAGTACCCCGAGTGTCGGAGAGGCGGCTCTTTGTAGGCTTTTTACTTCAAATCACTTTCGACTTCATTAGGTAATTATTATTATTAGACTTAACTATGGACATGCAATGTCAAACAAGAAAATATTTATTCCCAAAGTTTGTGTTATAGAAACTCCGGCTAGTGAAATTTTCAAATTAAAATAGGCCATAAAATAGTGCCAACTATAAATTTAAAATAAACGTGGGCCATCGAACAAGTGGTCCAAAAGCTTATGTAAGAGTACATGTTCCAAACATATTGAATCTACGAGCTTCCAATTAATTCCAGCCTGCCGTGAGGTGTATAGTTGTTGAAATTTAAACAGTGTATTTTATGAAATTTCATTGTTATTGTAATACAAAAAAAACCTTGTCCAACCGAGCGAAAATTCAATCTACTTTTGAAAATACTATATCGCCTTTTAATTGAGTTTTGTATTGGAGTAGGCGTGTAGTTATTGCAGGAGTTAGAGTCCTGGATTCCGTAGTTCAACTGAGAAGTGTGCAAACTAGACAGCGACCCCTTATCAAGGGGTCAAATGTTGGTAGGTAAAGGATCCCCATTGGGGATACTCGAAATACACACATGAAAAAAAAATTAAAATAAATACCACTCACGAGTTTTTTATTCTAATCAACGTAGTAATTTATGATTCAGACGTTCTGAACCTTTGGCGTTACGCCATAGCTAACAAATAATAAATAAAAAAAATTAACAAAAAATTAACTGACGAAATAAAAAAGGAACTGAAAAGTGAAAAATAATAAAAATTAACTTCTTAGCCTAACTAAACTCCTACACTAATGTAAATAGTTTTAAGTCGGCGCCAAATATACACCAATACCACCAAAAGTCGGGACATTAATTAAATTAATATATTATTATTAAAAAAATTAAATTATTATTAAAAAGAAAGACAACTCCCGCATTAGGAATTACTCCTGTGTCGCGGGGGACTTTACAAACATACAAACAACGGACACAAAGAACACCCAGATTTGGGTGGGAATCGAACCCACGACCTATGGCATAGCAGTCAGGGTCACTAACCACTAGGCCAACAGGCCAGTCATTCAAAGTAAACTCTATCCAATAAAACAAGAAATATCAAAATCGTAAAAAATATGCGCGAAACAAAAAATATATGGGTTGACTTGAAGACTTGAAAACCTCCTGCATATTTCGTCGCTTAAAAAATCAATATCCCACATGATTCTAAGTCGATTAAAAACTGACACTGACAACTGACTTCATAGCCTGTATTTTTAAAAGGCCTTAAATATATTCCAGGCACGCAGTGTATAATATTCATATCTAAACCACCACCTCTGTATAGAACAGAGAATTCTGACGTAACTTGGTACCTGCCAGACGATCCTAACTAATATTATAAGTGCAAAAGTGAGTATGTTTGTTTATTGGAACGAGCTCCTTATCGCACGTTACACTTCAGACGCTCGGCGGCCGCTGGCTAGCCGGAAAAAAGTGTTAGCGCAACGAAAAATGCTGACCGCGAATCGATTTATTTTATTTTTACGCCATCTGTGGATTCTGCGCGATACTACTGTAATATCTTGTTTCACAATATTTTTATTTACAATATTTTTATCGTGGGAGAGCCATGCGTCGGCACGTATGGGCCGGCTCGACCGGAGTGATATCACGGCCTCACAGAAAACCGGCAGTAAAGGAATGATTACATTGCTTTTCGCCGAGTGAGTGAGGGCCTCCCCAACCTCTCCCCACCCTTCGCCTATCCCATCTTAGTTTCAGATCATCATTCTGATTGGAAAATCATTGGAATTTTCTGCCGGAAAATTCTTTTTTTATTTTATTATTTTACATTTTTTTGGTTAAAATTGATATCACAATGACTAAACAGAACATTTTACAGAAAAAAATATCAATAAATACCCCATACGGCCAAAAACTGCAATGTAATCAATTAACCAACATTTATGCAATCAGCTCCTTCGACGGCGCCGAACGTTAAGGTCATTTACCGTACCGCGCCGTATGCGTATTGCGTTTCCATTGCGTAGCGCAAAATAAAACTAATGACTTTAAATCCTTAATGTCGCATTTTTATGATAAACTGACTTTTGCATTGTGATAAGTATCCAAAGAAAGACCTTTTTGTAAGTTATTTGCGACGGTGATATTTACAGGCTGTATAGCGAAAGGAACTTTGTTCCAACCGGGTGTCTCAAAGATATCTTACTTTGTCTTTGCGCCTGCGTACTACCAAGTCTTCAGAAAATATGTCAATGTCAACGTGGTGTAATTTTTGTGCAGTTGCATATTAAATTTATTTTAGTTGTTTTTTTCTCCATATTTCTATATATATTTTTCTACAAATTTACATTTGAATCCAACCTTAACCTTTATTGAAAACGAAGTAATGTTATTTTTGAAACTTGTGTACAGTTGGAACTGGACTTCAGGCTTTGCTTACTGTTTATTATTAAGGCCATTCTTTGTATATTTTGATCTGTTGTCTGTATCTGTACCTATTGAATAAAATTAAAATAAAATAATTTGACCAATAACTTTTATAGAAATTATCTTAAATTAAATTTATTAACATTAGTAAATTATTTGTGTTGATTTTACTTTTTATTTCTCATTCTCTCGTAGGCCACTTTTCTGAAGTTTCACTTCTGCCGTGTGTGAATTGCACACACACACTTTTTTTATTTCTTTTTTACACCTTAACAACTCGCCCGATCATCATGCAATTTTGCACACATGTTGTCTAGGTTACAGAAAAGAACATAGGATACCTTTCATCCGGAAAAAAGTACTGTCCGCGAGAGATATTGAATTTATTAATAAAATCTACGTTCAGGTGAGCAAAGCCGCGGGTAAAATCTAGTAGTCAATAATACACGTAACTACCACTAGTAACGTGTGTCAGATTCCCTTTCAGACGATCACGTGACTTGAATCCATTACCAACCATTTAGGGTTGGGCGATGACGCCACGGAGTTAAGGCTGCTAAAATAACATCGCGTAAAATCGGATAGAAGATATTGCTTTAAGATAAGTCTGGCTATTGTGAATTTTATGTATAAAATGTCAGACTTAAATATGTATTTATAATTACATAGATGATTTTTACTTTTGGCTCTCTTTCTTGTGATCTCATTTGTTTTTTTCTGTACTCTTGGCAAAGTGTATGAAAAATTTAATGATGAACGTTTCAGTAGTTAAGACGTGAAAGCGTACAAGCGTATAAACAAACAAACTCACTATTGTATTTAAAATATTAGTTGGAAAGTTAGGTAGGTTAGGTAATTTACAAACCACAAAACAACTTTTACAAAGACATTCGAGGATGTGACGTGTTTTGTAAATTAAAATAAAGGCATAAAATATTTATTTTATGCAAGTTAATTTAGTAAAATTTAAAAACAAAACAAAGCAGTACCAAGATACGGTCAAAAACTTTATCTAAATCATAATTTGTTTTAATTACAATCGATTTGACGTTGTATCGAACGTCGCGTGAGGCGAATTTTGTATCAAAGTTATCCACTAAAGCACGATATTTTTATTTATTTCTTAATACCAAAATACACGCAGTCCAGGGGTTTTGTAAGAAATAGGGCAGTAGCACACGCCTTACTGAAAGAAAAACAACTTTACCTTCTTAAACACGAAATAATAAAAACAAGGGGAAGTGCCACGTAGTGATCGCATGTGTTACAATTATGCTTAGAGCCGCAACATTTAGTTTATCGTAATTGGTCACTAGCTGTATCACGATATATGGAGCGCGTTAATTGACCAATCACGTCGTAATTTCTTTTTTGTTTTGAAATATACTAAATCATTTGCTAATGTGTGTCAAAGTAAAATATCTTCATTTTATGAAATCCCTTGAAAATTGCTTGAAATCGTCATTTTTTTAACTAAAAACTATAGATCAACCCATGTCGAAAGTAAAACTAAAAAATAAAAAGTGTATGTGTGCAATTCACACACGGCAGAAGTGAAACTTCAGAAAAATAGCCTAAAAAGTAAAATCAACTCAAATAATTAATTTACCAATATTAATAAATTTAATTTTTAGATAATTTATATAAAATTTATTGGTAAAATTAACACAGATGTGTTAAGTAATTGACATAAATTAATTAACCAACGAATTTTAACATTGCAAGGTTAAGTAATGCTTGCCAGATCAGTCTTAGGATGGGTGAACATTCCTGATACATTGAGATCCCTCCGTGCTTCGGAGAGCATGTTAAGCTGTCGGTTTCGGTTGCCATACGAACATCTCTGGCATTTCGTTACGGATAGTTGGAGAATTTAGTTTTTACGTTTATTAATTTTCTTTAACGTACACACTTAGCCTGTATTTATTCTTTACTATCTTCTCTTCCCAAAGATTGCTGGAAGAAAACTCAACTATTCATGTTTTTTTTTTTTTCATTTTTAAAAGACAACTCCCGCATTAGGAATTACTCCTGTGTCGCGGGGGACTTTACAAACATACAAACAACGGACACAAAGAACACCCAGACTTTGGTGGGAATCGAACCCACGACCTATGGCATAGCAGTCAGGGTCACTAACCACTAGGCCAACGGGCCAGTCATGGGTTAAGCTCGCCTTTGGGCATGCTATTTTCCTTCCTGTAAATGATTGTTATTTTTGTGTACAATAAAGAATATGAATATGAACTTCGCTATCGCCTAATATTTGAGTTGTGGAGGTCTCTTGTCGTAGTGGCTTCACGTAAAATATCAAAGTTCGGCCGTATCATATTTAGACTGAAAGCCGACCCCAACTTAGTTAGGAAAAGACTCGGAGGATGGGAGGATAATGGATTGTATCAAAATATATTAAATATTGTAAAAATCGAAATTAAAATTACCTCATCTGTGAAAGTTGCCCGAACTAAATAATATTGATAATTAGTAAACAACCAACATGAAACTACAGTAGTATCGCGCAGAATTCACATATGCACATTAGAGCCAAATCCTAAAAAGTTTTCCAAAAGTAAAAAAAGTTTTTAGTTATGGATTTTTCTATCTCAAATTGGTTAAAGTGATGCCTAGTGAAATAGAATCGAATGATAATAGGACCCCAACTCAACGCTCGCCTGTAAAATGCCAGTGTAAAAATACCTTTCAGGCGAGTAGTGATTTTGTGTTTCGAAGAGAGAAAATGACGCTCATTTACAAACAAACACAAAATTAAAAAAAAAAAACTGTTTTTAATAAAACCAAATGGAATCATCAGCTAAAGGTTAGCAGAATACTAGAAAATTTATGTAATTACTAATTTATCAAGCATTAAATTTAGAAAGAGATAGAATCTTACGTAGTTTTATGCTGTAAAATTTAAAAAATTGTGTACCATAAAGTAAAAATATCCGCTCTGAAACGATTGGAGGTGGTAAATTGAAGCATTGGAAATAAAATAAAAAAGATTCAGCTACTTTTAACTGCTATTCTGTGTTTAATCGATTTTTTTCGAAAACCTTGGAAGTGATATGTATGATTGCGTTATGAAATATAGGCTTTTTCATGAAAGGAGATGATCATTAGGGGATAAAGGGGGTGTATTTTTGCAAACTTGATCGTATCGTCATCAAATTCGTAATCAGCGAACCCAAAAACCCCCGAGTAAGAGATTTCAGATCGATTACCTGACTTTTGGCAAGGTTTTTTTTTATGTTATAAGGGGGCAAACGAGCAGACGGGTCACCTGATGGTAAATGACTATCGCCGCCCATGGGCACCTGTAACTCAAGAGTCACAAGTGCGTTGCCGGCCTTTAAGGTGGGAATTGGGGAAGAGCAAGAAGACGGGAGAGCGGGATTAGAGCGGAGGAGAAGGGGGAGAGGGGAAGGACGGGACTAGGGGAGAGGGCAGGATTAGGGCCTCCGGTAACCTCACTCACGCGGCGAAAAGTAATGCAAGCATTGTTACACGGCCGGTTTTCTGTGAGGCCGTGGTATCGAGCGGAGTCGAGCCGGCCCATACGTGCCGAAGCATGGCTCTCCTACGTAAAAGCTTTTTGTCGATTGGCTGTGATATGGCGTAAATAAAATAAATCAACTCGCAGTCAGCATTTTTCGTTGCGCTGACACTTTTTTCCGACTTGCCGCCTGAATAGTTGAGCATTGTGAGAAGAAATCGGGCAAACAAACTCACAGCCACTCTTTTAAACCACCAGATAGCACCAGCACACAGCCTTGACGGTAGTGTTCTCGCACATTCAAGCATGAATAAGATTTTTATTAACTTTTGGAACAAAATCAGGGTTTTTAGGAGGTTAAAACGTATCCGCTGTTTCTTGTAACTTAATACCAAATAGGGTACTAGTTATAAAAACTCTGTGTTAATCGCAACCAAATTACACCATTGTAGAGTGCTCCTATTATAATGGACCGGAAATGCTAGTTTCATAGGAATTTATGCGTTATTGTAATAAAATAGAGTGTGTTATTGCATATATTTTACACTCGCGAGTTTTAATTTGTTTCCGTAATGTTCGTGTTTATTATAGTACTGCAGTGGTCCGTCCAAAGTGTTTTTTGTTTTACAGTCATTTTCATACACATTTTTTTTATTCCTGTGTAGGTAGGGTGCGTAAGTATTATGTGTTACATTATATACAGGGTGTAAGTGACACCGTACCGAATCCTGAAATAGTGTATTCAGATCATCATTCCGAGTCGAAAATCATTGGAATTATCTGCCGGAAAATTTATCATTTCGTTTTTTTTTTTTTTGCTTAAAAGTGATATCACAAGGAGTAAACAGAATATTTTACGGAAAATATTGTAATAAATACCGCACACGGTCAAAAACTGCAATGTAATCAATCAAAAAACATTTAAACATTTAATGCAATCAGCTGGTTTTGACGTTGAACGTTTAAGGTCATTCACCGGACCTCACAAAAGGAATAGCTACGCATGTTGCATGTACATTGCGTAGCTCCAAATGAAACTAACGACTATAAATCCTTAATCTCGCATTTTTATGATGAACTGACTTTTGTATTGTGTTAAGTATAAACAGAAAGAGGTTATTGTAAGTTTTTCGCGTAGCTCAAACTTACATGCTGTATGCAAATAATAGAAACATATTGCCAGATGCAAATGAATTGATTTTGTAACTTTACTTATAGGAAAAAAGAAAGAAGATAAGTTACTTTAACGGTACGAGGAGGACCAAGCTCAAGCTGTAAGCTTGTAATGTTACCTGATTTAAGCTAAATAAATTCCTTCACCTTCACTACTTTCACTAGCACTGACGTACACTCTCGTTAGGAGAGAATTATAAAATTACCACTGATGTTTTTGAAAAAAAGAACAAGTAAACTGGGTGAATTATTAATCTGTTGCCGCCACATCAAAAACTCGTATTTATTTTATTAAAAATAGGGGCAAACTATAATAGATCATAAAACAGTTCACTATTTAATAAAAATGAGTTAATAGACATTATTATGACATAGTATATAGACATAGTTATAATAAACCTTAGTGTTATGCCAGATTTGCCTAAGGAATGTACTATTGAGTGTTGTTCTCATGTTGATGCGCCTCATCCAATACCGCCTCGTTAACTGATATTTCAAATAATATTGTAACGCCATCAAGTTTTCACAACCATGAAAGCTGTATTATGGATTCTGGGGACGATTTTTCACCATTCGATAAAGAATATAATACAGATTGTGAATATGACCAAAAAAGAATCAAGTAACTCATCCAACGAACTTGTAGAAAGAGAGGCTGACGATCCTTTCAGCCAATAAATAAATACGTAGACAGAATTACCACCTCAATCCGCTACAAAATGCAAGAGTCAGAAAAGAACATTGAATATCTTTAGTTGGAAATGCAATGTAAAGAAGCAAAATACTATTACAGGACAAACGTATCATCTAATAAAGGAAAAATAGTGCCAGAGAAGAAAATGGAACCAGTTTGTGCCAGCAGAATAAAATGTAGTGAAGGAATCAATGAAAATTCAAGACTTTGTATATTTCAGAAATACTACGGTAAAGAGATGACTTGGGATTTAAAGAGACAGTTTATTTTATCCAATGTTTCTGAAGTTAAGACTGATAGATCTAAACGTCGGGATTTCGAACAACCACCTGCAATATCATTCACATTGTATTACTCACTAGCTGTGAGAATATCGAGATAAAAAGTAGCTTATATGTTAATCCAGGTCTCCAGCTATCTACATACCAAGTTTCATTGCAATCGATTCAGTAGTTTTTGCGTGAAAGAGTAACAAACATCCATTCATCCATCCATACTCACAAACTTTCACTTTTATAATATTAGTAGGATTTCTGGTTAATGGTTAACGTGAAAAGGTCTGCAAGAAGTTCTTTTTAAATACCCTGGCTATTTCAGAAACTGTTGTAAGAAATGCTGTAAAAAATCATCCAAGAAGATAGACGAGGAAGGCACCAACCATCTAATAAGATTCCAGAAGTCATTTAAATACAATAAGAAGACAAACAGAAAGGGTACCAAAATATGAGAGTCATTATTCTAGAGACAGAACTGAAAAATTGTATCTTGGCAGCCATCTGAACATTGAAAAATTATATTCTTTGTATTTAGAATTATGTAATCAAGAGGGTGTCCCAAAAGAAAATATTACAAAGACATGGCTTTACAGATATATATTTTAATACTGAATAGAATTTAGGCTTCAATCCTCCAGCTAATGATACTTGCGATATCTATGATGCCTTTGTTATTAAATACAAGAATGTTGCAGATGCAACTGAAAAAACTATTATACAAGCTGAATATGACAAACATCTTCAGGAAGCCAAATTTAGGTACAACACGAAACGGTTTAATAAAGTTAATGCTATTGAAAGTCATGGTGATTTACAAAAATGCTTCTCCACGCCTTTATTAACTAATAGCTAAAGTTTCTATCATAGAAAGTTGTGGACTTTTAATTTTACTCTTATGGACTCAGTTCCTAAAGATAGGTGTTTTATGTGGGATAAGACGGTAGCAGGCCGAGGTGGTAATGAAATGGCGTCAGGAATAGTCAACTTTTTTAAACAACTGGATGATTCTGTAGAAGAGGTAACAATCTGGAGCGATAACTGTGCTGGCCAGAATAAAAATGTATCCATAATTATAGTTTATTTATGGATATTATCCCAAAAACCACAATTGTAGATTATAAATCATAATTATTTACTGAAAGGACACACTCCTAAGAAGGTAGACGTATTACACTCTACAACGAGAAAAGAAAAAAAAATGTGAGCCGTCACGGGACGCCTGGCAGATGTGAAACATCGACATTATTTTGTAAAAGTCAAATCAAAAAAGAGAATCGCACAGTCGATTGCGCAAGGCGACGCGTCGCCACACCGTACACACTACTGCATATAGACTGTATATATATACCATCATACAGCGTGGCGACGCGTCGCCACGGCATGCGTCGCCAGGCCAGAAATCAGTTTTACGTGCGGCTATAGATGTTTCACATCAAAAATTCATGAGTTTCCCATTGTTACTCCTTGGGATTGGTAGTAATTTATAAAAAAATGTTCCAAGCTCACTAAAATAAAAGTGGTAAATATGGAAACTTGCGATATCAAGGAGTATGCCGCATTTTATGGAACATCAGCTCCTTTCGTACATCGCAAGAAGTCTACTGAGGAATATTCTGTGCCGTATTCAGCTGTAGTGTGGATGCAGTTTCGAAAAATGAAAAGGTTCTAAAGTTCTTTCACAAAGCATCATTTGAACAAGAAACCTTTGAGGAACTAAATTTAATTCGAAACAGAAGACGTGATATAATAATGCCTACACCTGAACCAGCTCGTACGACCCTAAAACCCATTTCAAGGATGAATTATGCTGATCTATAAAAATCTTTACAATGAATTCCTTCGATGTTTCATGAGTATTATAAAAATCTTCCATGTGCCGATGTCCAAGACCTCCCAGGGGCCTTTGACTAGAACTTTAATTAATTTTTATCTTTTATATGAATCACACATTTGTTTGTTAAATTGCGCCCATTGTGAGTCGACAGAAATAGTAAAATTACAACTTTTTAAATATTCTCATGTTTTTTTTTCCTTTTATCCTTTGTTCCCTGCTAAAAGTCTTTGTACAGAATATGATTTTTAACCTCCGACGCAAAAACAACGGGGTGTTATAAGTTTGACGTCGATGTCTGTGTGTGTGTGTGTCTCTGTCTGTGGCCTCGTAGCTCTCAAAGGGGTGGACCGATTTCGATGCGGGTTTTTTCATTTGAAAGCTAGTTTTCTTGCGGTGGTTCTTACCCATATTTGGATAATATCGGTCCAGCAGTGTAAGAGTACCAGCTCTTTTCCAAAATGATGAAACGCATTTTGTAATCGTTGAAGGGATTTTCGAGTGTTTTAAATTTATAGTTATTAAACATGAAGTACAAATTTCATTGAAAAGTATAAAGTAGTGTGTTATCTTAAAGTTCATATTACAACGTTATGCTTTACTTTCATTCGCAGTACACAACCTCAAGTGCATTATAATCATGATTGCAATAGTTTACACACAAAATCGTATTAATTCCCGTAAATACTTTAAAAATAATATATATCACAGTTTATATCATGCCAATTGCCTTTAATGCTTCTTGATCTATATCACATTAAAGTTTTATTTTTACGTTTTGACACTTAATGTTATGTACCTCTGAGGTACAGTGTTATATAATAATCATTTTGATAGTTTATATAAATAGTTGTGAGATTGTTCTTGACAAATCTAAATGGCTGAAATCTATATATTTTAAAATGTGGTACAAATTTTTGAGTCAAATTTCACTGTTACGATGTTCATTCTTCTTCAACAGCTTCAACGGTGAACGTGCTTACCTGAGGGTTTTCCATACTGTTCGCAAAGATTTGTGAAGTCTGACAACCCACATCGGAACAGTGAGCTTACTTATGGCTCATCCTTATTCTGTAAAAAGCGGAAGCCCTTACTCAGTAGTGGAACAGAGTTTGGCTGAAGACCAGAAATAAAAATTCTGTTTTGATAAATTAGTCAGATTTCTTAAAAAGCATTTTAGAATTATATCTTTCATTTCAATCATGAATAATAAATTTTAAAAAATCTTACTTCCGTATGTGAATATATTTATAGACAAACATATGTACATGTGTACAATAAATATATGAATATCGGCTGTCTATGTGTGTTCCACTTTATTGAAGACTTGCCGGAATATGATTTATTCCTGTTAGAACACTTCAAGATGTTTTTGGAAAATACGGCATCATAGTTCCACTATTAAAGTGTGTTTCGGCGTTTAAAAAGAATTTATAATAATAATAATAAAGCAAAGACAAATCATCAAATAAAAAAAACACAAGAAGAAAGTTGCAAGAAACTCATGTGTTCCCTTATCCTGCTAAACCCACTATATATAATATAATATTTAATAAATAATATTAATATAGTAATAATCCCACTAATAATATTATAAATGTGAAAGTTTGGATGGATGGATGGATGGATGGATGGATGGATGGATGGATGGATGGATGGATGTTTGTTACTCTTTCACGCAAAAACGACAAAACCGATTGCGATGAAATTTGGTATGTAGATAGCTGTATACCTGGATTAACACATAGGCTACTTTTCATTCCGCTATTACTACGGGATCGCAACTTACGCAGCTGAAACTGCGAGGCGCAGCTAGTGTTAAATACATACTGTAATGATGTTAATAATATGAAGCAATGTGTAAGCTAAATCCAATGAACAATGAACATCCACGCCTGTATTCTTAAAGGGGTAGACAGAGGTATATTAAACACCCAAATTGTGCAAAATTTAATTTGGTCCGACTAACGTAATAGACCATAGGGCCAAGTCTGTGGCTGTCAACTGGGCACTTTGGGAAAATTGAGAATATATGGAAAGGGAAAGGGAGGTAAGAAGGAAAGGCATTGGAAGGAAAGGGATATTGCTTATACGGGTAAATCGAGAAGTATAAGGAACACCTCGAGCAGGCTAGGGTAGCATACCTGTAACTCGGATTGGCTGCTGATGGAAAGCTCAAGCACTCTAACAATCCAATTAAGCAAAATAGTTTTTTTTATGGTATAGGGGGCAAACGAGCAGACGGGTCACCTGATCGTAAATGACTACCGCCACCCATGGGCACCTGCAACTCAATTGCTTCACTGCCGGTTTACTGTAAGGCCGTGGTATCACTCCGGTCGAGCCGGCCCATATGCGACGAAGCACGGCTATGCCACGATGCACATTACTTAAAATAGTTACAATATAATATAAAAGATTACTTATAATAAAAAAAAGCAAGTAAAATGGTAGGTATTTCTGACATTTACGGTAGCGGACATCTATACTGGAGGTATTTCAGTCGAATGCATTTTTATCTTTCTCATAGTTTTTGACAGGATAGTTTTAATATTCTAATAAAGAGAATATTATTACCAGGCCACGCGAATAATATTTTCTTTTTTAAACATCTTTATATAATCTTAAAATTATCCTGTTATTCATTTAAAAACTGTTTACTGATTTTTTTATAAATTGATTTGAATATAATTAAAATCTTATTTAATTATCTTATAAAATATTTCGGAGTATTGGAATACTTATCGACATAAGTATACAAATACTCATCAGTTTCCTCAACCCCTTCAAATTAATAGGCTTGAGTTGAATTAGGTTGATAGGGCAGTGACACGTTGATAAGGGTAGTGAGTGCAATACTTAGAGAAACTGTCAAAATTTAAACAGTTATCCATCTTTTCATCTTATTTAAACGAGCTCCATAATTTTATACATTTGCATACAATTTCTTGAAGTATTTGGATGAACAGTGTCCAAAATTATTTAATTTTATGTAAAACCAGCAGCGCCTCGCGGTCTCACCCACGTAAGTCCCGATCCCGTGGGAATATCGGGATAAAAAGTAGCCTATGCGTTAATCCAGGTGTCCAGCTATCTACATACCAAGTATCATCGCAATCTGTTCAGTGGTTTTTGCGTGAAAGAGTAACAAACATCTATCCATCCATCCATCCAAACTTTCACATTTATAATATTAGTGGGATTAGTGGGATTTAAAGGCATTCTTTTTTTACATAGCTATTCTCTAAGTTTTTTCTTAAATGTAGTCTCTATTGATTTTTATATTCAATACATAGGTATTTATTTTTATTTATTTATTGAAGGTCCACCAATAATTACTTCCAAATACAGCCTGAAAAGAAGGCTGGCGTTGAAAATAAAAAAGTGAGTACAACAAGGGTCTTGCCAAAACTATAAAGTGAACTGGGATGCATTTGGAATAAATATAAATAGCCAAAAAATTAACCACCTTACATTTGCAGATGACCTGGTTCTGCTTAACGAAACCCAAGGAGACTTAAAAATAATGTTGACGCAAATAGAAAATGAAAGTAAAATGAAAGGTTTGACTATGAATCTAGATAAAACCAAAGTAATAACAAAAACACCCATCTCGCTAAATTCTAACCAAATAGAATATGTTGATGAATACACACATATCTAGGACAAATTATCTCACCGGAAAACCAAATGCAGAAAGATATAAACATCAGAAAAAGTGCTTGGTCTCTCAAAGACATAATGAAGAACCTATACTTACCCCTGAAAGACAAGACTACAGTATTTAACTCATGCATACTAACCATGGTAAACCTACGGATCACAAACCTAGGCCTTTACTTAAAAGGTTTGTCAAAATATAATGGAGAGAAGCATTCTAAACATTAAGTTAAGGGTCAAAATCAAATTAGCAAATAAATGAAGCAAAACAAAAGTTACAGGTGTCACATACACAGTGAAAAAAACTTAAATGGACAGGGTAGGTTATTAGGCCATATGATAAGAAACAGGAAGGAAAAATTAACAAAAGATGTAATATGTGAGAAAAGGGCAGGAATGGGCGTCAAAAAATAAGATTGGAAGATGACATGAAAAAAATGTCTGGAACAACATACCAAAAAAAAAGCCACCAATAGGAAATTATAAAAAAGCCTAGGAGAGGCCTATGCTATCTGGCAAGCCGATAATAATGTTACCGATGTCGAAGATTAGAATTATTACAATTATAAGTTTTACATTCTTAAAGGAATCATTTAAAGTAATTGCATGAAACTTTATAGTAAATTTAGGTATATATTGTCGGAAATAAAGGATATTTGTAAAACAATTACTTACTTAAACATAAAAACACTTACATTACAATGCATGCAATAATAAAAATACAGTGTAGCAATTACTTGAAGGTAACCCCTTGTTTATATATTAAGTCAATAAAGGAAAGCCTAAATTTATTTTAGGTTTTATTATTAATAAGGTAAGAACAAGTAATTTTAAAGTTTACAAAGTTTTCTTAAGTCTCTGATATACTACTAATAAGTTTTGACAGCTGCATGGTAAGCAAGTCAAAATGTAGGTCGATTTTGTCACTGAAGCTATTGATAATCTTACATATTCTTGCATAGGGCGAGCTGGCACCCAAAACATTTCTTCTTATAGGTGTAAAGAGTGGTGTGACTGGGACACGAGGACGTTTAGAAGGAAACATGATGACATTAATAAGTATAACATTGACATGAACAACACTATAGAATCTGTAATAAAATGGCTTAATAAAAACAATTTAAAAGTAAACCTAACAAAAACTAATTTTATACAATTTAGCACGTATGGTAGACTAAACAAAAAAAATTATATAAACTACGATAATCAAGAAATCCTGGAGGTAAACGAAACTACATTTTTAGGAATAACGCTTGACAAACACCTTAATTGGAAAAGTCATGTCAATAAAGTGTGCACGAAGATTAATAGGTTCGTATATGTGCTGTATAAACTGAGAAAAACCTCTACCCCGGAAACCGTACTTGCAGCGTACCATGGTTATGTATCCTCTGTCTTGAATTATGGCCTCATACTGTGGGGTAACTCCACAGACGTGCAAAAAGCTTTCCTAGCACAAAAAAAGTGTGTTAGAGCCATTGCTGGTATACCGCCTTGGGAGCCATGCAAGCCACTTTTTAAAAAATTCAAATTCTCCCATTAGCAAGCATGTACATCCTGGAGGCGGCTAAGTTTGTTCGGCTAAACCCTAACTTATTTAAATCAGCTAAGGATTTGTTTCCCAGAAACACAAGAAACCCAGACAGAATTGTTGTGACAAAAGTACCCAAAACAACTATGTACTTAAAAAACTGTAACGTTATGTGTGGACGTATATATAATGCAATTCCTGATACTATAAAAGACTTACCTATAAATCTATTTCGAAAAAAACTTAAAATGTGGCTTGTTGAAAAATGCTATTACTCAGTATCGGAGTTAATGAACAATAGTGATAAAAATGGTAAACTTGCATGACCATCAATTAATTATATTTTTGACATTTAATATACTTAACTTTAATTGTAATTTAATAATCTATGTACATACTGACTATTTTCATATTTGCATGTCGTTACACGACAAAATGTGTCTAGCACTGTTTATTACACATCTGTCTATCATTGATGTACCTACATTTTAAGCAAATAAACGAATATGAATATGAATATGAAAGTAAAGCTTAAACATAGTCACCAATTGTGAACAGTAAATCATGTTGCTAAAAATTTTGCATAGACCATGGAATGACGCAAACTTTTTTACCTTTGCGTACAAACGTTACTTACCTTTGCATGAGTCTCTTGTCTACCATGGGCTAGAGATTTTATCTAGAAATATATTTCGCACATAGGCAGATTTAACGGTTTTTTTCTCACTGGGTGGGACCAAACTTTTTGCTATCTCAGTTACAAACACTTCACCACTCATAATGCATTGAAATGCATATAATTTGTGATAAAACCAGAGTGTAAAAGTCAGAAACCATATTTGTGTGCGGAATTCTGATTTAATACTGATTTTCTTTTTCAGGAGTTTCATACTCTATTAGTTATTTACATACAAATACTGATCAATAAATTGTTTATTTAGGACAACTTATAAAACATACACTAATACGGCGTTGTTTATTATTTTCTGATTCGTGCACCCACTGCATCGATGTGGGGGCGTCAGTTAAGGTGTTCATCAATAATCACTCCAAGATACTTGATGTGCGGGACCAAAGTGAGGGTGAGGCAATCGCAGACTTTGATGTCTGAGTCTGTATTATTTATACATGTATGCGATCTCACAGTTATAGTTTCCGTTTGGGGTGAGCTTGTGTGGGGAAGTGAGAATCTTACGATTTTGGTTTTCTCAATATTGAGTGTTAACAAGTTTGCTGAAAGCCAAAATATCAGTCGGCGAAGAGACTCTTCGGTTCTACGTCTGGCATTATCCCAGCTGTCGTCATAAACTATTAGTGCTGTATCGTCTGCGTAGGTGAATACGTCACAGTTTGGTATTGGTAAGCGGCACAGGTCATTAATATAAATAAGAAAGACCGTAGGCCCCAAAAGCATGACTTTCCCACACATGTGATTACAAATGAATATCTATAATAAATATTGAAACCCCTCATATAAGCTTTTATACTTAGAGATCGCCTAGTGGTGGAATATCGACTCTAATTCATTACATTTAAATGTTTTGTTTTATATCGTTGACCAGTATAACTTAAACTGTCATTATGTAGGCTTTCCTTATCATGACAGTTTCACATATATACTAGACACTTGTAGCTTTTTGTAGCCGTTTTCGCGTAATTTTTAAATTTATAACTCATACTGATTAACAATTTTAGCTTTCCACACTCCCACATATTAAATTTAAGTATTCCAAACTTGACATTCCTTCGTGAGCGAAATTTACTTGAAAAGAGGGTACAAATAATTCTCAAACATAGATATTAACAACATAAATAAGAAGAGGAAAAAACGTATCTGTACAGCCAATACTCAGGGTTCAGTAAAGCCTGGTTCCCATGGACGCTCATCATAATAGTCGGGATCGTATATCAATTTTCGATCATATTCTAATCTTGTCAGATAATCTATAAGGTCGCTGACATCTAGGTCATACTTAATCATACTTTCATACATTTGCAGAAAGTAGTGAAATGTAATATATGCATTAAAGTTATCCCAGGAACGTGCCATCATACTATACAGCCATTGCATTTGTTCCATAATTGTTCTAATATTAGCAAAAATATAACCAATTTTATATCTAAATGTCCCTAAGTATTTTTTTCTGATAGCTTGCGTGAAAGGAAGTTTAGCACGGCAAACGTAAAGGAAAGTTTCCATTAATGAATAAAGCCTTGGTTTTTGATCATGTAGAAACGACCATGGGTAATTACTCCCCCAAATGGCCCAGAATAGTCTTCTAGACTGATTGACGTGTTGCTGACTTACTCCTTCGAAAGACCTTCTTTTGGATTTGACTCGTAAAGAATTAAACCTTCGTGTTGTCTCTTCAATGTGGTCAACTTCTGGATCGAATTTAGGTAGCTTACTACGTTGTTCCCTAAATATTGAATCTAACCGTAATTTGATTCGTCTCAATTTTGCATCTTCTGCAGTATAATTAAGTGGGGTGTCAATAATTTGGTCCGTTTCATTTGCACTATAAAGTGGCATGTCAGTAATTTCCAATTTTTTGATTGAAAATGGTGTTTTTGTTTTGTGTAAATTAGCTTTAGCTTTGTAGATGTCAGTGCCAATCATGTTTTCCAAAATCTTGTCTGGATTAGTTTCAAGTAAGTCGTCATATGCATTTGATGGTCTTACATGTATTACTGGAAATATTAATATGTATTAGTGAAATGTTGACATTACAGAGAGCAGGGATTTTCTTAATAGCGTCATCAGGCATAGAATTTAAGTAACCCTTAAACGCTGATTTTAATAGAGAACAACCTCGTATATCATTCTTGTAGATGTGTCAAGCATGTCTTAGATAAAAACTCTACTAAAGCGTACAAGTCAGCGAGTCGCCGAAGCGTTTGGCGCTAAAAGCTTTTGGGCCACTCTAGTTGCCAGGACGTTTGAGCGGGTCCAGTAACGCTCTGCATCACG
This sequence comes from Euplagia quadripunctaria, assembly GCA_963859945.1. Taxonomy (NCBI): domain Eukaryota; kingdom Metazoa; phylum Arthropoda; class Insecta; order Lepidoptera; family Erebidae; genus Euplagia; species Euplagia quadripunctaria. The sequence continues at coordinate 2,363,420 of OY982574.1, read as the reverse complement.
CCTTTCGATAGATTTTACTTAATTATAATTAAGGCAAAAGCATAAAGCATCGTATTCATCTGCTTAAATAATAACAAGGATCCAAAACTCACGTTTTTCACAATTCTAAACATGTCATGAAACCGCATAGTACATAACTCCAGTTGTCATCACTAATTTATTTAAATGAACATTGTCCCATACAACGTTAATTTTTCCACTGGATGTAAATGACTGATTGCTCATAGCTGAAGCCTAGTGTTCAATATTAACACATTTGAGGCTCACTAGCCAAAATTAATACAATTTATTGATTAAGTATCTTTTTTTTTGTGCGTGTGGAAACCCCATCGGGGTGTTCGGTGGGGGCAGTGTGTCGTAATCGAACCAACTAAAACCACACGGTATGTCGTACTGCGCTTTAAGTTGGAGGGATCCGGGTTGATTAAGTACCTATGCCATGTTAGAAATTAGGCGAATTAATGGGGAATGTCACCCGTCGTGCTGCGTTTAAAACTAGAGTATCCGATTTCCTATATATTATAAACTAGCTTAGAGCTCTTTTTTTTGTAATGTATTAAAACCCTCACGGGACCACCATCACCGCAGCTAACGGTGAAGTGGTATGTCGGAATCGAACCGAATAAAACCACACGGTGTTCCGTCGCAAGTGGGTAATTTATCTAAAATATGTATATAATTAGTAATATATTATAAGTATGTTTATTAGCAGTCTGGTTACCATTGTACGGGCTCTGCCTAGTTTGGGATCAGACGGCCAAGTGTGAGGTGTCTCAAGTTAATATTATTATTATTCCTCACGAAGGTTCTTATTCTAATAACGAGAATTTAAAAATTGTTCTACTTACTCAATAAAAACAAAAATAATTTAAGAAATCTTAACATTTTTTCTTAAAAGTATATATACTTCAGTACAAACTTAGCAATTGTTACTGGAATAATGGTTTTTCTTAAGTACTTTATAAAGTATTCATTTCTTTTTTATGGTAATTTTACATTAAATTACATGGATTTTATATTTTTATTATCGTTGATAGTTTTCTACACACCGTACATATAACACACGTAATAGTACGAGTAATATTGGTTTTGTAGATTTTTGAGGTCACTCATTGGCTTTCGTACTCCAGTCTGTACCAGCCACTGTATTCATTTCATCTATCCACCTTTCCTTCGGTTTTTTTATGGTAGAGGGGGCAAACGAGCAGACAGGTCACCTGATGGAAAATGACTACCACCGCCCATGAGCACCTGCAACTCAAGAGTCACAAGCGTTGCCGGCCTTTAAGGTGGGTATAAGGGAAGGGGGGAATAGGGAGCGATGAAGGAGAGAGGGAGAGGGAAGGGTTAGGGCCTCTGGTAACCTCACTCACTCGGCGAAAAGCAATGAAAGATGAAAGATGTTTTCTGTGAGACTGTGGTATTACTTCGGTCGACCTGGCCCATACGTGCCGAAGCATGGCACTCCTACGAGTCGGTCGGTCTTCCTTTGTTACGGGTGCTTTTAACCTGGCCCTTCTTCCGTATACTGCAGATCTGGTCAGTAGACTTGTCCTTTAGAGTCCTTTACTGAAAACGAAAAACGTGTTTTTCTGTGGCATCATACCTCCTTTTAACTTTTTTCAATGATTAGAATTTGAGAAGAGAAGAAATTGATTGAGAGAACAGCCAATCGAAGATCATCAACTCTTTTCTAATCATTGAAAAAAGTTTCTATTCGGGATATTTTTAATATATAATTGACGCGATCAGTAGGTATTTTTTCTACGAAGACTTCCACTATTCACCTCCTTTCTCCATCATTGGATCAGTTCCAAGATGCCAAATTATATTATTGTTATCCGAACTATATATACATATAGAGTTCCATTTCGATACGACAATTAAAAGAAGGTTAAAATTCAAACATTGTTGGATAGTTAGTTATAAGTGGAGCTAATATTACGTGGATGACAAATTAAGTTCTCGTAAACTTTTATTCGACCATGTTTTATTCTCGCTAACCAAATAACAAGAGAACATCGGTCGGCAAAAGTAACGTTCTATTGATTGACCTAAAAACTGAATAGTTAACGCTACACGAACTTTGTACGTAATGGAAGGCACATTAACCGTCACGAGCCGTGGGTACAAAGCTACTTTTTATGTACAACCACCTGATGGTAAACGCCATTGCAATTGACTATGACTACTCATACTTCCATGGTAACTAACGCGTGGGGCTGCCTGTTACCTTTGCTGAAGCATCTCTGAGGCGGGCACGCGAAGTTTTGTCCGATCGCCTCTCAGAAACGGAAGGTGGCAAGGACGGCGGCCTTCTGTATAAGAGGCGGAAAGTGTGTCAGGGTTCCCGCGGACTACCTTCATAGATTATACTTGAATATTTTGCAATATACTGAGTTGTGATGGAACATCGTGTGGCTTGAGTCACCCCGATTCTGCCTTACCATCGTTAGCCCCGGTGAAGTGCTGACCCTTTGACCACCTCCCATCGGGCTGTGCTGATGCTGCCCTATCTTATTAGAAGAAAGTACGTACTTTCTATGTATCTGATCTTGATCTGATCTGATGCTCTTCTGTAGACGTTTTTTCAAGTCAGGGTCAGTCAGTCAACTGCTTTCGAGCTGAAACCTGCTGAGCCCGTCCTCCAAAATGTACCATGCATTTTGCTATTAATAAGGGATATTATTCAGTGTAATATTGTGTCAAACTCGTCCATATCGCGGCATCATAAAGCGGCAGTAGCGTAATGGCTAAGGCGTCGGACTTGCGATCAAATGGTTGCGGGTTCGAACCCCACCCAAGCACTTAGATTAGCTGGAGGGGTTAACAAGAATACTAGTAATGTGTGACCCACGTTGCTAGTATTCTTTTAAAAAAAAAAATCACTACGTCACTACATATTATAAAACAAAGTCCCCCTGTCAAAGTCTGTCTGTCTGTTCGCGAAAAACTACTGAACGGATTTTCATGCCGTTTTCACCAATAGACAGAGTGATTTATGAGGAAGGTTTAGGTGTATAATTTGTTAACGTTTTGTGTAAATCGGTTGAAATATGATAATGATTGTTGAAGATGTATCTACTATCCGTGCGAAGCCGGGGCGGGTTGCTAGGAAAACTTATAAATGAACTAGCTTTTGCGCACGGCTTTGCTTTCGGTAGTTATTTTTCTATCCCTTGGGAACAATATGTACTTTTTTTAGGATGAAAGGTCTACTCTAAATCCTTCTCTGTTCCCCTGAAAACGTTTATACAAAATTTCATGATTATCGATTGAGCAGTTAGCGCTTGGAAGCGTAACAAATAAACAATCTAGTGACTTTCACATTCATAATTAATATTATGAATGTGAAAGTCAGTTTGGATAATATTGAAAATTGGACTAAAACTACTAAAACATATTAAGTTTTTGGTTACTACCTGCCCCTAATTTTAATAAAACTAATAACCGAGTTTCGAAGGCAAGTCTAGGGTACATTTATTTGAAGAAAAAGTAATATGAATCAAACTTATAACAAAATCTAAGTCCTCGAATTAGAGCGAAGTATCTAAAATAAATTTGTTTTAATCTTTTGAAACAATTTAGAGGGTAATAATCATATCTTTCCACGTCCTAAAACGCCCTCAAGATAAAGTGCTCAGGAGATTCCAATCAATTTATGAGTTAAATTTGTTTATTTTATATTCCTAACGTCAAGTTTCACTTCAATAAATGTTAAAAATCCGATCAACGTATAGAATTGAACAAGAAAACTCTAGATAAATTCACTATTTAAACAAAACAAAACTAGATCAAAATCGGTTCATCCGTTTACCTTATTTGATTATGACAAACGAGAAAATGTAAATTATGTCAATATAAAACAATCTTAATTATCTTATGTATGTTTGGGATCAAACAGCTGCGTGTGAGGTTTCTCGAGATATTATTATTATTATTTTATTTGTTCAGTGTAAAAAGCCTGAAAATATTTAAAAATTATTGACCACCGACATTGGGTACAGAAACTAAGACACCGGTGGTAAGAATCTCCTTCCTATCCAGGCCGTGATGACGAGAACTGCCTTCTGCATCAGTCCCTTGATCCAGCCGTCTGCGAGCCTATTAAGACATTGGTTGAGGCTTTCCACCAGACTCACTAGACTATCAATCCATCAGCAGATATGACTATTGGAACAATGACCACCGAATAACCATCGAAGTATTATTATTATTATCTAGAAATCTCTGATATACTTACATAATATGTTAAACATACACCCAAATAAGCGTACATACTGAAGAGCAGAACAGTGACCACAAATGCGTTTGAAATTGTGGGTTACGGCACAGAATACATAATAGTAGTAGAGGTTACAAACATAATTCAATCCTTTTGTTTGCTTAATAAATTTTACTAGTTTTTGTCCTCGGCTTCATGGTTGTCGATGGTTGTGAGGATTTGTGTTTGTAAAGAAATCAAGGCGACTTAAGTTACATAGAGTAAAGACTCCTTTAGAGTTGGCAGTAACAAAAATGTATGTCCTAGAATTACTGTACTATAGACGTTTAGTGAAGTACTGATCCGTCGTTTTTCAATATAAAATGACCAAATACGAAAGGAGATAAGCTTGGAAAAATCGTAAAAATGTACTGCTAGTGTTTCAACTTATTACACAATGGTACCTACTTACCGTAAACATCGATAAAGAGAAGTTAAATAAACACTTATTTTTCGTTTAAAATTTCTTTCAACCCTAAACCGATGTCAACTTAATCTTAATTACTTTAAAATACACACAGTGTACACAAAACCGTACTGGTAAATTAAACTAATAGGGTTCCTGAGGCCTTTAATTAATTAATATCGGCCCTTTCCTTGTGAAACTGGATCCCTGTTGGACTATAAATTTTAACACGAAATTTAAGCGTATTTTGAATCTGTTTTATGATATTGTAGATTAACTTTTTAATGAAGAGGGTCTTATTGATATATTTGTTGATGGTCGTTATTTGAAATATTTGGCATTCTCAGCCACTCAACCTTGGGGTAATGCAGAAATAAAGAGTGGTAGGTGCAAAGATATGGTAAAGAGAGAAGAGAGAGATAAAATTTCAAAGGTACGAACTTATAATTTCTTAAAATTATAAGATTGATCATGTTAATAACTAAATATACACAATACATTGAAATACACACGTTATATGGATACATAATATACTAAGATACATATACAGGGTGTAAGAAACACCGTACCGAATATTATAATAGTTTATTCAGACCATCATTCTGAGTCAAAAATGATTGGAATTTTCTGCCGAAAAAATCATATTTTTTTTTCTTAAATTAATTTTTTTTTTATTAAAAGTGATATCACAATGAGTAAACAGAATATTTTACCGAAAAAAAACTAATAAATACCCCATACCACCAAAAACTGCAATGTAATCAATTAAACAAAATTTATGCAATCAGCTGCTTCGACGGCGCCGAACGCTGAAGGTCATTCACCTTACCGCACAAAAAGAATACCGCGTACATTGCGTATCGCCAAATGAAATTAATGACTATAAATCTTTAATATCGCATTTTTATGAATAACTGACTTTTGTTTTGTGATAAGTATAAACAGAAAGAGGTTTTTGTGCATATATGATATTATATTACCATCTTTTTTTAATAATTTTACATTTCACAAAGCAAGGTATTATTACGGTGACTGTGTGTTGATCTATATTTTTTAATTTTTTTTTTTAAATCGACGATGTCGAATAATTACCTACCAATTTTCTGAAATAAAGATATTTGAATTTAACTTTAAACTTGCATGGAAGAATAGAACTTACTAGACTAGAAATCACCACTACGGTTCACTAGAACGCTTGGCTTTAACGTTTGTTTGGGGCACCGCTATTTCCATTCCTACTAGATATGTTAAAATATAAAACATCACACCTAGAGCCCAGGCTTAGTGATAGGCAAAGACAAACTTCATTCGATCATTACGTACGATCAAATTGAACTTATAGTGGTCGCGGGTAGACAGACCACAACGATCGGTGCAATTCGATCATAAAGACTCAAATCAAATCAATCAAAATGATTTATTATAGTTGAACCAATTAGGTATTTTTGAACTGTTAGGAGTACCTAGTAGTCAGTCAGAATAAGTCAGTCGTGAAGGTATTTGCCTGTTCATATACGTAGATCCTGTGGAGAAGAACAGGCAAGAAACTCCAAGCACAATCTTTTTGAACATGTTTTTTAAAAGTCTCTGGTTACTACTGTCACTACATTATTGTCCCGTGACCACCTGTCCTAAGTCCTGATTTATACATCTATTTGTTATATACATATATAACATAATATACGACAGCATAAGTAGTAGCATTCCTTTCTTATTAATTGAAATCAATTACACAATCACCTAAAACATTTGACACGACCGTAAAGTAATTCAAAAATCTTAGTCACTCGCGCTATGTTGAGATCAAAGTGCGCAACTTGGGTAACCTGTTGTGTTGTCGTACTTGACCTTGTGACCTGTACGATACACTTCTGCTGAAAGTGAGAAAGACAGAGAGAGAGAGAGAGACAGAGTGACATCATTAATCAATAACAATTTCCTCTCGAAGCCGCCATCTTCTGCTAACGAGGAAAGGCGTTAATTAAGGGTGGCAATAAATAAACGTGTAGAAACACGAACGAAGGCGGTAACAAAATATTTTGTATCAAATTGTTACAGTGGCGAAACTTTTGTGCTTGCTGTGCGCACCAATTAGCTAGATAAAAAAGTGGTTTTAAATTCTTCCTTCTATAAATTTCATTTGGGTCTTTCATATTTTTTACCGTTAAGTAAGAAAAGCTTAAATAGGGGTTCCTATTCCCAAGAGTATAAGAAATCCAGCACGTCACGGTTTCTTTCCACTTCAATAGTAATTTGATATTCCATCTGCAAATTCGATTTAAATTCAAACTCAATTTAAAAGTCGCACAACTTTCATATAATTATGTCAAAAGAATTTATAATGAATCCCTAGTGGTCCATAATGGTCGTCAAATATTAATGCTTGTATATTTTTAAACATTATTTAGAAACAGTTTGTTCCCATTGGAACCACAATTCAGAATTTAAGTAATTTTCTCTATATCAGAATGTTTGAGAGAGAAAAAGCTGGTTATAACCCTCGACGTAGAAAGAGGGGTATTATCAGTTTGACGTATCTGTGTGTCTGTCTATTGCATTGTAGCTCCTAAACAAACGGACCGATTTAAGTGAGTTTTTATTTGCTTGAAAGGTGACTTGATCGAGAGTGTTCTTAGGTACAATTCGAGAAAATCTGTTCAGCAGTTCGAAGATCATCAGCTCTTTTCCAATCGTTGAAGGGATTTTCAAGTCAGGGGTATTATGAGACATATTATTTAACTTTTATTGAGAAAAAAGCAGTTAGTGGGACCGCTTGATCGTCGTCTTAGGCGCTTAGTAGCGTTTTTGAATCAGTTCACGGAGTCCACAAACTGCTTGGAGATTGTGCAAAGAAAAAGTCATATACAACTTGGGTTAATGCTAGTTAAAGTTTTGTACTAAAGCATTTTAACACCGAAGTTTTTACAAGTCAGGCAAATCTATACAAAGTAATCACTCATCCCTTAAGCTGATATCGTATCGAAACTTTAATTTTGATGTTTTAAAAATAATTAACTCAATGTTTAAACTAACAACGTTATTGTTAACACAGATTTTTGAGTAGATAGATAGGTACTCTTTATTGCACACCAAAAAAGTATTATACAATCTAGAAATTTAAGACCTATTAAGTAACAGTACAATGGGCGGTCATATCGCAGTCTGCGATCTCTTACAGACAATCTTAGGATGGACTATAGTGTATAAAAAAGAGTATTGCGCCTAAACCCCCGATAGAGTATTTTTATACACTTTATGCAATAGTGCCTATTTAAATTCGTAAGAATCACAAGCACCCTCACGGGCTTGCTGAATGGAAGATATCCATTCCATTCCGTTTCCCTTTCTCTGAATAAATAGAATGTGTTTTGTTTCAACAGCACCACCTCCAGACAACTTCAAACGGTCGCGAATAGGTGATGTTAAATAAACTCACCGTAATTTACCTGTTCTTCATTTAACTAACAACCACTTTCTTTTGTTGCAGTACACCTTCAGTTCGAAGAGCTGACGCTAAGAGACTACGTCCTCCATTCGATAGTGGATAACTTCATAAGAGGCAATTTCACTCCGACCACTTTCACCGAACGTCCCTGCCGAGACGAGACCCTCCCTTACTTTCTTCCTAAGCACTCAAGGCCAGAAAGGTCAAAACATGTTAAGAAGTCCAAGAAATACGGAGACTCGTACAGAATATATGATAATTTAGATGTAGATGGGTTCTACTTCAGACCAAAGTATCGTAGATTTAGTAGAAATGAAAGGTCTGTGTATAGAAGGTTTGCGAAGAGCTTGCGGATGAGAAGGAGGTTCCTGCCCGCGAGAGTCGTGAGCGGTCCACTGGCAAGTCGGACAGCGGTGCTGCTGCAGTGGTCTCTCAGTGATGGTGTGCATTTAGATAGTGATGCTACAAGGGTTGTTTTTAGGTAAGTGAACCTCTTTTGATGTGTAATCTGTTGATTATTTGTAATCTTTAACGTTTTAAACTGTAGGTAATAAGCAAAATTGAAATTGTGCTCTATTCTTGTCCTTTGTGTAGATTTTGCTGGATTTTCTGCTGGATTTCGAAGAAGCTTGTACAGTTATGGAACAAATAGAGTTTCTTTATCATGGAACGGGATGGAACAGTTCGTAGGAGTTAGGCGCTACAGTGGGTCGTGTAGGCACACACTTCAGTCCGAACACAACCATATAATAAAATAATTACAAAAATAGATTAAGAGAGCGCCATTTTCCAGGATCTTAACATAATGCTCCTCTTCCATAGCCATATCTTCACTAAACCTTTCATACAATGTCCCTATTTCAGTAAACATACTGACCTGGTGTGTTATGGCTTTCGGGGCCTATGCGCTACTACTACTACTTGCAAACTCAATCGGGTCTTATTAATTTGTTTCATCATTCACTCTTCACTCATCCTTTCAACATGTCAAAGCCATCGCAGATTTTTTTCTCATTTCTGGTCACTACGTCAATCACACATGAATACATCCCTCTAAGTTCTCTTCTTCTAACAGTCCCAAACGCAAAGGAACGGTAAAAGAGTTTTAAGAAACCAGCTTCTTCATAAAGAAATTCAGATAGGAACTATTATTCGCACCCTGAGGAAACTATTATTCCTCCGCCTTAGGGAGGCGAAGGGGTCTGTCGGACTAGGTAAAACTAAAAACCACCCCGGTGTTCCACTACTTGCTTATGATCAGGGGAGCGAGAATTGCTATTGCATTCTTCCGCAACCCCTGACAGACATTGACCCGTCTCACCTTAGACGGGTCCCGTCACCCGGTGCGACCACCACCCGTCGGCCGCACTCCTCTGAGAGCGCGCGCGCGGAACAGTGCGCACTGCCTCTTGGGCCTGTGTCTGTTAGGACGACGACTTCCCCAAAATTTCGCCGCCCACAGGCCGGTATATTCGCTAAATCATTCAACTCTAATTAACTTACCGAAACTATTTTACGTATGGTTAACACTAAGTAAAATTAAACTCAGAAAAATAAAATTAAAGTGAAGCAATTGAGTGACATACTTATGTCTCTACACTACTATCTCATTCACATGCCGAGGTTTCGAATGTTCGATTCTCATAGATTTTTGCCCGTTTTTTTTTTCGAGTGATAATTTTTTTAAACTTTGCCGTTCAAAAAATAATCTCGACATGCATCGATAATTTACAGTTAATTTGTCTTGTCAGTTAGTTGACTTAGAAGCATAATTCTTTTAAAGCTAAATCATATATAAATATTTAATATTAATTTCAATTTGATACCTCCCCGCGTTTCCACCTTAGAAAGGGTCTTGATTGACAGACAGACAGACGGACAACAAAGTGATTCTATAAGGGATTATTTTTTAATTTTGAATAAGGAACCCTAAAAACAGTTGAATAGAAAACCCGGAGGCGAGTGAAAATCTAATATAACAAAGGTCTTATTATAAAAGATTTCTAGTTGAAGAGGAGGAGACTTCTGAGATTAAATCTGTGATATGTTTAAGAGGTTCGAGTCGAAAGAAACAGCTGATATTAAAAATGAAGTGAGGTTAATCACCTTATCTGTTTTTTTATATTAAACACTTGCGCATTGTTGAGCGTTATTTATAGAAGACACTCTTCTAAGTTTTTAATAAGTAAATTACTTATTAGGTACATTCTTGGTCACTTTTTGAAGTGAAAACTTCTTTAGGCATGTTTGTGCCCTTTTGCTTTTGGGAAAAACACTGAACTCGTGACCGTTACGCTAATAATACATATATAGATCCACTAGAGGGCGCTAATCTAAACATTGAGTTCTGTCAGCTCCTTATTAATGAATGTCACCAACCTGCTAATGTGACGTTCTAAGTTTGTCGTTTTGTTTAAGTTTTCACTTCTGTCGGCAGTCACATGACCGCCCTATTTTATTTTAATCTTTTAGTTAATTTTTTGTTTCGAATAACATTTATAGCAAAACGCAATGAAACTTACCCCTGTTGGTGCAAAAACCACATTGTATAGCGCCCCAAATGTCACCTCTAAACTGTCAAAAGAAAGTGAAGTCCAATCCAAATTAAATAAATACAGTTCAGTCTTAGCGTGACTTGTAAGAAAGTGAGGATACAGTGTTCCATCTCAAGCTTAGCCTTAGTGGACTACTTATGAACGTGTAAAAAAATATAATTCTACACCAGCTCACCTGGAAATATCCCACAGGAACCGTATATTTTTCCAAACTAAAAAGTAACCTATGTGCTATTCCACACTACAATCTATCCCTGTGCCAAATTTCATCCAGATCCGTTCACCCGTTTTGGAGTGGTTAAGTGGTAAACATTCATCCATCTAAACTTGTGCATCTACTAGCTGCACCCCGCATGATGTATAGTATGAATAGATTGTTTGGGCCAGGTTCCTTTGCGTCCCCAAACCACCCTACCAAAGTTTCATCACAATCTGATCAATGGTTTCGGAGTGCATAGAGGACAAACATACAAACATTGATTTTTATTTATATAGATAGATAAGATAGTAAGATTACATGGTGAGAGTTACTATACAGAAACCTTAACTAACACTGAATAAATCATTTACTACATTTTCTCGCCGACCACATTTTTCCTAATAGGCTATCAACATTCTTATCGTCCCTACATAAACACACTTCATTACATAAACGAATGTAAAAACCTTCCATTTTCCTCACGCCGCAAGAAAATACAATCCCAAAATACATAGCTTAGCGTTCTTACGCTTCAACTCTATTTTTCTTGGTACTTAATAATATTTTATCATGAACCTTTAGGAGATAACTCTGACCACAGTCCCTATCGAGCTCTAATCCAAGGGACCCGGCTTCTATCATCATAATTTACCCGGATTCATCGCTCCTCAACTTTATAGCGTCCTATGAAAACCTTATTTCCACTGATCCACGTTCATATTTCAAGGTCTGGTACGTTGTAACATAAATCATATTTTAAATATTGGGTCTTGAAAATGTAATAAAGTAGACGTTCCGAAATGTTATGTTGCTATTGAGTATTTGACCGAATAAATCTATAAGAATATATTAAGAAGAAAATGTATTTTCAACATTATACGTTTGTATCTGGTTTGAAAGTAGTTTTATAAATAATACACCCAGTAGCGTAGCGTGCCTTGGAGAGGCCCTGTATGAAAATTAGTAGGGGGGCCCAAATGAAGGGTAAAGATTTCTCACAAAAGAAACAAAAATGCTTTAAACGGATGTAGGATGTTGCCAACTTTTGGGCGCACGCTTTACCCGGGAAAAAAAGAGATTGCTTTTTTTACTTTTGTTATTTCTGAAGTGAAAACTATAGGCACGTATGACAGTTTTTTTATATGTTTTTTCTCGACAAGCACGAGATTAAGTGAAATTGTGGATAACATTTTACTAATTTTTGCTTACACACGTTAGGGGCCTCTGTAGCCCGGGGCCCCGTATTATTGATACGACTGATGCGGCGGTAGCTACGCCCATTTTTTTTTTTTTTTTTTGTTGACGAGGTGGAAGATCCTACACGGATGTCCTCCGCCTTGGGGAGGCGAAGGGGTCTGTCGGACTCTTACCGACTAAAAACCACCCCGGTGTTCCACTACTTGCCTATGATCAGGGGAGCGAGAATCGCTATTGCATTCTTCCGCAACCCCCGACAGGCATTGACCTGTCTCACCCTAGACGGGTCCCGTCACACGGTGCGACCATCACCCGTCGGCCGCACTCCTCTGAGAGCGCACGCGGAACACTGCATGCTGCCTCTCGGGCCTGTATGTTAGCTACGCCCCTGGGTACACCACAACATAATAAACAGTCGTACAATACTGACAAAATCCAAATTATTGCATTATTCTATGGTAAAACGATTTATTCTTCGTTCGTCCTGAAGTTTTGTCCCACATTGAAAAAAATTTCTTAGTTTGTCCCATATCACTATTGGAGTTGTGCTTCGTCCATAATTACAAGTACTTTAAAGGTACATACATAGACTTGAACGATATAATAAAAGTCTTTTTAACACCCTTTTATTATCTTTACTTGTAACACACACTGTATACTTATATTCTATCTCATTCTCTCGCAGGCTAAATCCTATTTATGAATATGTTTGTTTCTTTTCAAAGATTATAGGAAACACTGTATACTCGTATTCTATCTCTTTCTCTCGCAGGCTAAATCCTATTTATGAATATGTTTGTTTCTTTTCAATGATTATAGGAAACACTGTATACTTGTATTCTATCTCATTCTCTCGCAGGCTAAATCCTATTTATGAATATGTTTGTTTCTTTTCAATGATTATAGGAAACACTGTATACTTGTATTCTATCTCATTCTCTCGCAGGCTAAATCCTATTTATGAATATGTTTGTTTCTTTTCAAAGATTATAGGAAACACTGTATACTTATATTCTATCTCATTCTCTCGCAGGCTAAATCCTATTAATGAATATGTTTGTTTCTTTTCAAAGATTATAGGAAACACTGTATACTTATATTCTATCTCATTCTCTCGCAGGCTAAATCCTATTTATGAGTATGTTTGTTTTTTTTAGTGTCGTTTCATCGAATTTTCCAATCACAACGATTCAAAAAAGTTTCAGTTTAAAAACAAACTTAGTCGCATCGTAACAAAAGCCATTTTGCTAAAGAAGATAAATATTAGTGTATTTTAAACGGTGTATTCGAACAGAATGCAGAGTTTTTAAACATTATATTGTTGAATTGTGACCGCAATGTTCTCAAGCCCTTTGTGGTATTACATTCGCTGAGCTTCGGCCTGTACAATGACAAATAAAAAAAGAATTATGAATTTTTTTTTCTCTTGCAGTGTCTACATAAAATATTTTTAAAGGGTTCAGTGAGAAAAATGGTTTTAATTGTCGCTGCAAACGGCTTTAGTATATATCAATACGTTTACATGCATTGAGTTATTATTTATACGAATGTACATAGCTTAAACGGGTAACTAAAATATTGCGCTATGCTTTGCAAACAAACAACACTTGATAATATTAACGACAAGCAGCGCCCCGCGCTTTCACCCGCGTAAGTCCCGATCCCGTGGGCATATCGGGATAAAAAGTAGCCTATGCGTTAATCCAGATTTCCAGTTATCTACATACCAAATTTCATCACAATCGGTTCAGTAGTTTTGGTGTGAAAGAGTAACAAACATCCATACATACACACATCCATACGTCCAAACATCCTCACAAACTTTCACGTTAATAATATTAGTAGGATATCATAATCATCTGCCTACCCTTGTCAGAATTTTATTTGGGGTCGTCGCAATATGTTTTCTTATCACAAGATTTTGGCCGATTCTTTTACGGCCGATTGACTGCCTGACGCCTCCTTGGGAATATTATCGTTATAAGAGGGGGGAAAAAAGGACTAAGTTATATTGGGATAAGAAAAAAACTGGGTAGGGGAAGAAAACTAGGGTAGGGGGCGCAGGTATCTGGTGAGGAACGGGACTGAGACTGCAGTAGCTCGAAGAGGCCACTAGGATAATTATACCAACAACAGTAATATTAACGATACATATGTATACTAGCTGCGCCCCGTGGTTTCACCCGCGTAAGGCCCGATCCCATGGGAATATCGGAATAAAAAGTAGCCTATGCGTTAATCCAGGTCTCCAGCTATCTACATACCAAGTTTCATTGCAATCCGTTCAGTAGTTTTTGCGTGAAAGAGTAATAAACATCACGTTTCACGATTTTAGTAGGATATAAGTACTGGCTTTTGCCCTAGGATCCGCCCGCGTAATAGTTATTTTTCTATCCCTCAGGAGCAGTATTTGTTTCTGGATGAAAAATACCCTATGCTTGTAATGTTCATTATATTTAATTAATGTACGCATTTTATTTTCCGGTTCAGTGTCTATATACACATTATACACTCTACATCACATATGCAGGGTTCCTATAATCAAGAAACGATTCATTTTGCTTACGGACGGTAAAATTTTGTTGAATTTTCAACGAAAATTTTTATCATCCTTAAGCAACAGGAACGAACAGGACAGTCTGTGACAGGACTCGTTGCCGACCCGTTAAAAACCTACTGTAGTCCATCGGGAAAACCTTATTCATGATGTAGACTAATAAAATAAATATGAAATCTAAGGTATGCACGTACTACTCATTTTCCTTGTGATAAACACGTCGTGTTTACGATCACGTCCAATCGTCGTAAAACCTCAACCAACGTGTTTACTTGAAAGAAGCATATCTACATATTACAAACATATGGACGGAATCTAATTTTATCTATGTGCATCTACATAATCTAATAAGTGACTACGATCAATTCATGTACATATTGCAAAGAAAAGGCTGTAACGGTTCCGATGTAATATTGTATTCCTATTAAATCAAAAATTAAAATCAAAACAGTTTATTCCAACTAAACCATTTCTAGGTATTTTGGAATTGTCAGGAGTATGAGTTAGTCAGAATAAGCCAGTCGTGAAGCTAGTTGCTTGGTCCAATACGTAGAGAATGGAAAAGAACAGACAAGAAACTCCAAAGACACTCTTTTTCCATATGTTTTACATTTTCTGGTTACATTCCTTATAAGCGCAAATGTTGAATGATTAATAAAAATAATAAATATACCACCATCGTAGCAATAATCAGTTCAAAAACGGTTATCGTAAGGCTTCATTTTAATGCCTTTTTTAATTATCCCTGTACTTGAGAAAGCGCAAAGATGTTCCTTTCAAAACACATGGAACATTGTTTTTTTTTTTCAATTTAAGCGCGGGTTTTCTTCTTAAAACGTACATAAATGATACAAGCGTTTGAACTCGCTGGGATTTAACATCTCTAAGGTGAAGAGTTTGTCCGCTTGTGAGTACCTATGGGACCGTCGATAATCCTCAAGACTCGTCTGTGTACACAATAAGAAGAGTTCACCCATTCCACCCATTTGTTACGTGATGACAAACTGTTTGCTTATAAAGATGTAAGATTTTGCTCCGGGGCTAAACACTACTTCGATTTTTAACACATTATTATTGGCTTCATTTGTAACTAACCAGTTAATAAATATGAAAATACTAACAACGCGCACGGGTAGCAGAGACATCTTCAACAATCATCAACATATTTCAATCAATTTACACAAAATCTTAAGAAATTATACACCGAAACTTTTCTCATGAATCACTCTGTCTATTAGTGAAAACCGCATGAAAATCTATTCAGTAGCTTTTCAGTTTGCGATAAAAAGATAGACAGACGCGGCGGGGAACTTTGTTTTATAATAAGTAGTGAAATGCTAATTTTAAATTTTCGCGTTCCATGATATACTTAATTATGTATTTATACGGGAATTAACGCGATCACAAATTAGGTATTACATACCTCTGAATTGCCTGATGTTTCGACCAGGCTGCACTGGCCGTGGTCACAGGCTGACCACGGTCTATTTCGTGATCGTGCTAATTCTCGTATAAATACGTATGTAAATAAATCTCGAAAGTCAATTTTAACCTTATTCTATGTACATATAGTTTGGATTTGGCAACTTGGAGCTGATCTGATGATGGAGCCAAGAGGTGTATAGTGGAACTCTTGAATGGCTACTAGTAAACCCCTCGAGTTTGGGCTCATATGATTTGTTTTGATGAGCCCAACAGATTGAGATTGGTCATGATGGTCTGATGATGAAGACAGGAGGTGGATACTGGAACTCTTTTTTACTTTTGCCCTGTTGGTCTATTGGTTAGTGATCCTGACTGCTGAGCCAAAGGTTATGAGTTCGATTCCCACCCAGGACAAATAATTGTGTGAGGAGCATAATCATTTGTTCTCTGTCGCAGTGTAATTTATCTAAAATATGTATGTATTTAGAAATATATAAGTATGTTTATCAGCAGTCTGGTTACCATAGTACAGGCTCTGCCTAGTTTTGGATCAGACGGCCTTGTGTGAGTAGTGTGAAGTCTTATTACTTTTTAATTCAGTTTGCCATTAAACCGTGTTTTTTATTTTACTAAACAATCATTTTAGACAGCAATCAGATGTTTCCACCACAAACGCCAAGATATTGACGTTACAGAAAGTATTTCAATTAAAATAACCTCAAAACCCTCTCTAGACTATTCGCCTTGGATTTTAAACCAATATGTTTATCTCAAAAACATTCACGTTTACATCGCGAACATAAAATTTAACCAATCTGTCGAAAGCAGAAGATTTCTGACGGGTTTTACGACAATTTGTACGACGCGTCGCCACTCCTTCCCTCCTGTACTTCAGCTACCTTTTGATTGCTGTTATAATATTTTATTATAATAACTGTCATTTGCTATGAATGGGGACGATTTATCTTCACCCTCAGAGGGCGGTAGAGGGTTATGATGTCAGTGATTTATGTTTAAGGACGCTTTTCAAATTACCTGCCGATATTTCGTCCTATTTACGTAAGATTTTATTCTGTATCATGGATTTTGCATATTAAGGCGAATGAACTGAAGATGGTTTGAGGAGATCAAGTTAAATGAACTTGTAACTATTTATCCTGCATCGCGAATTTGCTGTTTTTTTCGCTTTTTAGTATAATAATAACTTCACACATCTCACACACGGCCATGATCAGATCCTAAACTAGGCAGAGCCTGTACTATGGTAACCAGACTGCTGGTAAACGTACTTATATACAGTCTCCCTATTCTGTAAGCAAACCGATGTGTCCCTATTCTGGTGTTTATCCGACTGCGTATAAAAGCGATTTTTATAACTAGTGTCACAGTCACGCTTTAGATAATTTAAAACCATCTTCCTGATTGAAAGTTTCATATTTTTTTTTAATTTCAATCGTTTCACGTATAACAAGTTAGGAAATGTCATATCCATAACATATTTTTCTTTACTTACTGAATGGGTCCTTTTACAGAATGGTGGGAATTCATAGTTCAAATGAATTGGAAAAAAATCCATGAAGTACACGTCTGTCTATGGATGGATGGATGGATGTTTGTTACTCTTTCACGCAAAAACCACTGAACCGATTGCGATGAAACTTGGTATGTAGATAGCTGCAGAGTTCGATTAACGCATAGGCTACTTTTTATCCCGATGTTCCCACGGGATCGGGACTTACGCGGGTGGAACCGTGTGGCGCTACTAGTTTTATAAAATGCCTTTAACGTATAGGTAAAGTTTTTAATGTACTACCAATCCCTAATAGTACAGTTTAACTGCCCTGTACTAGTTTCCCAAACGCGCACGCAACCAATGAGGTGATGCGTCATTTAGTTTAAGCTGGGAACTTTGTTTAAAACAGTCGCTTGACGAAGACTAATGATCGTTTTATCGTACACTGTGACACACTGCCGCTGTGTTCAGACGTCTGGACGTACCTACTTTATATAAATGGAGTGTAATATAATTATTTTTCTTTATCGGGACAAAAAACAGTTACACACTCTGTCTTACTGTAATAAAAAATAATGTTCTAAATTAGATAAACGTATAATCCGCACTAATGTTCATGGACATAGTAAAAAATTGAGACTGAACATTTAATATATACGCAAATTATTGTTCAAGTAATTAATTTAGTGCCGTATTGACGAAAATCTTAGTAGATAACTTAATTTAATAATCATTTACTAGCCAAAATATCGAGTCTTAATCTTTTAACTTTTTTGAGGTACAGAATAATCTTCGAAATCTGTGAAATGTGTGTTATACGTTTCCAGAATGCGACGAATTAGAGTATTATAATCAGTTTTGCGATCTAACTTAGTAGTTAGATCGCAAAACTAATGAAATTCTAGGCTACTAGTCCGGTTCAAGACATTTTAAGTGAGAGTATTTTGTGTCAAAAAATATTAAGTTACATTTTCGCTATCAACTTTTACGTCCTTCTTTTTGTATACTATGTGTGCAAGATTGACAAGCAAATATGCAAGTAATCCATTCTTTTTAGTTTTAGTCCTTTTAAAATTTTAATGGCTGACATGACGCGTAGTTATACTTTATCTTTTTTGTACAAACGCTTTGACAAACGAGCACTCCGCCGGCTTATTGTAAATGATTACCCGTGTTTATAAAAAAAACTGACTTTTTCCATGTTTTTGACACTTATACAGATTTTAGTGCACTGTATTTCGACAAGAAAAACTACGATATATTATGGTGGATCATTATAGCAAACCTTGTAAAATATTTAACACACGGGCCTTGAGTATGTCACTTCCATGGATTAATGTACCCATAATAACTCTAAAACATGAAATGAAAAGAAATAAAAACATAAAAATGTAAATAAATATGTTATTTGATGTTGATCGATAGTCTATCGATACTAAATGTTCAATAATGATATATATACGGCTACATTGTCAAAATCTTTTGGATAACTCTAGAATAGAAATAATGTGACGTCTGAAACGTCATTGTTAGCTCGCGATAACGCTGACGTACCTATACTTTACTGCTGTAGTATATATATAGCATTAGATATCTACGGATGGTTTCATTTGGAAGTTCCATTATAATCCATTAATATGGATCTATTTGCAACACAAATTATGATATAATTTCCAGTATAAATTGAACTGTTACTGTATAGACTTGTTGTAACATATCAGGTCAATATTTATATTAGACTTTGTAGCTTTTTGTAGCCGCTTTGAAATAATTTTGAAATTTACGACACACATTGTTTAAAATGTTTAGCTTTCTGCACTTCTTCTACATATAAAGTTAAGTTTTCTTGTTTGAACATTTCTCCGTATGCGGAATTTGCTTAAAAAAAGAGATACAAAGAAATCTATTCTTTATTTATGGTATAGGGGGCAAACGAACAGACGGGTCACCTGATGGTAAGTGACTACCACCGCCCATGGGCACCTCAACAATCACAAGTGCGTTGCCGGCCTTTAAGGTGGGAGTAGGGAAAGAGGGGTGAGAGGGAGGAAGAACGGGAAGAGGGGAGAGGGAAGGGTTAGGCCCTTCTAAACTCACTCACGCGGCGAAAAGTAATGCCCCATTGCTTCACTGCCGCTTTTCTGTGAGGCCGTGGTATCACTCCGGTTGAGCTCGCCCATACGTGCCGAAGCATGCCTCTCCCATGTTCAAATACCCTCTATACCCATCTATAAAGGTAATAAAATACCTCCAACTTTCTGAACTATAGGCTGAAATTGCCTTAATAACGTAGATTAATGATGGAGCTTAATATGCCTCACTTAAGGTTTTGTTTCTTTGATTACATTACTGAGTCTGAATTCCATTTGATAGATGTGGTCTATATAGGTTAAGCAATAATGCTTATCTGGATATATAAGATATAAAAAAACTTTTAACAAAACATAAACCGTCTTCAACGAAATTGATTATGAAAAATAAAGTAATACATATAGGACTTTTTTTAATGTGTGGAAGCCCCCACGGGTTATCAACTCACCGGGGCCAAACGGCGAGGTGGTATGTCGGACTCGAACCGACTAAAACCACACAGTGTTCCGCCATCGGGTCTTATAGCCGGGGCCTCAGGTATACCCTAGAAAGGAAATCCCTGTCAAACCCGGCAGACTTGGCCGCCTGTTATACCAAGCGACCCCACTAAATAAATATAGGACTGGCCTGTTGGCCTAGTGGTTAGTAACCCTGACTGCTACGGCAAGGGTCGTGGGTTCGATTCCCACCCGAGCCTGGGTGTTCTTTGTTTGTATGTTTGTAAAGTTCCCCGCGACACAGGAGTCATTTCTAATGCAAAAATAGTCTTTAAAAAAAATTTCACGTATTATATACTTAAACCTTCATGAAAATAAGTAAGTGAAACAGTAACGAAAATTGGTCTATTACTTTTTAAGAAAATCGCGGAAATACAAACAATCATAGATACATTCATACGGATCGAATCAATATCTCCCTTTTTGAAGTCGGTTAAAAAATAAAAAAATATCTTTTCTGAAACTCACAAAGCACGCACCTAATAACACAGAGATCATCCTAATTTTATAAATATGAATATGAGTTTGTTTGTTAGCTTTCACACCTTAACTACTTAATCGATGATCGTGTAATTTTCACTACATGATCAGGGGTACAGAAGCACTATTCTCGAGGGACCCGACTTGATTATTAAAATCTACATTTCCGGACGAACGAATCCGCGGGAATCAGCTGGTAATATTGTATTGCAATCACTTGGGAGCCAAGAGCGTCGTGATCAGCTCTTAATTTGAGCATTCGATTCTCACATTTACTTTTCTTTTACATGCCTACGAAGTATCTACACCCAATTATGTATTTATCTGGGAATTAACGTGATCACGAAATAGGTATTACATACCTCTGAATTGCCTGACGTTTCAACCGGGTTGCACAGGCCGTGTTCACAGGCTGACCATTGACTATTTCGTAATCGCGTTAATTTCCGGATAAATACATAATTAAGTATACTAGAGATCGCGTGGTGGTCGAATTTCGACCATGGGTTATATCATTGGCCAATATTACTTGACCTGTCATTGTATAGACTTTTGTACAATGACAGGTCAAAATATATACTGCACACTCATAGCTGTATGTACCCGTTTTTGCATTTTTTTTAACTTTGTAGCAAATATTGTTAAAAAATTTTAGCATTCGTCACTTCTTCTCTGTATAAATTATAAGTGTGCGAAATTTCGTACTCCTCCGTCCGCCTAATTTTCGTAAAAAGGGATCCAAAGTTTTCGCTTCACGTATTAATATATAGATTATGGAACGCCAAAGTTTAAAAATTAGTTTTTTCAATTAGTAGATTTTTTCAGACACTTTTACACGTCGATTTGTTCTTCAAAGCTGGTGCAGGCAATTCCTATGACTAGCCTTGAGAAGAAACGCCAAAACAAACTCAAGGATCCAAGTCTACATAACTAAAACTGTGCAAGTGCGATATAGGTGTCTAGAGTCTTTTTACGAAAGAACCATTTCAGTTGTGAGCTGACCAATCACGACACCCAGTAGACCAGATACATAATAAAATATTTATCCATAATATGTATGTATTTAGTAATATATAACTATGTTTATCAGCAGTCTGGTTACTTCTTCTCTTATGGAGTTCCACGACTCCAACCGGTCTGCTACTGCAGTCAGATATTTGGGAACGTCAATACTCAAAACTGCCAGACTGTTGTGTAAATTAAGCTAGAAAATGATATCCTAAATGACACTTTCATTCACAAACATGATTACTATAAAAATATATACAAAAAATGATTAACCTACCAAAGATTTTATTTTTTAAGTTTAATGCAGCTATCCCTCTTGCATTACAAGAGCCTTTTTTGATCAATTTATTTTTATTTTACTTTACTTTATTTTTCGTCCTGTATTATATTTGTTATTTTGTTTGTGATAGAGAGAACCATGCATTTCCTTTTCGGAGAACAATGTGTGCGAGTCATCCCTGGCTATTCGCGCTCCTAGGCGATGTTCAGCCTCGTGTCTACTGGAGCCGAATACTGGGCACTCAAAGATGACGTGCAGTACCCCTTCCTCCTTCTCTGGCCTGTCAAAGATTAAAAACAAAAGAAAACAGAATACTGTATCATAAATACCTGTTAAAAATAAATAAAAATATGAATGTACTTGATCCATGTGGGAACCAAACTTACAACCGGTAAACTTACAAAATGGCAATCCATGTGTTCAAACTATAGCACCGTCTGTGCAACCAGTTTAAAAGTTAAGTGACGTTCACTCAATATAACTTGCGGGTTTCAGTATAAAGTTTTTGATTAATGCGCCACCGTTATTGATGATGGCGTTTAAGCACTTCGGTTATATGTTTAAATTGCTTAAAATTGATGGTAAAATGGCGGAGTTTATACTTTGTTATGAGAGCCCTGAATAATGGCTCGATACTTATCAATCAACAGGCTTTGTTGATTAAACTTTTCTTTAGGTTGGAAGTTACAACCATTAGCGGGGAAAAATAAAATCAAACACTCCTGTATGTGTATCTCCGCATAATTATGATACACATACTCCAAGCTCATTTACTCCATCGCGATTAGCTATTACGACATCTGTAGCGTTGTAAATACTAATTCTTTGCAATGTATAAGTTTAACTTCGTCGATCCGCCGTACCAATAAGACGTGTATTTTTTGATTTCAGGGTATACATTTTAAAAGAGTAATCAGCAGAAAATGGTGTTATTTTCTACTGATTACTAACCAGCACAGTTCGTTTGCTTGGTGACACAGCCTCAACACCAATTAAAAAAAATTAATGTCGATAGTTACTGCATAACGAAGACGAGGCCAACAGAAGAGTCACGTGCAGCTGGAACAAATACCGGGCCCACAAAGAAATACTAAAAGTTAACTACGACCTAAATATGAAAAAGACCATCATGCACACTTGTATTCTGCCCTGCTTGACCCATGGCTCCAAGACGTGGACGTTTACAACCAAAATAATTAACAAAATAAAAACTTGTCAGCGGGTAATAGAGAGAAGCATGCTACACTTTGGTAAAATTCAAAAAACAAGAAGTCAAGAAATAAGAACAAAGAAAAAACGGACAGATGCGTTACTCCAAACAATAAAACTAAAATGGAACTGGGCCGCCCATGTAGCGAGATGTGCAGACCAGCGATGGACTTTCAAGAGCATGAAATGGACCGGCCCACAAGGAAAATGAAACGTGGGCAGACCACAATTATAATCAGATCTTTTATTTAGTTTCAGCGGTTGGAACAATATTCAGTCTCTACATAGTATAAAGTCGCTTCCGCCGTCTGGATGCTTAGATCTTTTAAACTACGCAGCGGATTTTAATTCGCTTTTCACCATTAGATAGAGCTATTCAACAGGAAGGTTTAGACGTATAGTTTCATATTGTTTTGTTTTCATTTGTATAATGATATGACGATAATTGTTCACCACATTAGTATTTATACTGCACACGTGCAAAGCCAGGGCGGGTCGCCAGTCATAAAAAAATTGAATAAAATGTTTAACAAATGTTGTAATGGAAGATACTGAAAATCTTTAATGAGTCATTTCTGGCCAATTAGTTCATTAATTGTTTTTAGACTTTCGCGATTTTGATACGTATTAGATGTGTAATCGCCATAATATTTAAAGGTACAATACCTCTTGGTTATCCGACGTCTCGATCGAATTGCACCGATCGTATTCACGAATGGACCACAGAGGACTGATGAAAGCTCAGTGACGCCTCCGTGAAGTGCGAGTTTCAGCAACTACCCGCACTTGGTCTTCACTATTTTTATTTATACTGTCGGTACTTCAACACACTACACTTGCGACATCCCCTGAATGATGATGAGGGTGTACTCGCTGACGATAGCATTTGCTGATGACGGGATTCCAAGATGTTGAAAATCGATACCCAACTTCTATTAATTCTTGGTTATTCGTGTCATCATCATCGTCTTCATAATTTCGTATTCATTTATTTCATACCTTTATTTAAAAACAAATATCACCTTACCAACTCTAGTAAACTAGCAACGGCTAAGAACAGATCTCTTCGACGCTTCGAGAAATAAAATTTCTTTAATAAATCACTCGGAGCTTAGCAGATTTTACATTTTAAATCATCGGATACAACTTAACATAGATCTAGGTAATCCGTAAGGCTAACTGAACATAGACAGATGCCAGCTGTTCAGGGTTGCTGTGATAAAAAATAAAAAAAAACACTGTCGTAGGACAGCACGTCAGAAGTGAAAACATATCTTCACAATGTATTTGCATATACATACACACACACACACACACACACACACACATAGGTTCGCAAAAAGTAGGTAATAACATTTCTAAATTTATACATAGGGTCCACTGGAAGTTCTGCGCTCCTGGCCGCTCATAAATGTTTGAATTTCGAATGTTATATTATTTTAAATATAAGAAACTCGGCTCCGTCTTACGAATTTTCGATCAGGTCACGTGTCCTGACGCGAGTTTAACTTTTTTTACCCATCCCAAAAAGTGCACAACGCCGCTAAGAAGTTTTCACTTCAAAAATCGATGTGAAAAAAAACAGCTACGTTTAAATAAATCCTAAAACTTGCTATTAAATTAATTTATGTTGAAGTATTTTTATTGGTCTATTAAGGGAAGTAAATGACTCAATCGATACATCTTGATGGTTCAAATTAGGTTTCACATTTTCTCAATTAAAAGGGTTCAAAGCATGCAATAAAAGAAAGTGCAGACAATCTCAAAATGATTACAGAATTTTTAGATCGAGTGTCCTTTGTCAGATCGCTTTGTTATAATACACAACCGTTTCAGCTGTTAGGGGTGTCAATGATGACGATTTTTGTAACATCACTGAATTATTTTGACGAAATAGTGTATTTTCGTCAGGGTCTTAATATGTAAGTATATAATAACTAAAGTCAAGAAAGGAGGAAAAAGTAATCATAGAAAAAATATATATATATGCGGTCGAATTGAGAACCTCCTTTTTTTTGCGTCGGTTGAAAAGAGTATTAATATGATTATAAGCTTTTTGTAAAATCGTAATTATTTTTTGCGTTTTTACGGGAAATACAACTAGGTATGCAGTTGAACTTAAAATGCAAAACTGTACCTATATACAAAAATTGAATAGCCTGTTGGTCTAGTAGTTAGTGACCCTGACTGGTAAGCCAGAGGTCGTGGGTTCGATTCCCACCCGGGACAAATAATTGTATGATGAGCACGATCATTTGTTCTGTGTCTGGGTGTAATTTATCTATAATATGTATGTATTTAGAAATATATAAGTATGTTTATCAGCAATCTGGTTACCATAGTACAGGCTCTGCCTAGTTTGGGATCAAACGGCCTTGTGTGAGATTCGAGAAGTTAAAAAAAAAATATTTCTGCAATTTATCAAAATCACTCACTCGGTTTTTGCTAGATACCCGAAATATAAATACATACATACAAGAATTGGTCTTTTAAAGTAATAAGATTGAACTTTACATTACTGTCTAATAAAACTGGAGTTTCAAGGGCACTCAATTTTGCAAAAAAATATGTCAATAACAATTATTTTTTCTAACTGCCTCTCGTTTTTCATTCACTTGTGATATTCTAACCTATTTTAATAACAATAAGGTATATTTTTCTATGTCATAGCCAATAAAGGTTGTCCAGGGAGTAGGTATTGTGGAGATGATTTACCGTCTGAGGGACAATCTTATGAATTCTTTGAATATTTTGAAGTTTTTTTGGTCGCCTTATGGTACTTACATATTTGAAGCCTTATTGACTTCTCCAAGGAATTTGAAAGTAAAATTTAGTTTATGGCTATGTATGTTGAAAGAATATGACAAATGCGATGCCTAATTTATGTATTTATGTATTGCCAAATGAAAAAAAAAACTGAGAATGATGAATTCAATGTTTTACGGAGAATTTATTAAATTCTCAAATGTAATTTTTAAGTTCGCCGAATTTTTTTCTTTCTACGCTCAAGTATATTCACTCATTTCTGAGTAAAGCCTTACTGTTTTTTTTAATGAACTCTTTTAAAGAAAATAAGAAGGTTCTAAAAATATTATAAAGAATTATTAATTATAAAACATTTTTTTTCTATGATCAATGACATATAAACTAGACACGCCATAGACGAACATAACTGAATCACACACTGGCAAAACTACACTAAAGGTGTATAGCAATACATAGTATTATGCAGCTCTTTCAGTGCGTACGACTTACCGGTTGTTAGACAGAGATAAACAGAGTTTTAGCTACGCAGAAAACGGTAATTTACACTCATTGGTCAAAGCGCTTATGACGCTATCAATTAGAGGAATGTGGGGAAAATTGCACACTCAATTTTATTTGGTTAAGCTAGGTAAATAAACATAAATAAAATACATAATCAATCTTGAAATAAAAAAAAAATTATACATTCAAATCTTTTGTAAGAAGCTGCATATAGCTTTATACGAACAATATTTGTTCAAAGCTATAATATGTAGCTGTGACTATATTAATTTTTCAATTTATTAAACAAACTTTATCTGTTTCTCTGGAGAGTAGGTAGACTCATAAATAAAGTCATATGATTATAATTATATATTACCGTCATATATTCATACCATTGTGTCTCGTTAAAACATCTAATATACGTCATTGCGTCACACATGCTTAAAATAATGTTATCACCAAAGCTACGTACTTTAGTAGCATCTTGATTTTTATTTCTGTATGTTATGTTTACCTATAGATGACGTAGGGGCCCTAAAATTACGTGATGTAATGTTAATCTGGAAATCTAAAATATCAAGAATGTAAACATTATTTTAACATAACTAAAATTGCTTTATTATGTAAATATATATTTTTCATAACTTTTATAAATTCACGATGTTCCACTTAATACTTGATGAATATTTGTCCGGTTACCTATTACCCCATCTTCCTCTATTATGGCGCGAGCCACGATTAAATCATAACTTTAGTCTGTTTTAATAAATACAATATAATATTTACTTACGCATTAAATCAAACATTCTTTGTGTTAATAGTAGCTGTATAATTCCTGCATGATTCTCTGTATTCACAAGAAGGCTTGCTTTCCGCAGTAGATTTAAAGTTTTGGGTATACTTTTAAATTACGTCTAGCCGCGACGGTGGCGAGAACGCGACTAAGTGAAAGCCGGGCAATTGTCTTACTTTGACAATTTAGTATTCGGGTAAGGCATCTATGCCTATAAAAACGTCTGTCATTTCAAATGGCTTTCTCACAACAACACTTGTATGCACAAAATACATTTTACTCATGCAATAAATTTAATATTTAAAACACCCCTCCCACCCATCCCTTCTACGATTAGAAAAGAGCTGATGATCTTCGAACAGCTGAACAGATTTTCTTGAATTATACCTAAGAATACTCTCTATCAAGTTATCTTTTAAACAAAAAAAACGCACTTAAATCGGTCCACTCGTTTGGGAGCTACGATGTCACAGACAGAAACACAGAGACTCAGACACACAGATAAGTGCGTTTTTGCGTCGAGGCTTAAAAAACAAGTGCTTGAGTGTTGCACTGCAGCATTTAATCAATGACTACATGTAGAGCGTATCCTGTTTTACTGCCTTGAACCTTAGTAACTTAATATTTAAAATTTTTATACCTTCGTTGTCTGATAAGGACATTGGGTACTGTTCATTCAGAAAAAAGTATTCTTCCCGACGGATACCTAGATCTATTGGCAAAATCTACATTATCGCGAGCGAAAGCGCGTGCAAAAGTTAGTGGTTATATAAAAAGCCATATCACTATTATATACTAAACCAGGCCAGGTCCTCTCCGCAGTGTAAATATAAAGCTACAAGTACACGACGGGGTCTACCGCCTTTGCTGCATGTTAGTCCGATGCTCACTCACGCACTGCGTCGCTTCATCCGTTCGTATCTAGACTATCGGGTTATTTGTACCTAGCCTAAGTTTATTTGTTCACAAAAATAGAGGTATAGGCACATAACTTCCTGATAATTAAATATTCATATTAATTAATTCCTTAAAAAAAGACAACCATATCGTCGCGGTCGTCAGAACAGATAAGAGTTACGTGATAGAAAGAGAGACAACTTCTAGGTGAATATAACTGTAGGTAATTAGCGCTGTTTGACCTGAATTGCGACTTTATTGTGTTGGTACAAGAGTCGCTATTTATTTAAATGATTTGCCGGAGTGAGACTTCTGTACCTGTACTATTGTGTATTCTGTGACTAAACACAACAACATACACAAAAAACCCGTTTCAGTTCCACAGACAATAAAGTATGACATGACCTAATCTAGAATTCGAACTCGATATTTTACGATTCAGGGCGAAACCATTATCGATAAAATGAATAAACGCCTACACTGCCTACTATACTATTAAGTATGAATAATTTATTATTTTCTAGTACGAGTTGTTGTGACCACGCACTATAATCGAGCCACTATAAAATCGATATATTATGTAGGTACGTTAGATGCTAGAGTTCGTTTTTATATAAAAGACGTGTGGACGTTTAGAATAGTTAAATGTTTTTACTAAGCTATAGCAGTTGTTGATATTGTTTGCTGGCTGATTGCCTTCTAAAGAGGGCTGTTCGCACCCTAAGCAAGGTGCTTGTTGTGTAATTTAAATAGTTTACATCTGGATGAATTTTAAGTCCGTAAATTCAGCGACCTATAACAAATTTGCTAACTTACAAGGTTTAACTTTGATTTTAATTTCATGGTTATTTTTTTTAAGTGAAAACTTCTTAAGGCACGTGTGTGCACTTTTGCTATGGGGTAAAAAAAACTGAACTCGTTACCATCACGCTAATAGTATATATAGAGATCCAATAGAGGGCGCCAATCTAAACATTGAGTTTTGTCAGCTCTTTATTAATTAATGTGTGGTGGTGGCGATAAAGTACTTATTGGGTGCGCAATTCATATGGTAAAATAAACAAAAACATAATTGTAGTTAAGGTGAAAATTTGCGTTATATATATATGCTATAGTGCTCAATAGCAAAAACCTTTATTCAAAATGTCGTTGACGCGACACGTCGTTTTAAGTTTTCACTTCTGTCAGCAGTCCCGTGACTGCCTTATTTTTTTTATATTTGCTAGAAAAACCAGAGCGGTTCATCCTGGGAAAAACAGAACAATGACGGGTTTTTAGTCTGAGAAACGACGGGGAATTCTGCCGAGGTAAAAGTTGCCTACATTAGACGACCATGTTTCTCTGCATATCATTCTGATCAGCAGAAGGTAAAACAATGAAAGCGATCGAGTGCTTACTGAGAAGATGACACTTAATCGCAGCAGATAAGCACTGAACATAAGAACTCTTCAGGGTAGCGAGATAACAAACTTCTTTAAAATGTTACTCTACGGGGTGAATGGGTTTCCGTCATTGCCTTGGAGTAAACACAATTCTACCAGATCATTGCCACTAAAACGAACTGCAGAGATCTCTCTCTCTCTAAAACATACTTAGAGGTGATTATAATGGTTTGATGTGCAGTTCTTTATCCGAACATCGGGTGGGAAAAAGTTGAATGTTCTGCTAGCTGTACTACCGGAGACAGTACAACAGTGACTGCGTTGTAATTAGCTATATGCCGACACAATTGCTTGATTGTCCTTCGTCATTGGCGGGTAGTACCACGGACATTGAGTTTGTTTTGTTTGTTGCGTTTATGATGAAACAAGTTTATGGATGAAACCGATTATGATGAAATTTTGCATAGACGTTGCAAGCGGTACAGAAAAGAGAATGGGGTACCTTTTATGCAGAAAAAAATGATTGTTCCCAAGTGTTTGAAAAATAACTTTAACAGGAGTGAAACTTTTTGTAAGCTGGAGAGCCACGTATGGGCTGGCTCGACCGGAGTAATACCACGGCCTCACAGAAAACCTGTAGTTAAGCTATGATTGTGTTGTGTTTCGCCGAGTGAGTGAGGTTACCGGAGGCCCTAACCCTTCCCCCTCCACTCCCTTGCCCCCCTTCCCCTACTCCCACCTTAAAGGCCGGCAATGCACTTGTGACTCTTGTGTTGCAGGTGCCCATGGGTGGCGGTAGTCACTTACCATCAGGTGAAATCTACAACACTCCACAAGGTGGTAATAGTCGAGGCGACCACTTAAACCACTATACTATTTGTACTATTTTCATAAAATTACGAGTATTTTTAGTAAGTATCCCAAAGAAAAGAGTGGATTGTTAAGATTTTGTCAATCTTAACAATCAACTGTCTTCTTTATATACCACCGATTGCAATCGTTTTTGATTGGTCTTGAAAACACATTACAAAAATTAAATATTAGTGCGAGAACATATTGGCGCCTTGCAAAAGCGGTTTTCCGATTGATTGCTTGAAAGAACAAGATAACTTTTGTAGACACCATATGAATGATAGGTATTATTACTATTTTCTGCTCTCTGGAATAAAAATCTGCCTGGAGTGTTTCGGCTGTAGGGTAGAAAAACCGAATGCTGTTAGTGGAACTGGTTAAATAAGAAAATTCAGAAGTATTCTTGGAGAGGCTCTTTGAGAATCTTAAATGAGGAAATAAAAAGAACACTGTGGACAATTTACGAACAACTGGTAGATCGGAATAACTGAACTACTGTAAACGAATTAGTGTATTCTAATTAGAGATGCGCCGAATATTCATTTGGTATTCGGTATTCGGCGTATTCGGCATCTTTTCCACTATTTGTATTCGGCCGAATTATTCGGTTTTCTTGCCGAATATATTCGGTTTAATCTTTTCTATTTTCTTGGCTCATGTAGCCAAGGTGTAGGACTAAAAGACAAGGCTTCTTATGTAAGATTTATGTTATATTATAAGTCAAAGAAAATATATTTATTTCTTAACCTATAGTTGGTATAGTCAACATTTATTTTAAACCTTAAATCAACATTTAATTTAAACCTCAAAACAATATTTATTTTTAAACTTTAAATCAACATTTATACGCGGCAAAACAATGTAATGGTAAACCGAATAATTCGGCCGAATATCCGGTTCGGTAAAAGTTAAACCGAATAATATTCGGTATTCGGTTATTCGGTGAAACCACTATTCGGCGCATCTCTAATTCTAATACACACAAAAGTAATCATGTGATTTAATGTTGCGGATCGCCGCGTTATCATAACACAAGCACCATCGATGCGTGTACTTCTCTTCTATTTTTTAACCGACTTCAAGAAGCAGGAGCTATTCAATTCGACTGTATGTTTTTTTTGTATGTTTGTTACGCGATTATTCCGCCTTATGAATCGATTTTGATGATTCTTTTTTGTTTAGTTGAGACAAAGAAGAAAGAAAATGATAATTTATTGCAAAAACCTCAGCGTATTTTTTTTTTATGTTACCTAAGTCTATAATTAAAATACACATTGATAATAATCACCTACTGTACAGACATTATATTTTTAGTCTATGACTTTAGCTATGGCTGCAACCGTGGTGTTTGTATACTCTTTGGCAACAACATGTCATTGATGTCATGTAGAATGTATGTATGTAGGTGACGTGTCATTATTTAGAGGTGGTCTCATATGCATTTTATCGATATTAATTCAACGCCTTTTGAAACATCAACAAAAACAAAAAAAAATATACAGAAATGGCTAATGATTTTAGTTTTTAGTTTAATTTTGTACATGTATAATACTTTTTGTATTTCTCTTTCGTCCGATTAGTTTTTTCCTGGAGCCTTCATTATCATTATGAATGTCAAAGCCATACAGCCATACGGTTCCAGTGTCGCAGGATTCCGGAAACTTATATCCGTTTTTTCGTAGTTTGTCCCTTAAAAAGGATACGTCTTCCCCTAGGGTATATCGCTATTATTATTTTCAGCATTACGTGTGAAGTAGAATTTCAAACTTTATACCATCCATCTTATGTTATCCGAATATCGAAAATGGAACTACCTCATCAATTCCCAAGAGTGTATATAACTAAGGCGAACAAGGCTCTATCGAGACAGTATTTCGACATAAACTCAATTGGGTAGATGCTCAATATAAATGCTTCGTACTTACGTTCGGCAATAAAATAATTTATAATACTGTGAAAGTTGTGGTTCAGTTTTATTTTAATGTTTTTTAATTAAAGTGAATGATTTGACAACATTAAGGTGCGACGTCGTGCCTTAGTATTTCGTACAAAAATAATAATAGCTTCACACATCTCCCACACGACCGTCTGATCTCAAACTAGACAGTCTGTACAACTGTACCTGTAACCTGTACTATATTAACCAGTGTAAGAGTGTAGTGTAATAGTCTCACAACCACTGATATAAACTATGAAAATCACTAATTAACAGTAACTGTCAAGTTGTTCGTACCTCTCTCCGCACTCAAATGATACTTCTCTCCTTATAATACATTCCTACCCTTTTATTACTCCACTATTTATCAATATTTATCAATCGACCAATAGCATTGCCTTACCGGTATAATTAGTCAAAATAATGTCTATTAACTTATTTTTATTAAATAGTGTAGTATTATCATCTATTATAGTTTGCCCCTAATTTTAATAAAATAAATAAGAGTTTTTGATGTGGCGACCAACACCACCAGAACACCAGACAGCTGATAAAGATACTTATATATTTTTACATACGTTCATATTATAGATACATTACACCAACAGAACAGAACAATTAATCGTGTTCATCACACAATTATAAACTGTCAACGTATCTTACGTTGACAGACTACTATTGTTGACATGTTGATGTTAAAAATAAAATGTAAAAATTTATTTTCTATTAATTTAAATTGTTATTGTTGTTAATCTGGGAAAGATAATTCTTATGGAAATAAAAAAGCGATAAATTTTAGTATTTAGAACAAAGATATTGCTCGTGGGATCTCGTTTTATCAAATGGAATTCGCTGAATAAAGACATGATTAAATATAAATGGAAAATTATTTATTTTAAATTTGAATTCTTTATTTTTACATACAAATCACTAGGGACTGTATTCTAGAATCAATCACATTGACCTTTAAAAAACTTATTAATTTTTTTGTGCCTACAAGCCGATTCAAATTATTTCTTTCATAGATTTACCCTATATTTATCAGTTTTTCGTTTCACCATTTTTGTCAATTTTTTTTTTTTAATGTATTTACAATTTTTTTAGAGTTCTGTACCTAAAGGGTAACCAACGGGACTCTATTACTACTAAGCCTCCGCTGTCCGTCCGTCCGTCCGTCTGTCCGGCTGTATCTCATAATCCGTAATAGGTAGACAGTTGCCTCTAATACAAACAATATTAAAAATAAATTAAAACTAAAAGCGTACTAGGAATGTGTTTTTTTGACTTTTTTGCTCGATGTTAATTTTTTGTGCGACGATGGTATGGAACCTTTCGTAAAAAGCAATGCAGGCATTGTTTCACTGTCGGTTTTCTGTGAGGCCGTGGTATCACTCCGGTCGAGCCAGCCCATACGTGCCGAAGTATGGTTCTCCCACGTATGTCCTTTATGCAAGTTGTACTTTACTTCCTTTGAAGTTCAGACTCAGGAGGCGGTTGCTTATCTCACGTCCAAAATTATCCTTCTATAGTATGTTTCCGTCATTTTTTTGTGTTTGGTCTCCAAATATTTGTTCTAATGATTATGTTTACGGAAGTATCAGAATGTGTGTTATGCTTTCGAATAATTTAGATCGGAGGAAGATGCGTATCTGAGGCGCATTGGAAAATATAATAATAATAATAGACGGTTGGACCAAGGGACTGATGCAGAAGGCAGTTCTTCTCGACACGGCCCGTATAGTGAGGAGGTTCCTGTCTTTGGAGCCCTAACCACCGGTATCTTGGTCCCTGTACCCGATGTCGGTGGTGTACTATTTTTTATATTTTTAAATATATATTTTTTATGTACATATTTAAAAATGTAATTTATATGGTAGAAGATGAATAAAGAGAATAATAATAATAATCTTTATTGACATATTGTGGTACAACTTTATAGTAGGATTCTCTGACACCTGCGCTAGTAAAGACTGTGTATTGAAAAAAAAAATGGATCGATTTGATTTTAAGTTTTGCAAAATGTACTCAGTCTCCCACATTTTTATGATATAAAAGAATGCCTTGTCTCTAAATATTTATTTTTAAAATATATAGTTGATTTGGATTTTTCCAACAAAATTACTATTGGTTTTGAAGGTAACAAAAAAACTGAAATTGTAACAACTTCTGTACACTAATATAGAATGCCTAACATCTACCTAACAAGTTGAGTAACATCTAATGACTGTAGAGAAAGCTGAAGTTTGTAACTACAGAACCAAATTAAGGCTATTCTGAGGGGTAAAAGGAGTAGATAATTCGTTTCTGATGTTTACCAACTATTGCCGTCAATTCTGGAATATGATCTCTTCGCATATAGCCATCAACTACCTTTTTTTTTTTTTTTTGTGGAAACCGCCACGGGTCGTCACCTCACCGGGGCAACGGTAAGGTGGTATGTCGGACTCGAACCGACTAAAACCACACAGTGTTCCGTCATTGGTCTTCTTGCCGGGGCCTCAGGTGTACCCTAGAAAGGAAATCCCTGTGAAGCCATCAACTACCTACCCGTGGTTAGTCTATGTTTGAACTTTTCCGTTTATGTCCAATGACCTCGTTACGTTTTAACTTTTTTTTTATTTTTTTTTAATGTATAGGGGGCAAACGAGCAGACGGGTCACCTGATGGTAAATGACTACCGCCGCCCATGGGCACTTTTAACTCGAGATTCACAAGAACTGACTGCATTGTATCCTTCATAGAAGTTTTTTTCTGGGATAGGAGGCAAACGAACAGACGGAAAACAGGGGCAAACGGTCGTCTGATGGAAAGTGACTACCGCTGCCTACAGAGACTCCGTAACTCAAGAGACACAAGTGCGTTGCCGGTCTTTAAGTGGGAGTAGAGAAGGGGAGAGGGATTAGAACCTCCAGTAAACTCACTAACTCGGGGAAACACAACACTAATATTGCTTTACGCCAGTTTCCTATGAGGCCGTCGTATGACTCCAGTTGGGCCAGCCCATACGTACCGAAGCATGGCTAGCCCTGCCGCTAGCGTACCACATCTCATAACCATTTATCACCCAGTCTACACTAATACACGTCTCACCATCATCACCTACGCACTGGTCTGCAATGTACTGGACATTGCATGCCAGTGACCAGTACGTCTTACCAGTTCGCGTAAGTTAGTATTCATGGAGAAATGTTATGACATTGTAGAGTTTAAAAGGATAAGATCAATTCTTTACTAACTTTTAAACTTTCGCGTTCCATTTCGTTCCAACAGGCTGAGTCAGCCTGTGACCACGGCCAGTGCAACCTGGTCGAAACGTCAGGCAATTCAGAGGTATGTAATACCTTTTTCGTGATCGCGTTAATTCCCGTATAAGCACATAATTATATCAATTCTTTAGTCGATATGATATTTAAATTGAAGCTTAGAGTGAACACATTTTAAGAAAACATTTTTCTTTGACGCAATGTTTACTTACCGCGTTACAAAGCTTCAATATTTATTTTTCCACCCACTCGATTAAGGTTATAGCGATATTCTTCATTATACGTATTACTGGATGGATATTAAAAATGTGAATTACACACGCTGTTGTATTTGATTTTTGGGGACAAGGTAATCATTTGATTGAGTAAAGCTCGAGTCAAGTTCTCAATTTAAGAGCATCTCGGTCGAGACATACTTTAACAAACGTTAAAGTATGTCTCGAGCCATCATTAAGTGCACCTCGTATTACGCTCAATGCTTCTATAATATTCTTTATGGCTTATTCTATTTAATTAAGGCTTGAATCACTCGTCATAATTTGTTACAGGAAGGTGTGGTAATATTTTCTTAAATCCTATATTCCCAAAGGCAAAGTGTATCAAACAACTAAGGGATTGAACATTAATCACGTGAGGCTCGGAAGGGGGGGAAGGGTTTCAGAAATAATCACAAAATGTCACAAGGGGGAGGGGGGATGTAGTGAGATATCACGTGTATTTATTTTACCGTAGAACGCGCGATTATATCTGTATTATAAGATAATATTTTGACAATTTTAAATAAATTTTGAACCAAAAAAACACGTGATTTTGGCAAGGGGGAGGGGTGGTTAGTCTTAAACCTCACCACGTATCACCAGGGGGGAGAGAGGGTTAAAAAGTTGCTAAAAAACCATCACGTGATTAATGGACGACCCCTAACGTAATAGGGGGCAAGCCTATTACCGTCAACCGCCCAGTTGCTGTCCACGGACTAGTTGTTGGACTGTTAGAATTAATATTGGGAAAATGGAGAGTTAATTGACGGGGACGAGCTAACAACCATCGTTAAGATGGGAACGCAATGGAAAGAAACGGATATTGCTTGGGAAGTATAAGTAATGCTCGAGCAGGCCTGGGTCACATCTGTAACTTGAACTGGCTGTTGAATTCGAGCCCTCTAACGTCTCAATGGAAATTAAAATTTTTGTTAATTTATTTTACCATGTGACATGTGCGTAAAAAAGCAACTACTCCATCAACACCGTTAGTTTTTAACCCCCTACGCAAAAACGACGGGATGTTATAAGTTTAACGTGTATGTGTGTGTGTGCGTGTGAGTGTGTGTGTGTGAGTGTGCGTGTGTGTGTGCGTGTGTGTGTGAGTGTGCGTGTGTGTGTGTGTGTGCGTGTGTGTGCGTGTGTGCGTGTGTGCGTGTATGTGTGTGTGTGTGTGTGTGTGTGTCAACTTCCTCAATAAGGGTATCAAATGAAAGGGCTTGACTAATAGAATACTATACACTATGATAAATTTCAAATCCAAGATGGCCGCTCATACTATTTTTATTATTCTGTGTCGGGGGTTTTAAAATTTTTATTTATTATTACGTATAGTTTACGAGTTCATTTCAGTTTTAAAATAAGGTTTCTGCATTTACCTTATTTAGCGCTTTGAGGTAATCTGTTTTAGGTTAACTAGGTCTGGCCCTTAGATCATTAATATGTTTAGATGGACTGTCAAAGCTGTCAAAGCGTCGAAAAAATTATAGTCCAATTGGCCTATAAGTACGTTTCCCACGCTCAGTGTCATTTGCGCTGTCACTAAATACGCTCGTATTGCATTTTGAAATCGTATTGATTACAATGACATATTGTGAGAAATAAGTGAACAGAAACTACAAAGGTCGTTCTAAAACATCGGAAAAAGTTACTTTTTATCAGTAAGTATCATTATGCACACACACTAGTAAATTAGAGTGACTTTTCGCGTGCGTAAAACGTAATTGTCGCACACCAGCATAACGTAGGCCCGTTTAGTTCTTTTGTAGTGCGACACTCCATCTAGATATATTAATGATCTAAGATTTAAATCTAATCATGTTTAAACAAGAATTGAGTGCGTTCCTATTTGGTAAATGTTATTTTACAATAAAAGGTTTCCTCGAAGATCGTGATATGTAATTAGTAATTAAAAATTTGTTTGTCTTATGCATGAATATTTCTTCCAATACGCTTAATAAAATACTTGTGTTTTTTTTTTTGTTAAAAAGTGTGATTCGTAATCGAGTAAAATGATAGTCCAATGTCTGTAAAGTAAATATATATAATGATAGTTGATAATTGTGTTTACAAATGGCATACCCTAAAGCCTGTTAACCTAAATATTATATTTTCTCAAATGTATTTGTATGTGTGTCACTTACTGACACAGCATGTTGAAACTATGTTTATTATATAATACAGCTATTGTATACATGTCTGACACAAATAAATTTATCTTATTTTATCTTAGATCTGGGCATACTATATTTGTGCACTAGGCTTAACGAAAACTGTATTTTAAGCGCGTCTGGTTTTAATTTTTTTATTGTACGGCCTCGATTCAAGCTCCATGTTTACCTTGCCTATATTTAGATTCACCATACACAGGCTTGTTTGTGTATGATGTTGATATTTGTTTGTTAATTGCGCTTTTACGGTTTCAATACTCAACCGATCAACATGAAATTTTGTATAGACGTTGTACAAATAAGGACATAATGTAAATCTTGCATCCAGTAAAAACTGGAGATGCCTGAAATGATTTACAATATCTACATTAAAGGAAGCGAAACCGCGGACAATAGCTAGTACATTATAAGAGATCAACCTTGAGAGAAGAGTAAAAAATCAACACATTTACATCAACTCAGAAAGCCAAGCGGCGCTATTGGCACTATACAATTTTGAGACTAGCTCAAAGCTAATACAAATTGCATGGAAAACCTGAACACACTGGGGCAATCAAACGAAATTCCATTAAGATACCAGGCCATTTAGGAATCTATGGCAACGAAAAAG
Organism: Euplagia quadripunctaria; assembly: GCA_963859945.1. Classification (NCBI taxonomy): domain Eukaryota; kingdom Metazoa; phylum Arthropoda; class Insecta; order Lepidoptera; family Erebidae; genus Euplagia; species Euplagia quadripunctaria. The sequence continues at coordinate 2,324,884 of OY982574.1, read as the reverse complement.
CCGATGAATTCGCCAAGCAGCCAACCGACAGCAAACAGCGAGCGTATTCAATCATAAACGCCCAATATACATCATTGGCTATTAAGAGATGGAAGACCACGATTAGTCTAAGACACTCGAAAGCCTTAATAAAGGGCTATGATAATAAAGTATCCAAAAAACTTTTAGAGCTCAAAAGATACAAAACCTGTGCAGTAACAAGAGTCCTAACCGGACACTGCAAACTGAACAAAACATAATTACGTTCATCCTAAAATTGGGCGAGAAACACAATTTGAAGATTCTGTCAAGAGGCAGAGGAAACTGCAATGCATATTCTATGCTCTTGAGGCCCACTAATGCTGCACCGAAGTATTAACCTTGGGTTGCACATCATGCAACCGCAGGAAATACAAACAATCACTGCTGAAAGGATCTGGAGGTTTCTCGAAGCCATAAGTCTGAGCAGTGAGCTGTAAAGTAAAAAGTGCGCTACAAAAGACCAGAAATGGTCGAGGTGGCACTAAGCAACTAAACAATAATAATAATAAAATCTTGCATTCAGTAAAAACTGGAGATGCCTGAAATTATTTCCAATATCTACATTAAAGAAGCGAAACCGCGGACAATAGCTAGTACATTATAAGACTCCTATTAATAAGTAAAAAACCGGACAAGTGCGAGTCTGACTCACGCTTCGAGGGTTCTCTACAAACTCGTATGTAGATAGTTCGTCCTTCTCGGAAATCGATTCTCGAAGATCTTCGCCCATTTTTTTCGAGTATGTTTTCTTATAAACTTAGTCCCCAAAACCACAAATACTACTAATCACAACATTGGTATCTTTTAAGTTGGATTTAAATACAACTAACTTTTCCATTTAAAAAAAAAACAATATAGTACATGCCAAGCGCAAATATGAGTTTATAATTATGTATATATATACACGGGAATTAACGCGATCACGAAATAGATGTTACATACATTACATTATATACGCTCTGAATTACCTGACGTTTCGAACAGATTGCACTGGCCGTGTTTCCCGTTGATTTCCGTACATATACCTACATAGTTATATCATGGAATGCGAAAGTTTAAAAGTTAGTAAATATAATTTCATAATTACAAAAAAATATTTTTATGTGCTATAGCAACAATTTGATTACCATCGGATTTTTTTATGATATAAGGGGCAAACGAGCAGACGGGTCACCTGATGGTAAATGACTACCGCCGCCCATGGGCACCTGCAACTCAAGTGTGAGTAGGAGAAGAGGGGAGAGGGGAGGTTAGAGGGGAGGAGAGGGGGAAGAGGGGAAGGCCGGCAATAGGGGAAAGGGGGAGAGGGGAAGGCTGGGAATAGGGGAGAGGGAAGGGTTAGGGCCTCCGGTAACGTCACTCACGCGGCGAAAACTAATGCAAATATTGCTTCACTGCCAGTTGTCTGTGAGCCCATTGTATCACTTCGGTCGAACCGGCCCATAGGTGCCGAAGCATGACTCTGCCACTTTTCCTTTACTTGTGCTGTCAGACCTTGCTTCTAGCCAAATTTCATGATTCTAGTTCAATGGGAAGTACCTTATAGGTTTTGATTTAATCGTAAAATGTTAAAATTGGTTAAAACAAAAACTTAAATATCCGTCTCTTTTAATTGTGTAGACTTAGACGTTTGAGTTTTTTACAACTTCAAAGGACTGCAGACATAATTATTTAATGTTAATTTCAACTTTATAATTATACGCATTTCTGGGAAAGATATTGAGATAGAAAACATACAGACAGACAGACAACGAAGTGATCCTAAAAGAGTTCCTTTTTCCTTCTGAGATACAGGACCCTAAAAAATTTAGAATTTTAGATGAGCTAGTGATTGAGCAAGCAAAAGTAGCTAATGTGTTCAAACGAGCCTTCAAAGACAAGGTCATCAGTAATGGCAGTGGGCGTGCCAAACGGTACCTGGTTCCACTACTAATTTACTTTAAATTACTGTATAAGTTGTAATATTTTCGGTATTCCATTTACACTAAGTATCATACATTACTATAGTCGAGGTTATTTACGATTAATGGCAATAAGAAACAAAAAAAAAAAGCAGTCTTGGGTCTGCCGACAGAAGTGAAAACTTAAACGAAACGACAAACTTAAAACGTCACATTAGCAGCTTGGTGACATTAATTAATAAGGAGCTGACAGAACTCAACGTTTAGATTGGCGCCCTCTAGTGGATCTATATATGTATTATTAGCGTGACGGTTTCATTGCTTTTTCTTCATTGCAAAAGTGCACAAACGTGCCTAAAGAAGTTTTCACTTCAAAAAATGTTGCCACAAATTGCTGACTTAGTCTATGGCTACTTGCAATTCAAAAAGTTTGACAACCACGCGTCCTTGAAGGTCTACAGTAATATAATAAAGCTCTATTTCTCCCCGCGGTTTCACACGCGTAAGTCCCGATCCCGTGGGAATATCGGGATAAAAAGTAGCCTATGCGTTAATTCAGGTCTCCAGCTATCTACATACCAAGTATTATCGCAATCAGTTCAGTGGTTTTCTCGTGAAAGAGTAACAAACCTCCATCCATCCATCCATCGAAACTTTCACATTTATAATATTAGTGGGATAAAAAGCAATTAAAAATAATGTAAGCCTTAAGACCTCAATTCATTGTGCATGTGTTAATTAACATCCATATCGTTAAGGCGTTAATGTTCGTGCAGCGTGAGCATAAAAAAAAACCAACGGCGGTGCAAAACAGAAGTAATAGCATAATATAATAACTTCTTTTCAAGACAACCTCGTTAACAAATATCAAATAAAAAATTCATAGGCATACAGTAATGTTAACTAAGCACTATATAACATCTACCCTAAACGTTAGCGAAGCAAACCAATTCAATCAAGACCGTGCCGAGTGTTTGTGTTCTCTGCTTCTACTCTTTTGTTTATCTCTATAACCAAATCTATAATCTTCTGATAAATACAACATGTAACTTTCCAAGAACTTTTATTTAAACAGTCCTTGAACATATAAACACTCCTCTGGCTATATAATCTTACAATTTTAACTTTTTTGTTTTATGATGTTTAACAGTGGGAGAGCCATGCTTCGGCACGCATGGGCCAGCTCGACCGGAGTGATACCACGGCCTCACAGAAAACCAGTGAAGTAATGATTGCATTGATTTTCGCCGAGTAAGTGAGGTTACCGGAGGCCCTAACCCTTCCCTCTGCCCTCTCCCCTTCTTCCCCTACTCCCACCTTAAAGGCCGGCAACGCACTTGTGACTCTTGAGTTACAGATGCCCATGGGCAGCGGTAGACACTTACCACCAGGTGATCCGTCTGCTCGTTTGCCCCTAGAACTATACTACCTATAACTATAGACCTATAGCCATAACCACCTTATTCTCCAAGATAATGGAATCCATTCTCAACCGCCAGCTCCTTCAGTACTTAGAAGACCACCAGCTACTCAATGACCGACAATACGCTTTCCGTTAGGGTCGTTCAGCTGGTGATCTTCTCGTATACCTAACTCACCGGTGAGCACAGGCGATCGAGACCAAGGGGGAGGTTGTTGTCAGTCAGTTTGGACATAGCGAAGGCCTTCGATCGAGTCTGGCACAAAGCGCTTCTCTCGAAGCTTGCTTCCTATGGGCTTCCCGAGAAATTATGCAACTGGATCACCAGTTTCCTCGCAGACAGAAGCATCAAGGTCGTTGTCGACGGTGCGTGCTCCGACTTCAAGTCTGTGAATGCTGGTGTCCCACAAGGATGTGTGCTATCACCCACGCTGTTTCTTCTGCATATCAATGATATGGTACAAATCAGCAGCATTCATTGCTATGGCGATGATAGCACGAGTGATGCCTTGTATACCGGCCGCGCTAACATTTCTCGGGAAAACGTCACTGAGAGTCGATCCAAACTTGTGTCTGAAATAGAAGCCTCCTTAAAAAGTGTTTCTGATTGGGGTCGACTTAATCTAGTCCAATTTAACCCAACGAAGACACAGGTTTGCGCTTTCACCGCCAAAAAGATACCGTTTGTCGTGTCACCTCGCTTTGTGAGCACTTCCCTGACTGCCACAGCCAGCATCGGAATGTATGTGTATGATACAACCTTCAAACCTTCAAGAAAAGAGCGTACTCCTATCTCAAAGGCCGGCAACGCAGTTGTGACTCTTGAGTTGCAGGTGTCCATGGGTGACGGTAGTCACTTACCATCAGGTGACCCGTCTGCTCGTTTGCCCCTATAATATATAAAAGAAAAAAAACCTACCATAAAAAAAAATTAAACGGCGTTATACGCAAAAAATTATATTAGCATAATACAATTGTTTAATATCATTGTTTTACCACAGACTAACACACAATTTTATTGCAATGTAATAATTAAAGTTAAGACAGATAGCCATCATAGATCAATCAATACAAATAAATAAAATTGAAGTGTCTATTTATAATGTCAACATTATAGTTTTTAAGTTCATACAGTTATTTGCGCGATACCAATGACTAAAAATCAGTATTTCTCCTATCTCTATCTCCGGAACGGGTTTACCGATTTCCAGGGGATTTTCACTGGCAGATAGCTGGTGTTATGAGGAGTAACTGAGGCTACTTTTATTTTGGAAAAATAATTAGGGTTCCGCGCAAAATATATAAACATGTACATGCGAGTGAAGCCGCACAGGAACTGCTAGTAAATACTACACGTATCCTACTAATATTATAAACATGAAAGTTTGTGAGGATGTATGGATGTATGGATGTTTGTTACTCTTTCATGCAAAAGCTACTGAACCGATTGCAATGAAACTTGATAAGTAGATAACTGGAAATATGGATTAACACATAGGCTACTTTTTATCCGGATATTCCTACGGCACCGGGTCTTACGCGGGTGAAAACACGGGGCGCAGCTAGTTGATATATATTTCACTTTGGTTATCACATACTTTTTGTTAAACGACTTCAAAAGAAATAAAACTCTCGATTCCCGAGCATTTGAGTGTGTATGTCCCCGGCTAACCGTCAGTAATTATAGATCGATTTTTGTTATTCTTTTTATTGGATATCGTTTAGCTCTAGAGTGGTAAAGGTGGAAATACAATGTGTTACAGAAACATGCGTAAGTTTATATTTTAGGACTCTTATGTATCGAGAAATATAATAATAATAACTTGACACATCTCACACACGGCCGTCTGATCACAAACTAGGCAGAGCCTGTACTATCGTGACAAGGCAGCTGATTAACATGCTTATATAGTTCTAAATACATACATGTTTTATAGATAAATTACACTAAGACACAGAACAAATCATCATGCTCATCACACAATTATTTGTCCTGGGTGGGAATTGAACCCACGACCTCTGGCTCAGCAGTCAGGGTCACTAACCACTAGACCAACAGGCCAGTCAAATAGTCACGTTGACATGTATAATGCACTCACGGCTGTATCACTGGAGGAGCAGACAGAGAAGTATTAAACACCCACGTTTCGCCAAATAAATAACGGTGGGAGATCTGGTGTCTAAACCTTCGCTTGTATTTTAGAGCTCCAGGACCCCCAAGTGTGTGTGTGTGTGTGTGTGTGTGTGTGTGTGTGTATAAACAACTTAGATCCTCGAAATAAAAAAATCGATCGATCCTCGAAATATAAATAGTTTCATTCATTTCAGCCGCCACTCAGACGAAGTTAATATATCATCTGAGAGACGGTCATCGGGTTATTGGTCAACTTTCAAGTTTGCCAATAAGAATTTATTGTATTAAAAATCACGAATTTTCCTAAAATTGTAATTTTTTTTTAACTACGTATGCTGCAGAGCTAAGTCTATTCGATAGTTTATCAGTATGTGGGCCCACTGAAGCTTAGAATGAAGAGTACTTAATGCCTAAGAATTTCGTGAAATCTACTAGTTCTAACTCATCTTTTTTAATTCAACCTCCTCAGCCCTAACCTACGTCTTTAAATACATATACACATTTATTATCTAAGGAGTTTTATATTATTTTAACACATGGATAAATCAACTTTCAACCCACTCCAGTGTATTGAGTTTGCTTCAAATATTTGCTTGGGACAACGGCAGCAGTCGACGGCCAATATTTTTCTTTCATTTAGTGATCATGTCTGAAAAGCCTTTAAAACTACCGGTCTAAGTGATCGACTCTGGTAGTAAGCAAAGAGTATTGTGGTTTTTATTCTCTAAGCGATAATATTTAGTATTATTAATAGTGATAATTCTAATAGTTACAGTTGTATAGGTTGCGACATTTATTTTCACAAATTATTAACTCCTACTTCTGCAACCCGCCCCGGCTTCGCACAGGTACAAATTATACACTAAAACCTTCCTCATGAATCACTGCCTATTAGTGAAAACAGCATGAAAATCCGTTCAGTAGTTTTTCAGTTTATCGCGAACAGACAGACAGACAGACGCGGCGGGGGACTTTGTTTTATAATATGTAGTGATTGTCACCATATTTTACTGTTGGACTTTTAGGGCTCCAACTACTAGTAACGAATGCAACAGATGGCACCTGGGACCGGTTTAACGTGCTCAGCGAGGTACGGAGGGGTCTCAATGTGTTAAGAATGGTCACCCATCCTAGGCTGACCTTGCTACGATTACTTAACTTTGTAATGTGCTAACCTACTCGGTTACCACTTAGCCCCATTTTATTACTTGTAACCATGGAAACGAATCTTAGAAGTTAATTTAACATACTTCTAATTGTCGTATCGAAATGAAACTTTGTATGTATATGTTGTTCAGATGACAATGCTATAAAAGGCGTCTGACTTGATTCAAATGGTTGCGGGTTCGAACCCCACCCAGTGCACTACCGACGTGAACCCACTCTTAACACAAGCGTTAAGCTTAGCTGGAGGGGTTAACAAGAATACTAGTAATGTGTGACCCAGGTTACTAGTATTCAAAAAAAAATTGGCATCTCGGAGCTGATCTAGTGATGGAGCTAGGAGGTGGATAGTGGAAACCTTCAGTGGCCACTAGTAAATCCCATTGAGTTTTAATTTTATAATTCGTTTAGGCGAGTCCAACAGATTGAGCTTGGTAACTATGGTCTGATGATAAAGGCAGAAGCTGGATTGTGGAAATATTTATAATTTGAGTTCTACTATACTATAAGTATTACATAATAAGACTTTTAACCCGACATCATAATCTACCTCGCGATTGATTCCTTACAACACATTTTAAAAGGGTTCCAGGCTTTTAGGATCTCCTTTGACGCTGGTAAAGGTCTCAAAAGAATTACTAAGTATACTATATTTGTCACCTTTTATTGGGTCTTCCTTTGAATTATTTAAATATTGAATTCAATCCACTGAATTAGTAGCAGTATGTCGTAGAAACTAGTATTACATTAGACTTTAATCCTTCAAATTACAATATTAAAATGTTACGTCTATGTCAACCTATTATCTATGATAGCGCACCGATATTATTTTAGTTGGCAACATTATTAACAAAGTGTCAGAAGTTAGAACACTGACGCAACACCGAGCGCTGGCGCGCGGCGGATGGCAGTGACGATTCGGATAGGCCGCTGAAAAGGCAGATTCGATTGGCATCTCGTAGGCGCACCACGTGTTCTGTGGAGTGTCGTGATTTAAAGCTTGATTGAAGATGTCTAATGATTATTCAGAGTATATTTTTGTGTTTTATTAGGTAGTAAAATTACTGTGTGAAAATCACGTTTTTATTCCCGCCAACTCACGTCTACCCGTAACATTAAACGCCCCATATTTCCTATAGACGAAGAGGAGTTTCTACATGTATATATCTAAATGCGATTCGGTTCTGATTTCTACCTTTTATGGTACCAAATAAGTTCATCTTCTTGGTCGTACACTTCTGGCTGAATGGCCGTGGTCATGAATCGTCTGACAAGTTTGTTGCGGTTTTTGCGAGACTTCTCCATCTCTTTCCATTTGTGGCACTTCGTGTACATTCTGTGAGGGAACTTTGTAGAAAATTTAATTAAGTCTGTCCATCTTGTGGGTGGTGGGCCGCTAGAGCGTTGACCTTCTACTCTTCCTTTTACAACTTGTCGTTCCAATGACCTTTCGTTGTGGACAATATGTTCAAACATCTTAAAGATTCGTAATTGCATGAAAGTCTTTATTTTGAGACGTTTGAGAATTGAAACGTTAGTGCGGTGAGCAGTTTATTTTATTCTCAGTAAGTGCCTTCAGCACCATATAAGTACCTACACAATGTTTTTTAACGTGTGGAAACCCCCTCGGGGTCATCACCGCACCGGGGCCGCCGGTGAAGTGGTATGTCGGAATCGAGCCGACTAAAACCACACGGTGTTCCGCCACAAATGAGTCTATTGTAATTGACTGGGGAAGGAAGTCCCTGAGATCCCCGGCAGACCTTGTCCGCCTTTGAAACAAAAGTCAGCCACGTCCTTGCATGCGGAGGAAGGAGCCCTGAGACGAGCGCGGAACACGGCGCGCAACCGTCTCAGGGCTCCTTCTGCTAGAGTCACGGGCAACCTCGGGCCCGTTTCCCCCAGGCCTGCGCTCATAGAGACCGGAGATCATTCTGCGCTCTCCAGCGCCTTGTGCCTCTCCTTCGGGACGGGAGAGTATTAGCCCTCTAGCGGACATCACTTCCTCACAAAAAGAGGCGGTGGATTATAAGTACCTAGTAGGTAGGTAATAGGGTGTAGGTACTACCTACACCCTATTAAAAATTATGACACTATCAGTGGAAACGTCGAATAGCATTCTTTAACGACTTGACAAAATACGATATGGAACACATCAACTGTACAATTCTTTTTTTAAATTTTTAATACAAAAACTTCGGGTCTAGTAACGCATCCAGCGTATTTATAATTAACATTTGGCTATACAAATATTACATCAATAAGAACACACATTACTTCCCAGCATACAAGACCCATGTTACATTGTATGACAGAAAATAAACAGCCCATCAAACCACCATCTTGAGACAAAACTCATTAAAGTTGTATAACTTTTGTCATTCACAAATGCGCAGTCACTAATTCTGGTAAACTTTCTATGCCACATTTGAGACATTGTAGCAATACTTTGTAACCCTATTCGAGAAATAGGTCAAAATAAATGTAATTTATGTTCTTTTTTTAATTTAAGTTTAATTTTTTTTTTCATCGCTAAATTCTACTAACTTTTTCCAAACAGGCATGAATAAAAAATTGATGATGATGACATTTTTTAGCTTCTACTAGTCCGAAGAGAACTATATTGCGCTGTCGTGCTTGTGTTTTCAGATAGTGTTGCCTTATTTCTTGGTTTTCCCACTCTTTCTTTAAGGGTTCCATACTTTTGACTCATCCTTTAGTGATCCATTAAACAGTTGCACAGTGGCCTGAATAATAGTAACTGTGGAGGAACGTGTCTTATGTGCCTCCAACACAAAGGGATCCTTCGACCAGGCGAGGTGATCATGCCTGGCCATTTCATATTTATAAATTCTATTCAACCGTGCGATCCAATTACTGTTCAAGTTGGATGTATTAGTTTTACGAAAATTACACAAGCTACAATATTTAGACAGCATAAAGGTCCCAATCATAAACTCCACTGATCTACATAATCACGACGCTAATAATACTTACGATATTTCCGGCATAGATTTTGTATTTGATTTGAATCAAAAGAAAATTGAAATGCAAATTTGTTTTGAGAATAAGCGCTTTGAGTTCGATTAAAGATCATTTTCTATCGATATATTATTCCGCAAGAAAAAATAACGTTTCATTTCATTTTCGTTTGTCATTCTGGTTGTAATTTATCTATAATAAGCATGTTTATCAGACGAACCCCACCCCCCTCTCCCTAGCCAAAATCACGTGTATTTTTAAGTTCAAAATATATTTAAAAATTTCAAAAATATTACCTTTAAATATATATATAATTGCGCGTTCTACGAAAACATAAATACACGTGATATCTCACTATATACCCTCCCCCTTGTGATATTTCATGATTTTTTCCGAACCCTCTCCCCCTTTTGAGCCTCACGTGATTAATGGACTATCCCTTAGCACGTTTAAAGAAAAAGCTCTTCAACTTTATTATATTAGTATAGATATATCAAATTAATTGGAGTGTTTAACCGCCGTCGCACAAAAGAGGAAAAGAGGAGTGTTTTAAGTTTAACGTGTCTGTGTGTGTCTGTGGCTTCGTAGCTCCCAAACGTATGGACCCATTTAAGTGCGTTTTTTTGTTTGAAAGGTGACTTGATACAGAGTGTTCTTAGATATAATTCAAGGAAATCTGTTCAGCCGTTCTCAGATCATCAGCTCTGTTCTAATCGTTGAAGGGTTTTCCGAGTCGGGGATGTTTTAAATTTATTATTATTATATTAATTAAATGTTTACTTTGTTTCAGATTACGTTATAGGAAGACAACGAGTGCCACCATATACCAAGTGTTCTTTACTAAAAAATTAAGATTAGGTAAGTACCTTTTATATTATTTAATTTAAAAGCTACTGGTTATGTTCTTATGTCTTATAGAAGTAGTTTAGGGATAAATCTTACACAAACGATTTTTCGTTTGCAAGAAGCGACACTTCGACACGTGTTTCTCCTCTACACAAAGGATAAAGATTGAGAGTACCGCCATTTAAAGCCAAATTAATTTAGTTAGCAAATAATTACTTAAACGATTTTATATATTTCATAGCTCAAAATAAAACTGAAGTTCCTTAAGCAAGTCGTTGCTTTGGTCACTTCGAAGTCAGAATAGTCATACGTGATCAAGTAATAATGCAATTGCGATCAACAATCTCAAAAACCCAAATCATGACTAATACAGAAAAAACTGAAAACAATTCTACAATGCTCTTAACAAGCCATTCTGTCCTTTTATATTAAGGTTCAAATTCGATTGACTACTAACTCTTTTATTGATTTTTGTTGCTAGGTAAGTTATCTTTCGACTCACACTATTTTCAGCCTCTTTTGTGTGTTTCCAAACACTTTGGGATAACCTAATAACATTTCGCCAAAGCATTTTTTACCTTTACACATTCTTACAGTCTCCTCTGTGTGAGAAACATGTCTGTAGCTGACAGACGTCTCCTAGAGATTATCGAACTGTCATCTTATTTCTTTTTGTCAGTAAATATTTCAAAGAACTGTTAGTCGGTTAGATTTTAAAAATGTTTAATAGTCCTTGAGCATAACAGATTCCTATGTAGATTAGAACTGACTGACTGGTCTAGTACATCGACCCTACATAAATAACTGCCATTTAATTGTTTTTTTTTTTAGTTTTACTAAACGTAAAGCTAAAAAACCGGCCAAGTGCGAGTTGGACTCGCGCACCGAGGGTTCCGTAAAATATTTTTATTATATAATGTAAAGTACCCTGTAGGTTTTGATTCCCTTGCGAGTGTCGAAAACTTGCGGCATAAACGGCTGTATCTTTTGATTACGCAGGCTTAGAAGTTTGATTTTTTCACAGCTCTAAGGGACAGTAGACTTGAGTATTTGATATAAATTCCAGCTTGATACCTTCACGCGTTCCTGAAAAAAAGGACAGACAGACCCACGGACGGACGGACAACAAAGTGATCCTATAGGGTATAAGTGATCCTATAAGGGTTCCGTTTTTTCCTTTCGAGGTACGGAACCCTAAAACACACAATTTAATGGCAAACCGAAGAAAAGAGTTCCAGTATCCACCTTCTACCTACCCACCACTATATTCATCATCAGATCATCGTTGCCGAGCCCAAACTGTTGGACTCAAACCATATGAGCCCAATTATGTATTTACCGGAATGAACGTGATCATGAAAAGGTGTTACATACCTCTAAATTGCCTGACGTTTCGACCAGGTTGCACTGGCCGTGGTTACAGGCTGACTGGCAAGTAAACTCGACGACGGAGGGCGTGCACCACTAAGCCAGTTTCCTTTCGATACGACAATTAAAAGTAGGTTAAAATTGATATTCAAGAATTTTTTTACATAGTTGGTTATAAATAAAGTTAATAAAGGTTAAAAAGACGTGTTCAGCAGCACGAGTAGCGTATCATGTATAAAACTATTCAAAATGTAACCACTGTCCTTTTTTTCTGCAGAGCATGGTCACCGGAGCTCCAATTAAGGAGAGATAGGGTTGTCAAATCAGAAGTGACACGGTTCGTGTTTTACAAGTGTTTATGAGCCGGTGCCTATAAACACTTATTATAAAGGGTTGCATCAGTGTCATGTGGTTTTTGGTAATTAATTCTATAAAATAACTTAGGTTGGGGTTTAGGCTTAGGCAATCCTAGAAGTCCCTGAAATTATTAGTAGGTAGACTTTAGACGGCTGTCGAACGAGTGCCATTATCTGTATATGTATTGAAAAATTCAAAACAGACAAACAAGACATGAGTGTCATTCATACCAATATTAATTTAGTAGAAAATAAAATAAAAATACGAACTATTTACATGCATGCGTTATAAAATTCCTCCGCATTATCGCCTACTGGAACCGTTCTCAGAAAGCTGAAAGTAGGTAAGTCTATAAGTGTCTAGTTATTGCAGAACTTATTGTAATAAAGAATTGTGACCCTTGTAATAACCCTTGAAGCTACATATATTCATAGACTACAGTGAAAGACTTATACTTATTCGCCACCAAACATATGGAAAAATACACTATAATAGATAGGTCAACAACAAAAGAGGTTCAATCTTACTCAAAGCATTATAATACAAAAATAATAAATATTGTCTATATACATACAAGCAGGACATTTCTGATTATAAAAGTACTGCCCTAATATACAACTCGTTATAGCCAACCCTAACTAGGTCAATGCCAATACACATTCAAACACAGTCGTAAAGATAAACATGTCTCTTGACAACCGTCGATCTATTCACCAAAGTTGTCCATTTTTCACCCAAACACACTTGCGGCGCAATAGCAACCTTAATATGTAGCAATAAAATACACATTGTTTTGTACACTAATGATATGTGAGCCTGTTATTTTGTAGGGTTACCATGTTTATAAGGTTATCCTAGAATGTTTTGAAAATTTAGATGTATCACCTATTTAGTGTACGCCTATTCTTCGTTCCTATAATCACCAAGCATTTAAAAAAAATAACCACAATCTTGAATGTTTGTGAAACGTTCTTCTTTTCAATTGACACTTTTTTTGAATTCTTAAAAACTTTTACATTTTAAAGATGCCGTTATCATAAAAAACTCGTTTCTAAACGTACTACCGTTCTAGATAATAACCATTTAATACCGAAAATATATATCTTAATAGCACGAATTTTATGGGAACTATTTCCTTAAATTAATGAAATTTCTGCTCCCACACTTCCCTACTCTTTACTCAAATTACCATATTATACTTTTTTTGTAGTTATTTAACTACAAAAAATATTATAGCACATCCTTATCATTAAATATTTCCTTATCAAGGAAAAATAATATCATGATATGTTATTAGTATATATATGTGTATATCAGTATATTTTATGCCATACCGCTAAATGAAGACACCAGACATATGAAGTCTGTGGAAGAATTAGGTGGCAGATGAAATGCACTCGTACAGAGTATTTCAGCTAAACATTCATTTTATAGAGACAGTACTAACGGTCTTATTATAACATAGATTTAGAATGTATTTTTCGTTTCTGTCATAAATTGAGATTTTTCATGTTGAAGAAAATCATTATCCTCTTGTCTCTTTTCCCAAACTTATTAGGGGTCGATGCAGTGTGTCCTCTTCTGGACATCCGCTCCTCATCATCTCCACATCACATTTTCATACCACGATAATCTATTGCTCCTCAACTTTCTATCCACTGGCGCTACTCTCAGGCTCCCTCTGTTTTCATTCGTCACGTTTTCCATCCTAGTTACACCACACATCCATCTCAACATTCGCATTTCATCCGTTTTCTTGGTGGGCCAAACTTTCAGATTTATCCAGGACACCAGGTCTGATGATCGTCTGTTAAATCTCATTTCAATTTAACACCTGGGATCGCATATGGTTTCTGTTACCTGGGACTATGGACTTCAATATGACAATATAGGACTATATTGTCATATTGAAGAAAATAAGCAAAATTAATCGCATGTTTTTATCTCTGAACAAGGCACAGGTCAAATTAATGACTGTAAGAATCGAAACATAATGTTAAAAAAAAATCTTATCTTTATTACCAGCATTATGTTATCTGTGTTATTACTAAGAAAATCTCTAGTGTGAATAAAGCGTGGTGACCCTACCTTAGGGTAGAAATAACCTATATTACGAGAGCAATAAACATTTATAAATTCCCGCCAGAATCACCGGTGGATTCTTTATTTGTTACAGTTTTCTAGCAAACTTTACTGAAAAAGTGTTATTTTTGTGTTCGGAAATAAAATACAGTGACGTAAGCATTACGACCAGAGAAGTTAAGAATAAATATTACTTGAACGGGTATGAGTACCCAATATTCTGGAATATTTTTGTTCATTTTAGATACAATACAATTTATAATAATAGACAAATGTAGTTTTAGCGGCAAAACATTTAAAATGCAGCTGCAAGCGCAAAACTTTTAAGACGTGTTTACACAAATGTTGTAGACAAAGCTAAAAAGTTTTACTCCTTTCATTCAAGGAGTATTTAATTGTCTATTAAACACCATTTATGTTACTAAGCTAGCATTCGTAGCTTCCGAGATTTTAAAATATTTTTATGTGACCCGGATTCGTATCTTTATGTGACCTGGCTTCATTGCTCTCGGGTTTTGAATAAATTAGTAAATAAACCAAGTGAAAAATGTATTATATCAATCAAAGATATTATATATTTAACTAATTTATTTAGAACTATTTGACTTGGCCTTAATCTTGTGATAACTTAACATTTGGAAAAATAAATATTTTTTTCGGAAAACTCTTTTCAAACATAATTTAAATTTTCCATCTCCAACTTTGGTATTATTATTCTCTATATTCATCTTAAAACTTCAATTCCATTTTTAAATATGTACAAAACAAATTTAAAAATGTAAAAAATAGTAGCCCCCCGACATCGGGTACAGGGACCAAGATACCGTTGGCTAGAGCTCCAAAGACAGGAACCTCCTCACTATACGGGCCGTGTCAAGGAGAACTACTTTCTGCATCAGTCCCTTGATCCAGCCGTTTAACGCGAGCCTCTTAAGATGTTGATCGAAGCTTTTAGCTATCAATCCATGAGCAGATATCATAATCGGAACAATGATCACCGAGTATTATTTTGATTTTTATTAAGTTGGAAAATTTTAAAGTTTAGTTCAGAAGTTTTAAAATATGATGGATGTCTGTATTAAAAATCAAGAATTTTCCTAAAATTGATAGGTATTCCCCATTTTCGGATTTTTTACAATTTTAATTAAATTGTAAAAACCTTTTTCTCTTGAAATTTGCCGTCATCATTATTTCAGTTTTTTTTCTGTACAGTCACCCTTAAAAAGAAGTATACGTGGGCAAAGTTCCATGACAATATGTACATCCATTATGCCAAAATATTCGAACCAACTATAACGACCAAACATGGTATTTACAGTAACTAGCCAATTCCAAGTATACATCGAGTTCAAAACGTTGTAAACGTGTCTGATTCATAAGTTTGTATACACCTAATAATCCTTCATGTAACTACTCAGTTTTCCAAAATGATGTATACGGCTATTGTTTAATAACGGCGTAAACAAATGCGATAAATCATGTCAGCGTTGCACCGCTACACTCGTTTAACAACGATCAGGGGGCCAAAGATGACGAGACTGTCGGTTTAATTAATATAATATAGTAATATTGTATTCAATTCAGACAATTTTGTCTTATCATTGTTGTCAATTTTATATATTTTGTTGTAGGCAAGCTAATAGAAATGATGGAAAGAACTAAATGACACCCGTAGTTATTGAAAAATTGGCAAAGAGATTGACATTAAATTACACATGTAAAATAACAAATAACTGACCTGTTGGTCTAGTGGTTAGTAATCCTAACTGCTGAGCCAGACGTAGGTTCGATTCGCACCCTGGAGCAATAAATGTGTGATAAGCACGATCATTTGTCCTGTGTCTATATCTATAATTTGTTTGTTTGTAGAAATGGAAATATATCTGTATGTTTATCTACAGTCTGGTTACCATAGTACAGACTCTGCCTAGTTTGGGATATGACGGCCGTATGTGAGAAGTGTAAAATTATTATTATTATTATATCATAATATTACATAGAGGGGCTCATGGCTAAGTGGTAACCGAGTAGATTAGAACATTACAAAGTTAAGTTATACTAGCCAGGTCAGTCTAGGATGGGTGATCATTCTTAAAACATTGAGAACCCTCCGTGCTTCAGAGAGCACGTTAAATCGTTGGTCCTGGGTGCCAAACGAACATCTGTGGCATTCGTTAAGGGTAGTTGGAGCCCTAAAAAGTCCGACAACCTGGTCTAACTACAAAACTTCAATATCGCCTAGTACTTGGGTTGTGGAGGTCTGATGGCAGTCGCTTCACGCAAAATATCGAACTTTGGCCGTATCGTAGTTGGACTGAGAGCCAACCCCAACTTAGTTAGGAAAAGGTGCGGAGGATGAATAAATCATTACATAATTTGGTACAAATAATTTTATTTTCAATGATTAATAGCAGCATATGGAATATTGAGAAATAATCATTTTTAAATATGAAATAATTTTTTTTTTAGCAAAATTGAAATGAAAATTTAAAGTACACAAAAACATAACTGCATGTATTAATCAAAACACGAGGTTTCTTTATTTTATAGGAGCCGTTAGCATTGATAACTAAGAGTTTCTGTCTCATTGATGAAGTCATAAACTTAACTATAAATAAACTTTTTTGATGTCTATTATATATAATTATAGTATAATATGATTACTTATTACTAAAAATGCGGTACTTAAACTTTGTATTTTGCTATAAATATTATCAGAATACCCAGTTTCTTATTTCGATGAGAACTACGTATAGGGACTTGAGTTAACAGATTCATATTTGTATACGTCGTTATTAAACAATGGCTGTATACATTATTTTGGAAGACTGAGTAGTTACTTGGTTATTAGGTGTATACAAACTTATGAATCAGACACGTTTACAACGTTTTGAACTCGATGTATACTTGGAATTGGATAGTTACTGTAAATACCATGTTTAGTCGTTATAGTTGGTTCGAATATTTTGGCATAATGGATGTACATATTGTAATGGAACTTTGTCCACGTATACTTCTTTTTGAGGGTGACTGTACTAGCAACCGGCTTCGAACGGGTATAAGAGACATCTTCAACAATCATCAACACATTTCAACCAATTTACACAAAAAATTAACAAATTATACACCTAAACCTTCCTCATGAATCGCTCTGTCTCTTGGTGAAAACCGCATGAAAATCCGTTTAGTAGTTTTTTCAGTTTATCGCGAACAGATAGACAGGCAGACGTGGCGGGAGACTTTGTTTTATATGTGTTACTAGCAACCCGCGCCAGCTTCGCACAGGTAGCAGAGACATCTTCAACAATCATCAATATATTTCAATCAATTCACACAAAATCTTAACAAATCATACACCTAAACCTTCCTCATGCATCACTGTCTATTAGTGAAAACCGCATGAAAATCCGTTCAGTAGTATTTCAGTTTATTGCGAAAAAAGACAGACAGACAGACGCGGTGGGGACTTTGTTTTATAATATGTAGTAACTAGCAACCCATCCCGGCTTCGCACGGGTACATATTATACACCTAAATCTTCCTCATGAATCACTCTGTCTATTAGTGAAAACCGCATGAAAATCCGTTTGGTAGTTTTTCAGTTTATCGCGAACAGACAGACAGACGCGGCGGGGGACTTGGTTTTATAATATGTAGTGATTATTGTTATAAAAAGATTTAACGAGATCTGGTCGCTTATATTCACATGGAACATATTTCTTCCTAATTAAATATTATCGGATACGTATTTATTTCATTCGTAATAAGGCATTTAATATTGTTTTATAAAAGTAAGTTACCAACTTAATGTTACGCTTGATGGGAAACGGTCACTAGAGTTTATACACACTAAGTTCTAATAAAACGTTATCATAACACGGGTGACTAACATTTCGTCTTTCTTCCAACAAATAATAATAAAAGGATTTAGATAAAGACAAACTTCTCTATAGACTCGTCTATGAACTAATCCAACAATAATATTCTTATTCTTATGTGTGTGGTGGACAAGTTTGTCGGTCTCACGCCAGAGTTATTCTCTTTGTAGTCCTTCGGGCCATTCGAAGGACCACAAAGAGAATTGCTAGTTACTTTTGGACCTATTGCGTTGATGGTTTATCTGTGAGATTTTTGTAGATTTTTTGGATAGCGTGTTGTGGTAGGAGATTTTCACTAATATTGTAAATATTAATATCAGTTTGTCTGTTCCGTTTTTACGCCTTAACTGCCCGATCGTCATGAAATTTTACCAAGGAGGACTTAGGACTTACCTTTCATGTGAAAAATGTATTGTGCCCGAGAGATAACGAAATAAAGTTAACTTTAAGCTGCGAGTAAAATTTGCTTAGATAATAATAAATACAACTTGACAGATCTCATACACGGTCGTCTGATTCCAAACTAGGCAGAGCCTGTACTATATTAACCAGACTACTGATAAACATACTTAAATATTTCTAAATACATACATTATTATTATCAGCCATAGTCGTCCCACTGCAGGGCAAAGGCCTCCCTACCCTTTTTCGACTCCTCACGGTTTCCAGCTTTCTGCTGCAAATCTTCCCAATACGCATCCAGTTCATCCTGCCAATTCCTGCCATATCTTTCTGGGCCTGCCGCGATGTCTTAATGTTGTGTGGCTGTAATTTATTTATAATTCATACATATTTGTGTTTTGTTTAATTTAGTAAAATTACGAATTCATATTGTAGTGTATGTAGGGTAGAACTAAGTAATAGTTATATGCACTATATCGTGCTTACTGTAGAGATCTTAGGTTAGTCAGTATTGCATGAGGAACAGGCGAGTGCAGACGTGTCAGCTTGCGTATCTATAGTGAGTGGGCAAGCCAGTCAAGTGTACATATGTACGCGGGGTATAGTGTATAAAAATATACACTATACATATCAACTTAATTGTTTACTAAATGTCATATGTAAAGTCTTTCATAATTCGTTCTCTTCGAAATTAGAACTTTGTTTAGGGCTATGTACCTAAAGTGTAAAGGTGATTAATAACTAAACTGTCTGTCATACATTGGTTTTTAAATGTTTTTACAATTAACACAACAATTGAAAAACCTCACTTCGAAATAAATATATCTTGATGCTTGTCTGCACGGATGGCCCCATAATTTTAGTGGTCGCCCTGCCACTACGCCGCTAAACTTTGTTTTTTCCACATATAGTTGTCCCGAGTCTGGGTGTTTTTTGTGTCCGTTGCTTAAATGTTTTTAAAGCTCCCGCGACACAGGAATATTCCTGCCGCCCCGCTACTACGTCGCTAAAATTTGTTTTATCCACATGTAGTTGTTCCGAGTCTGGGTGTTCTTTGTGTCTGTTGCTTAAATGTTTTTAAAGCTCCCGCGACACAGGAATATTCCTGCCGCCCCGCTACTACGTCGCTAAAATTTGTTTTATCCACATGTAGTTGTTCCGAGTCTGGGTGTTCCTTGTGTCTGTTGCTTAAATGTTTTTAAAGCTCCCGCGACACAGGAATATTCCTGCCGCCCCGCTACTACGTCGCTAAACTTTGTTTTTTCCACATATAGTTGTCCCGAGTCTGGGTGTTTTTTGTGTCCGTTGCTTAAATGTTTTTAAAGCTCCCGCGACACAGGAATATTCCTGCCGCCCCGCTACTACGTCGCTAAAATTTATTTTATCCACATGTAGTTGTCCCGAGTCTGGGTGTTCTTTGTGTCCGTTGCTTAAATGTTTTTGAAGCTCCCGCGGCACAGGAATATTCCTAATGCTGGAGTTGTTTTTAAAAACATTAACAGAAAATACAACGTATTTAATTTCTTTTCTACTTACGAAACGAAAAACGTGCAAACGTAACTAACATAGATTAAAGACCTTTGAATGTTGTTCCTTGAGTGATTGAACTTTTCATCGGCAAAGAAAAAAATACAGTTCAACAGTCCATAAGTTTTGTAATTTAAGCGAAGTGATATGATCGATTAAATCTCACGGCATCATAATGGCATTAGCATTAAGCGTTTTCATTATAAATGTTCATCTTCTACACACATGACCAGACTGAAGTCTGGTCATGTGTGTGAAAGATAAACATTTATAATGAAAACGCTTAATTCGCTGCTTTTTAAAAAAAACATTGAATCAATGTCTATACTAATAAAATAAATCTGAAAAGTTTTTTTCTGTTTGATTGTTTGAACGCGCTAATTTCTGGAACTACCTATATGATGGTAAGTGACTACCGTCGCCACACTTTAAGGTGGGAGTAGGGAAAGGGGAAAGAGGGGGTGAGAGAGGGGAAGGGAAAGGGGGGCAAAGGGATGCGTTACGGCCTCCGGTAACCTCACTCACTCAGCGAAAAACAATGCAAACAAGCAAATGCTTCACTGCCGGTTTTCTGTGAAGCCGTGGTATCACTCCGGTCGAGCCGGGCCATACGTGCCGTAGCATGGCTCTCCCACGCAATGCATCGAATAATTATATTTTTATTGGATTGAGTGTTAATTGCAGAAGGTTATAGGGTATGTTACATCGCGCTACAACCATTAGGAGCGGGGCAGTGATTATAAATGCGAGTGAAACTGCGGCACACGGCTATTTAGTTAATGTTTATTATACACCAACTGACTCGACATACGTTGTGCTGCCCATTGTCAGTACTTTTTTGGGTTCATTTTCATTTCTTAGAAACTTTAAGTAAGCCCAGTTTTTATCGGAATACTTTCCCAACTTTTCTTCATCTAAAAACCTAGTTCGTGTTAATACGGTTAGTTTAAAACCAAATTTAAAAAAAAACCTGTACAACAAAAACCATTTCATTTATAGAGATGGAGATTTAAACTAAACATCCACATTTTGGCAACTATAATTTGGTAGTCATGTAATAGGGGGTAAACTGGCACTTAGGGAGTTAAAGATGGAAATATTTGAAGTATATTGAAAGAGAAATATAGGTAAGACCGAAAAGCAACGTTAAAAGCGCTAAGGTTACATTAGAAAAACTAATATGGTCATTAAGTTTTCTTAAATTTTCTAATTTTCTGCGCAACTTTCTTAATTTTTTCTTTCATAAAAACTTTCTCCTCACAATAACAAACACAAAAAAAGAATTAGCGAAATCGGTCCTGCCGTTCACGTGTGATGCCGTGACCAAAGGAAATAGGGATTCATTTTTATATATTTATTAGAGATTATACGGTTTTACTGACACTGTGTCAGGCGTCACACTTGCCTGACACCGTCGCGGCAGGACGCTTCACTCCTTGAAAAAGGGCCCCCGTCTTGTCCGAAACTAGTCGGGCATCCCCGAAATACAAACGTGAGTAAAACCGTATAATCTCTAATAAACATGAATATCACTCACGAAAGTTTTTATTGTAACATTTTTATATATATAGATAAATTGAAATAAAACTATTTTTCACGGATTGTTAATGGGACGTATGTTAATGTTAGTGTTAATGGGAGTAGACTAGAGTCTACCCGTGACCATGGCTGCTGAAAAGCAACTGAAACGTCGGGATCAGTATAGATAGTAAAATAACACCAAATAAATCGCGATAGAATTCGTGAAAAATAGTTTTATTTCAATGTGTAACATTCGCGTAAACTTTCGACAATATCATATATAGATAAATAGTAAAAAAAATGCGCTGATTAAAAATTTCGATCGATTTGAATTTAACAAATAGACGAAAAAGACTTTTTTACATTTCGTGTGATATCTCGTTTCCCGTACGTTTTTCGTCATATCTGCCCAAAGCTTTTTTGTTCCCAAAAATAAAAATGAGTAATCCAAAATTTAAGTATTTTATTTCCTTGACTGGGCTATAAACATAATAAGTAAAAAATAGATTCTCTTTGAAAAATATATTTAGATCTATGAATGGTCGGTCGACAAGGAAGATAAGTACAGAAATTCTCTTTCAAGGCACAGCTTTCTAACTTCAAGTAAATAGTGATCTTTTGAGTCCGAATCTAGACTTTCAGGGATGAAACTAAATTAATTAAGGAAATTGGTATTCTGGTCATCAAGTTTAAGAAATCGCTCAATTGTGGCCACTTTTGTAGAAGACGTTATTAAACCCAAGCTCTCTGAGTTATTGGAGTTCGCCTTTATTTGGATACATGAATTTTTTCTTATAAAACATTTGGTTAAAGGCGATTTATTTGTCTTTGATGATAATTTTAGTAGTCTGGATATATAAAAGTACTTTTTGATGCGAATACTATATGTGAAATGGCTTTGTAAACTACTATTTTGTGATCGTGTTTGTAATGAAAAACTATTTAGTATATGCATAGTTATTTTAGGATTCCATTTGAGACTGCTATGATCTTTTTTATGCACGATAAAATGTTTCAACATTCAGCTTAATCAAGTACGCCAAAATTAACTTTTAGTTTTTCATGGAATTTTATTTGAAATTATTCCGCCGTGGGTTTGGCTATATTACTAGGATTAATTTAATTGCTGGGAAACAAGCAACGTTTATACGTGGGAGAGCCATGCTTCGGCACGTATGGGCCGGCTCGAACGAAGTGATACCACGACCTCACAGAAAACCGACAGTGAAACAATACTTGTATTGCTTTTGCCGACTGAGTGAGGTTACCGGAGGCCCTAACCCTTCCCTCTCCCCCCTCTTCCCTCTTCCCGCTCTTACCCTCTCTCCTCCTCTTCCCATCAGGTGACCCGTGTGCTCGTATGCCTCCTACACCATAAAAAAAAGGCTAAATGATTTTATTTGGTGTGGGTTCACGGTGATACTATTGAGACTTATATAAATGATGACGATCCGTGTTCTTATATACCAACTTCCTCTATCCAATAGAAGACATAATGTTTAATCAGCACTATACTAGGCAACGGTGACCATTTGCCACCAGTCAGCCAGGTAGTCAAAGTGCCTTCAAACGAAACGTTTATTACAAATTATTAATACAAAAACTTTGTGTATGTATACATCATAACTGACCCTCTTAATATAAATAAAATGGAATGGCGCTGCATATACAACAAATTTTCGCTTTCAACAGAAATTAACTCACCCACATAATATTTTTTCTTTGTCAGCTTTACCCAAAATAATACGTAGAATGGTTGAACACACGACTGATTTTCAATGGTATTGTTAAAAATTTACCTTGAAAAGGACCTAATTAGCGATTTCATTTGAGTTTGCTGCGTCTTAAAAGTACACAATGAATTCGAAATTAATATAAATAAATGCCAAATTAGTGTCTATTTTTTCATTTCTAATTATTTGTGTTTTTTAAGTAAAACTTCTTTTGAAGCGTTTGACAAAATAATGTTTAATATTGTGTAAAAAATTATTTGGACCTAAAGCTTTCATTTTGTTATAGGGTATATAGGGGTTATAGGGTATTAATAAATAATTATAGTTTAGTAAATTAAAAGAGTTCAAAAGTAAAAAAGAGTTCCTATCCAACTCCTGGCTTCATAATCAGACCATCATTACCATCGCCACCAAAAACCATAAAAAAATCGTTTTACTTTTGCCTTGTAAAACGCCAATTTCATATGTAAAGACCCAATATTTTATTCGAATTGTTGCTTAACTCATTTAAACTCACATCTGTGTATGATACTTACTTAAATTGTAGCAATGGCACATAAGTCTTATCTATCTATCGAAGGCAAAAGGAAGGAAATGATTTTTTCTTTTTTCGTCATCAATACAATAACTTCAATAAATCTTCGTTTTACAAGTTGGCAAGCATCCAATCGCTATAACAACCGCTCTCCGTAAGGCAGGCTGAGTGCTTATTGGTCACTTAAGTACCATAAAGAAAAATATCAAAGGTCATTTCTCTCTCATAGGTCTTACCTTCTTGTGAAGGTCACGACCAATAAGTCCAATGAAATTAAAAAATCCAATTACAAATTTAGTTAGGGCCCTCGCACACTTGTTATTTTTAACCACGGGTTACTGTTTGAACACTGACGAGGTAATATTTGAACAACATGTGTTACAAATTTAAGTATTATATACTTGAAAACGGCTACATCAAGCTACACTCGTCCAGTATATATTGGTTTAGTTTAGTTTATTTCGACCGTACAGTTCGACCGTAGCTCTCGTTGCATCTAGACGTGCGCACGCGATGTCGCGTTCTCCGCAACGAGGTGTCTCGAGCGATACGGTAATAAAGTGTATTGAGTGTAATGTGGTGATTAACGAGCTGTTAGCTTTTGTCTCCAACAAAGTGGATACACTTGCTGAGACCGCAATTGTGCAAATTTGTTCGAGTGCATTTGCCGAAGCGGAAATTGAGAATGCCAGGCAAATCGTATTCAAGCTGTTGGCCCCTACAAGGAAGATAACAAGAAGAAAAGAAGGTAATCAACAGAAGAGCGTGCAGGATATTGTGAAGATCGTCAAGGAAACGGAACCTGAATGTCTACCGGTATTTGTAGCCAAAGATCTTAACAAACTACCGCCGGTCACTTTTGATCACATTGACGTGACTACGTTCTTGAAAGAAATGTCACTACTCAAAAAAGAAGTTGCTAGTATACGTAGAGAAAAGTCGGAGACATTGTCGCAGTTGGAAACTACTGAGATGATATCACTAAAGAGTGAGATCCAGCAATTGAAAGAACTGGTTCAGGTTACATTATCAAAGAATGACTGCAGGAACGTAAATGTATTATTGGAACATTCAACGAAAAATGTGTCTAATGAGTCTTGCAAAAATTTTAGTAATAATAGTTGTGAAAACAGAGAACAGATCTCGGGCGCGGTGATCGAAGCGCGCAATTCTCTAGCACCGCCGCTAAGCAGTACGGGCCGTTCAAGCGGGGCAGAGGTGCGAGGGGGGAGTGCATATGACGGCGAGCGACCGCCCGTACCGTCCGTGTCGATAGATGAGACGCAGACCCGGAGCGCGATGCAACATATGCAGCCCGTAACGTGCGAGTCCAGCGAAATGATAACGAATGAGAGGCGCGAGTATACAATGGCAGACGCGGTTAAAAGTGGTGGTACTTTTGGTAATAATAAGATAAAAGATGATTGGATAACAGTGCAACATAAACGCCGTAAAGTACAGAACAGAAGAGGGCTAGCTGAACCACTGGAACAATTCAACTTTAAAGCCGCTGACAGAACAATATCCTTATATGTGTCTAGAGTGCATATTGATACCACTCCGAAAGACATCGAGGCGTTTATCAAACATAAGACTGATTTAGATGTACAAGTCTACAAGATTAATAACATAAATAAAGAATTTAATGCTTTTAAAGTAGTTGTGCCCTTAAGAAGTATTGACTTGTTCCTAAACGACAATGGTGATCAGTTCTGGCCTGCCAATATTGTGTTTAGGAAATACTGGGAGCGCAACCGAATACGTAAGATGGGGTCGCCAGCCGTCGAGTTATCAGCTCACACGAATAATAATACTACAAATTAATATGGCTTGTACAACTATAAAGCTTGTCTCATTTAACTGTAGATCGCTGAAGACCTCAATACATGAAATTACACAATTATGTAACAACCATGAAATAATTGCACTCCAAGAAACATGGCTGTTTCCTCATGACCTCGGGCTATTGAGTACAATCAGTAAGCAATTCGGTAGTCATGGTATATCGGCGATAGACGCGGAACAAGGTATAGTGCGCGGGAGGCCGTACGGAGGTGTGGCTCTCCTGTGGGACCGAAGAATATTTTCATGCGCGGAAATAGTGCATTGTAACAACGATCGCATGGTTGCGGTTAAACTTGTGCGCGAAGATCGGTGTTTATTAGTGTTTAGTGTGTATATGCCTACCGATTGTGAAGACAATTTTCCTGAAATGTCACAGTGTCTCGCTAATATGAGTGCGATAATAGAAAGTGCGGACGTGGAAACTGTTTTCATTCTAGGGGACTTTAATGCGCACCCCGGGACGCGGTTTTACAAAGAGATGTTGGACTACTGCTCCGACGAATTATTATCGTGTATAGACCGTAAGCGACTAGGTGTAAACACATATACATATGTAAGTGATGCGACAGGGTCGCAGCGGTGGCTCGACCATTGTCTAGTCTCTGCGGCGGCCGAGGCAGCGGTAAGTGATGTGCACGTATTATACGACACGTATCTGTCGGATCACCTCCCACTAGTGATACATGTAACATTTAATAACATTATTCGCAAAAGATTGATAATAGATAACGAGCTTGATTGCAATTTAAAATACAAATGGGGCAATAGGAATAAGGATCAATGTGATAAATACTGTGATAATTGTAGTGAGAACTTTGGATTAATGGTTCATAGTAATTATTTTAATTTGTCATGTAATGATCATGTATGTAAACTTAAAGAACATGAAGAACTTATTGATATATTTTACTGTAATATTATTAAGACGCTACAAACAGCGGCCGAACGCACTTATATCTATAAGGATGCCAATAAACGAAATATCATAGGCTGGAATTACCATGTTAGACAGTATCATGACCTGGCTAGGCAAACTTTCGTACAATGGAATATGTTTAGTAGGCCTTGCTCGGGATATTACTACGAACAAATGCGTGCCGCGCGTAGGGACTTTAAAGCCGCTTTTAAGTATGTACAAAATAATCAGGAGAGGATTAGGATGGACATATTGGCTCATCAGGCATCGTCAAAAAATTTTCGTAGTTTTTGGACTGAAGTTAAAAAGCTCAACCCTAGGAGTAGTACTCCAGTTAGTGTAGAAGGGGAGACCGATAAAAAAGCTATTGCAAATAAGTTCCGAATGCATTTTGATTTATCACAGCCTGTCACTGGTCGGTCGCGACCTGAGCTTCCACTAAGAGAGCGCACTGCATCTGGTGAGGAGGTTTTTCACGTCACATCCGACGCTGTTAGTGAGGCGCTGGGAAGGATGAAGAGTGGAAAATCGCCGGGTCATGATGGGTTAAGTGTGGAACATCTGTTGTACGCGGGCCCCTATATATCTGAGATTTTAGCGCGGTTTTTTGGTCTCTGTGCGAGGCATCAGTACTTGCCGGCGGATCTTATCCGTACTCTAGTTGTACCTATAACTAAGAATAAAACAGGTGATGTCTCGAGTATGAACAATTATAGGCCCATTTCTTTAGCGACGATTGTGGCCAGGTTGCTTGAACGTCTTATTCATAATAAGTTACGTCCCTCCTTAAAGATAGACGATGGGCAATTTGGCTTTCGCGCTGAATTGTCTACCGATTTGGCCATATTTTCACTCAAGCAGGTCGTGTCGCAGTATGTCAGCCAGGATACAAGTGTTTACGCTTGTTTCCTGGATCTAAGTCGCGCATTTGATACAATTAATCACGATCTCTTATGGAATAAACTAGATAATAGTGAGGTACAGGCTGGCGTTGTGGGACTGATTAGATATTGGTATTCTAATCAGTCTAACAACGTTAGGTGGGGAGCTGCTATGTCAGACAGCTACAAGCTGTCATGTGGTGTTAGGCAAGGTGGGTTGACTTCTCCTGACCTGTTTAACCTTTATATAAATGAATTGATCGAGGAGCTAAGCAGGACGCCGGTAGGTCTTAAACTTGGTGATAGATACGTCAACAACCTGAGTTACGCTGATGACATGGTCCTGCTTAGCCCTTCGATCAAGGGTTTAAGAAAACTATTAGCTATCTGCGAGCGATATGCTAAAGAGCATGATTTAGTTTATAATGGTAATAAAACGGAAATGATGGTATTTCGGTCGGGGAGAGGGCCACAAAATGTCTCACCGGTATGGATAGCAGGTCGGGTCGTGAAGGTAGTGGAGACGTTCAAGTACCTGGGTCACATATTAACATCAGATAGGAAGGATGATGCCGATATAGATCGTCAGCGTAGAGCGCTTTCAGTCGTTGGTAATATGATAGCAAGGAAATTTTTTAAGGCCAATGTTCAGACTAAGGTGCATTTGTTTAGAACGTACTGCCAGAGTTTTTATACGTGCCAGCTCTGGACGGTTTACACGAAGAGGTCTTTGGATGGCATTCGGGTACAGTACAACAACATATATAGACACCTGATGGGTTTGGCACCATATTGCAGCGCCTCAGGAATGTTCACAGAGGCACGACTGAACTCGTTCAATGCCATCCAAAGATGTCGAATCGCTGCGTTCATGGCCCGAGTTGTTACGTGTAATAACAGTATAATCCAGGAACTGGCTGACAGATTGTGTAGTAGTTCAATGTATAAAAAATGGTTAAAGATAGCTGCATAAGTAAGATGCAAGTAGTATAAGAATAATATAAATTAGGAATAAGTTTAGTTTAGAAACAAATATGGAAACTATTCTGAATTAAAGATATATTATTATTATTATTATTATTATTATTATAACGCTGGTTTGCGAGAATATCGACGTAATTCAAAATTCAGTCGAATTGAACTAAGTATGCCAAACGATCATAAATCTTTGACATTTCATGGTGAACAGAGATGCAACGCCGATTTTGTGCTAACGTTCGTTAAAAAGTGACAAGTTCATATTTAGAACAAAATCTAAACTCTAGCGGAAATCACAAATCATTGCCATTCTCTAAAATCAATAGTTTTTAGTTCCATCGCTATTCTCACAAACCAGCGATATTTGGACCTGTCATGGTACATAAGTCTATACAATCACAGTTCTAGTTATACTGGCTATTTAATTAACCAAAAAATATTAAAACTTAATTATTGTTGAAATTCGGCCACCAGGTGATGTCTAGTCCATATAAATTAAATATGCTTTGTTGGTGAGCGCATCACTCTTGAGGCTGAACTGATTTAACTGCTCTTTGTTTTGAAAAGGTCTTATTAATCCTAATTATGTTTTAGGAAACGAAATTTTTTTAAAAGTTGTACTAAAAATTCAAAAATTAAGGGAATACTAAAGTGTTTTTTAATGCCGAGTTCCTATAATCAAGAAACGATTCGTTTTGCATACGCAATTCATTTTGCATACGTAAGCAAAACGAATTGTTTCTTGATTAAGCATTAATGAAATTAAAACAAATTTTAGAAATGTTGACAGGACAACGACTGTTGGTCGGATACTCTTTAATAAATACAAAACGTTGAGCCGAATTGAGTTCCTTCTCCCTTTTACACGACGGCCCCAAAAGAGAGTGTAATATTTTCAGGGTTCGTGTATGTACAGTTACCGGCACGACTCGTGAGCACAGTTTTTATTGGTCGATATGACGTTGACTACGCTGATGCTGCACGTGATTGGTTCGTCAGTCGATGCTCGTTATCTATTGGGTTCGTACGCTAGTTTATATTTATTAATTTTTGAAAATGTGTGCTCACGACTCGTGCCATCTGTATGTATGTGTGTTTATTTTTGCCATGATAACTTCTGAATGCCTGAACAGATGTAGATCTAAAGGTGTATCTTTAGAATCCTTACATAATCCCGTGTGAAACTTTTGTTTATTTAATTAAACTGCCATATTTAAGTGTTCCAGAAAAAAAAAGTACGTGTGCGTCTCGGGAGGCCCGACAGAATTGATAACTTAAACTTATCTAAGTTGAACTATTTAATATTGAAATTAGAAATACGGCTAGCGCTGTGGGTTAGAGTGAGAGAGGAGGAGCCTGTCTACCGCTGCCGTATGCGTGCGAGAAAGGGAAGCCAGACAGACTGGCGCTGTAACGCGTTACATAACGAAGCGGTTTACCCTCCCATAAGAAGTTATCACTTCAAAAAGACGTATGTATTTCAAATTTAAAAACACTTGGCAGTAGTAACTTGTTCTAAGTCAGGATAAAAATGTGTAAATCAGCAGTCGTCAACGCTAAAACCATTTTGTGTGCGTCGGTCCTTAGCAACTACTGGAAATATTTCTAACAGTTGTTTACTTTCAATCAATCAATCAATCACATTCTTTATTTCCAAATAGGCTTTGATGCCTTCAAGGGATTTCTTGGGGTATTAACTCACTTTTTAAGAAAAATACTTCACAGGCGCGAACGTGTTCAAATTTCCAGTTAAACTGATTTATTTTAGAATAGGTCCTTTAAATTGTTTAAAACTAGTAACCCGCCTCGGCTTCGCACGGGACCAGAGACACCTTCAACAATCATCATCATATTTCAATCAATTTATACAAAATCTTAACAAATTATATACCTAAACCTTCCTCATGAATCGCTCTATCTATTGGTGAAAACCGCATGACAATCCGTTCAGAAGTTTTTCAGTTTATCGCGAACAAATAGACAGACAGACAGACGCGACGGGGGACTTTGTTTTATAATATGTAGTGATGGTTTTCATTTTTATTTACTGCATACAAAACTTAGTTAAAAATTAAGTACAACTTATAAGAAGCTGGTCGAAGTCGTCGTTATCGAGTATTACTTAAGAAAGGCGAAAATTTGGTGATTTCGAATGCTTGATGACACAAAAGATAACCACACCGTTTTGTAACACTCTGTATAATAGTTGCGACAAGAATTAAAGATATTTCGAAAGACAACATTACCACACTGACATAATTTATCCGTGCTTTACTCATGCTGTTCTAAAATCTTGTCTAATGAAGTGGATTGCCCTGACCCCTTACACAAACTTGAGTTTAATGTTCTGACAAGAAGCATCAGGTTCAATCCACCTATTTTTGTACATTTAGCGCACTCGAATTATAGAATGAATACATTTATGGCGCGAGCAAGTAAAGACTTTAATGAATTGTGCAAAGAACTTTTGTTCGATCCATACACAGTGAACGGCAACAATGTCAGGAGACTAATGAATCTTGGTTTCTTTTCAAACAGGTACTGATCTATTTTTCTTTTCCTATCTTCTGTATAGGTATAGCGTTTGTATAGGTATAGTTTCGTTTTAGTTATCAGTGTTCCAAAACCTCTGTTAAATTATGATGCAGCAATTTGTGAAAACCTGTAATTGGCTTAATGTTGCACATGAAACTGCCTACTGTTGTTTTTGTGGCTGTTGGTTTTCCGAACTTAAATTAATAAATAAATATTTTAGAATAAAAGGTAATTCGACAGACAACATTGCTACTTGGATTAAATTCATACAGAACCGTTTTGAGAGGGTCTGCGTCGAATTAATGAATCGCCAGAGAGAGTTTATTACCACACGCTTCACGGTTTCCTTCCTTAGGGTTACAAGGTTAAAATTAAACTTATTGGCTTATTGCTCGCGACAGGATCATCCATTTCGCTTTGACTTAACAAAATTTTACCAAAATTGTTGACTTTTATGCTTAATGCTTCACCTATCACTTGGGTTGTGGAGGTCTGATGGCAGTCGCTTCACGTAAAATATCAAAGTTCGGCCGTATCGTAGTTAGACTGAAATATATATATACACGGCACGTACGGGCCGGTTCGACCGGAGTGATACCACGGCCTCACAGAAAATAAGCGAATATAACCGAAGGCCCTAACCCTTCCCTCTCCCCTTCTTCTCCTCTTTCCCCACTTCTCTACTCCCACCTTAAAGACCGGCAACGCACTTGGGACTTTTGAGTTGCAGGTGCCCATGGGCGGCGGGGATTAGAGCTTAACCTCACTCACTCGGCGGAACACAACGCACACATTGTTTCACGCCGGTTTTCTCTGAGGCCGTGGTATCCTTCCAGTCGAGCCGTTCCATACTTGCCGAAGCATGGCTCTCCCACGATATGTTATGCTTTATGTTTTACTATCAGTAAACACTTGCGGTTGACTACATTTAGAGAACATTATTTAGCTTCTAACATCGCCTCATTGAACCACTTGTTTTGTCGTTGTGTCAAACCCAGTCAGCCATACACAGATGTTTCTTTAGTTTCGTTTCATATTATCAATTGACACGATTGAATACACATCATTCAATTGTGATAACTCAATATACCTTCATTATTAAACAATTACCATAATTCATGAATTGTAGTTCGTTATTTAACAATGCCTTCAATTTGTTATCGATGTAAATAGTCTTACAACATTACCTATTCATCTGTGATATGATTTTGAAGCTGATATCTATGGTTAATGTTGAAAAAGCCTTCAAAATAATACTTTTTTGGGGTTCGTTCCTCAAAAGGAAAAAATAAACCCTTAAAGGATCACTTCGTTGTCTGTCCGTCTGCCAAGACTATTTTTCTCGGGAACTCGTAAAGGTATCAAGTTGAAATTGAGATAGTCGCAAATCAACGCAATCAAAAGATACGGCCATTTGAGCCTTATATTTTAACATTTCGCAGCATTTAACTTTCCAACGACACTCTTTTTCAACACATGTTGAAAAAGAGTGTCCTTGGAGTTTCTTGCCTGTTGTTCTCCACAGGATCTACATATTTGGACAGGCAACTAGCTTCACGACTGACTTAGTCTGACTGACTACTACTCCTGACAATTCAAAAATATACAAACCTATAATGGGTTCAACTGATATAAATGATTTTGATTTGATTCGATTGATTTGATATCAGCAGTCTGGTTACCATAGTAAAGGTTCTGTCTAGTTTAGATCAGACGGCCGTGTGAAGTGTGTCAAGTGATATCCTTCGCCCTCAGAAAAATGCTCATGGAGGCTGGAGCTCGCTTCGCACCCTCCGCCGCTTGGGCTTCCACGGGATGGGAGAGTACTAGTTTTTCCAGTTCCCTTTCCGCCACCTCTTTGGCTAACATGACTTAGACCTGGACCATAGGCATTAACATTAACAGCCTGGAAACGTTGTTGTCATTTTGATAAATCCCATTTTATTTAAATAAAGCACGCATCAAGGGGATCAAATTCATACTATCAAAATAACCATCACTTAATAATACCATTCATATTTAAAAGGTATCGATAAAGGCTTTCAACGTAGTTTTGTATGATTCAGAATGAAATATTGTAAGTATTGTAGTACAAAATACGAACGACATATTATTGTGTGGCATAAAGGGCACACAAATTATATAAGGTGACAATTTATCAATAGTATTGATGCTTTTAGAAGTCGATGCTTATAGAATGTGTAACTGTGTGTTTGTCTGTAATAAATCATATTAATATACGTATAAGTAAACAAAATATTACAAAAAAGTATGGTCATATATGATCTCTATGTGTAGCCAATAAACAGTTAACTCAGTTTTTTATTCATGCAGGTGCACATTGTAAAATAATGTGTTATCAATTTTCAGGAAAATTTCGATGATTTTGTTTTTGAAGTCATACTTCTTTTGGCGCGTTAGGGAAAAATTATGAGAGTAAATTTTTACGATGCGCACGCCCACCATCACGAAAAACCGACACCCTGAAGTTAGCTAGTCAACATTTTAGTTTTTCAAAAAAAGCTACCAACTTCACGATATTTATTCAAGTGTTTCTGAACCTACAACACGTGTTTTGTATTAATCCGAATAAAATATATATAAATATATATAAACATTTATTTTTTTAAATAATATATCGTGGTGACTGATATTTATTGATTTAAAGATAATTTACTGTGATTTCAAGTGATAAAAATGGTTTTTACATATTACTTTGAGTACGTTTGTAGAATTTGAGGTAAGTTGACGGTATGTATTATTTATTTTGATATTTAAATAAACTTTATTTAACTAGATAATGCGTTATAATAAAACTTTCAATGTGTTAAATACTTTTTTTTTTATTATTAGTGTCGTTTTTTCTACAAACGTAGGATAACGCGAAGGATAAATTAAGTTTTATTTGCAAAGTTACGTTTGTATTTCAAAAAAAAGGGACAAAGATCTTCGAGAATCGATTTCCCAGATGGACGTTCCATCTACATACAAGTATAGCGGCGCGCGAATCACAGTCGTACTTGGCCGGTTTTTAAGTTAGTAACTTATTATATCGTCTTGCTAGGAAGGGTAATGAATAATTTGTTAAGCTTCACCAAAATAATTCTAATTTTCGTTGCAGATTCTAAGACCGATCTAGGTTACCGTTTTAATCCTAATAAACTGGAGTCATAGCTATGGAAAATGGATGGAAAGAAAACTGTGATGTGTTTCGTAGTTTCACCTGTGTTAAATTTGAATACTTTCGTGGAATTGACTGGCCTGTTGGTCTAGTGGTTAGTGACCCTGACCGCTAAGCCAGAAGTCGTGGGTTCGATTCCCACCCACGACAAATGATTGTGTGATGAGCATGATCATTTGTTCTGTGTCTGGGTGTTATTTATCTATAATATGTATGTATTTAGTAATATATAAGTATGTTTATTAGTAGTCTGGTTACTATAGTACAGGCTCTGCCTAGTTTGGGATCAGACGGCCATGTGTGACGTATGTCAAGTCATTATGGTACATTTTTCTGGACGAAAGGTACCATGGTAGCCATGTTCCGTATCCCTGGCAACGTGTACGCAAAACTTCATAATGACCGAATGAACGGTACCCCGACGCATTAAATACGAACAAACAAAACATTTATTGACGTGATAACGTCTTATAAATCGATGAAGCCGGCTGCACGCACGAAAAAGCATGACTCATTGTCACGTTCCGCCTGAGCCGAGCGTGCAAGTGAGAACGCAGAACAAGCGATAGAGAAGTTCTCTCTATGCCACTGTTTTCTTATGACGTTATCACGTAAAATTATCGTCCTTAAATCGACTTTACAGACAACCGTTTTTTTTTATTTACATACTAGCTGCGCCCCGCGGTTTCACACGCGTAAGTCCCTCGTTAAGTTTTCTTAAATTTTCTAATTTACGTTGACTACGCTGATGCTGCACGTGATTGGTTCGTCAGTCGATGCTCGTTATCTATTGGGTTCGTACGCTAGTTTATATTTATTAATTTTTGAAAATGTGTGCTCACGACTCGTGCCATCTGTATGTATGTGTGTTTATTTTTGCCATGATAACTTCTGAATGCCTGAACAGATGTAGATCTAAAGGTGTATCTTTAGAATCCTTACATAATCCCGTGTGAAACTTTTGTTTATTTAATTAAACTGCCATATTTAAGTGTTCCAGAAAAAAAAAGTACGTGTGCGTCTCGGGAGGCCCGACAGAATTGATAACTTAAACTTATCTAAGTTGAACTATTTAATATTGAAATTAGAAATACGGCTAGCGCTGTGGGTTAGAGTGAGAGAGGAGGAGCCTGTCTACCGCTGCCGTATGCGTGCGAGAAAGGGAAGCCAGACAGACTGGCGCTGTAACGCGTTACATAACGAAGCGGTTTACCCTCCCATAAGAAGTTATCACTTCAAAAAGACGTATGTATTTCAAATTTAAAAACACTTGGCAGTAGTAACTTGTTCTAAGTCAGGATAAAAATGTGTAAATCAGCAGTCGTCAACGCTAAAACCATTTTGTGTGCGTCGGTCCTTAGCAACTACTGGAAATATTTCTAACAGTTGTTTACTTTCAATCAATCAATCAATCACATTCTTTATTTCCAAATAGGCTTTGATGCCTTCAAGGGATTTCTTGGGGTATTAACTCACTTTTTAAGAAAAATACTTCACAGGCGCGAACGTGTTCAAATTTCCAGTTAAACTGATTTATTTTAGAATAGGTCCTTTAAATTGTTTAAAACTAGTAACCCGCCTCGGCTTCGCACGGGACCAGAGACACCTTCAACAATCATCATCATATTTCAATCAATTTATACAAAATCTTAACAAATTATATACCTAAACCTTCCTCATGAATCGCTCTATCTATTGGTGAAAACCGCATGACAATCCGTTCAGAAGTTTTTCAGTTTATCGCGAACAAATAGACAGACAGACAGACGCGACGGGGGACTTTGTTTTATAATATGTAGTGATGGTTTTCATTTTTATTTACTGCATACAAAACTTAGTTAAAAATTAAGTACAACTTATAAGAAGCTGGTCGAAGTCGTCGTTATCGAGTATTACTTAAGAAAGGCGAAAAT
Organism: Euplagia quadripunctaria; assembly: GCA_963859945.1. Taxonomy (NCBI): domain Eukaryota; kingdom Metazoa; phylum Arthropoda; class Insecta; order Lepidoptera; family Erebidae; genus Euplagia; species Euplagia quadripunctaria. The sequence goes on along the minus strand of OY982574.1, from coordinate 2,288,764 downwards.
TTGGTGATTTCGAATGCTTGATGACACAAAAGATAACCACACCGTTTTGTAACACTCTGTATAATAGTTGCGACAAGAATTAAAGATATTTCGAAAGACAACATTACCACACTGACATAATTTATCCGTGCTTTACTCATGCTGTTCTAAAATCTTGTCTAATGAAGTGGATTGCCCTGACCCCTTACACAAACTTGAGTTTAATGTTCTGACAAGAAGCATCAGGTTCAATCCACCTATTTTTGTACATTTAGCGCACTCGAATTATAGAATGAATACATTTATGGCGCGAGCAAGTAAAGACTTTAATGAATTGTGCAAAGAACTTTTGTTCGATCCATACACAGTGAACGGCAACAATGTCAGGAGACTAATGAATCTTGGTTTCTTTTCAAACAGGTACTGATCTATTTTTCTTTTCCTATCTTCTGTATAGGTATAGCGTTTGTATAGGTATAGTTTCGTTTTAGTTATCAGTGTTCCAAAACCTCTGTTAAATTATGATGCAGCAATTTGTGAAAACCTGTAATTGGCTTAATGTTGCACATGAAACTGCCTACTGTTGTTTTTGTGGCTGTTGGTTTTCCGAACTTAAATTAATAAATAAATATTTTAGAATAAAAGGTAATTCGACAGACAACATTGCTACTTGGATTAAATTCATACAGAACCGTTTTGAGAGGGTCTGCGTCGAATTAATGAATCGCCAGAGAGAGTTTATTACCACACGCTTCACGGTTTCCTTCCTTAGGGTTACAAGGTTAAAATTAAACTTATTGGCTTATTGCTCGCGACAGGATCATCCATTTCGCTTTGACTTAACAAAATTTTACCAAAATTGTTGACTTTTATGCTTAATGCTTCACCTATCACTTGGGTTGTGGAGGTCTGATGGCAGTCGCTTCACGTAAAATATCAAAGTTCGGCCGTATCGTAGTTAGACTGAAATATATATATACACGGCACGTACGGGCCGGTTCGACCGGAGTGATACCACGGCCTCACAGAAAATAAGCGAATATAACCGAAGGCCCTAACCCTTCCCTCTCCCCTTCTTCTCCTCTTTCCCCACTTCTCTACTCCCACCTTAAAGACCGGCAACGCACTTGGGACTTTTGAGTTGCAGGTGCCCATGGGCGGCGGGGATTAGAGCTTAACCTCACTCACTCGGCGGAACACAACGCACACATTGTTTCACGCCGGTTTTCTCTGAGGCCGTGGTATCCTTCCAGTCGAGCCGTTCCATACTTGCCGAAGCATGGCTCTCCCACGATATGTTATGCTTTATGTTTTACTATCAGTAAACACTTGCGGTTGACTACATTTAGAGAACATTATTTAGCTTCTAACATCGCCTCATTGAACCACTTGTTTTGTCGTTGTGTCAAACCCAGTCAGCCATACACAGATGTTTCTTTAGTTTCGTTTCATATTATCAATTGACACGATTGAATACACATCATTCAATTGTGATAACTCAATATACCTTCATTATTAAACAATTACCATAATTCATGAATTGTAGTTCGTTATTTAACAATGCCTTCAATTTGTTATCGATGTAAATAGTCTTACAACATTACCTATTCATCTGTGATATGATTTTGAAGCTGATATCTATGGTTAATGTTGAAAAAGCCTTCAAAATAATACTTTTTTGGGGTTCGTTCCTCAAAAGGAAAAAATAAACCCTTAAAGGATCACTTCGTTGTCTGTCCGTCTGCCAAGACTATTTTTCTCGGGAACTCGTAAAGGTATCAAGTTGAAATTGAGATAGTCGCAAATCAACGCAATCAAAAGATACGGCCATTTGAGCCTTATATTTTAACATTTCGCAGCATTTAACTTTCCAACGACACTCTTTTTCAACACATGTTGAAAAAGAGTGTCCTTGGAGTTTCTTGCCTGTTGTTCTCCACAGGATCTACATATTTGGACAGGCAACTAGCTTCACGACTGACTTAGTCTGACTGACTACTACTCCTGACAATTCAAAAATATACAAACCTATAATGGGTTCAACTGATATAAATGATTTTGATTTGATTCGATTGATTTGATATCAGCAGTCTGGTTACCATAGTAAAGGTTCTGTCTAGTTTAGATCAGACGGCCGTGTGAAGTGTGTCAAGTGATATCCTTCGCCCTCAGAAAAATGCTCATGGAGGCTGGAGCTCGCTTCGCACCCTCCGCCGCTTGGGCTTCCACGGGATGGGAGAGTACTAGTTTTTCCAGTTCCCTTTCCGCCACCTCTTTGGCTAACATGACTTAGACCTGGACCATAGGCATTAACATTAACAGCCTGGAAACGTTGTTGTCATTTTGATAAATCCCATGATCTCTATGTGTAGCCAATAAACAGTTAACTCAGTTTTTTATTCATGCAGGTGCACATTGTAAAATAATGTGTTATCAATTTTCAGGAAAATTTCGATGATTTTGTTTTTGAAGTCATACTTCTTTTGGCGCGTTAGGGAAAAATTATGAGAGTAAATTTTTACGATGCGCACGCCCACCATCACGAAAAACCGACACCCTGAAGTTAGCTAGTCAACATTTTAGTTTTTCAAAAAAAGCTACCAACTTCACGATATTTATTCAAGTGTTTCTGAACCTACAACACGTGTTTTGTATTAATCCGAATAAAATATATATAAATATATATAAACATTTATTTTTTTAAATAATATATCGTGGTGACTGATATTTATTGATTTAAAGATAATTTACTGTGATTTCAAGTGATAAAAATGGTTTTTACATATTACTTTGAGTACGTTTGTAGAATTTGAGGTAAGTTGACGGTATGTATTATTTATTTTGATATTTAAATAAACTTTATTTAACTAGATAATGCGTTATAATAAAACTTTCAATGTGTTAAATACTTTTTTTTTTATTATTAGTGTCGTTTTTTCTACAAACGTAGGATAACGCGAAGGATAAATTAAGTTTTATTTGCAAAGTTACGTTTGTATTTCAAAAAAAAGGGACAAAGATCTTCGAGAATCGATTTCCCAGATGGACGTTCCATCTACATACAAGTATAGCGGCGCGCGAATCACAGTCGTACTTGGCCGGTTTTTAAGTTAGTAACTTATTATATCGTCTTGCTAGGAAGGGTAATGAATAATTTGTTAAGCTTCACCAAAATAATTCTAATTTTCGTTGCAGATTCTAAGACCGATCTAGGTTACCGTTTTAATCCTAATAAACTGGAGTCATAGCTATGGAAAATGGATGGAAAGAAAACTGTGATGTGTTTCGTAGTTTCACCTGTGTTAAATTTGAATACTTTCGTGGAATTGACTGGCCTGTTGGTCTAGTGGTTAGTGACCCTGACCGCTAAGCCAGAAGTCGTGGGTTCGATTCCCACCCACGACAAATGATTGTGTGATGAGCATGATCATTTGTTCTGTGTCTGGGTGTTATTTATCTATAATATGTATGTATTTAGTAATATATAAGTATGTTTATTAGTAGTCTGGTTACTATAGTACAGGCTCTGCCTAGTTTGGGATCAGACGGCCATGTGTGACGTATGTCAAGTCATTATGGTACATTTTTCTGGACGAAAGGTACCATGGTAGCCATGTTCCGTATCCCTGGCAACGTGTACGCAAAACTTCATAATGACCGAATGAACGGTACCCCGACGCATTAAATACGAACAAACAAAACATTTATTGACGTGATAACGTCTTATAAATCGATGAAGCCGGCTGCACGCACGAAAAAGCATGACTCATTGTCACGTTCCGCCTGAGCCGAGCGTGCAAGTGAGAACGCAGAACAAGCGATAGAGAAGTTCTCTCTATGCCACTGTTTTCTTATGACGTTATCACGTAAAATTATCGTCCTTAAATCGACTTTACAGACAACCGTTTTTTTTTATTTACATACTAGCTGCGCCCCGCGGTTTCACACGCGTAAGTCCCTCGTTAAGTTTTCTTAAATTTTCTAATTTTCCACACAATTTTCTTAACTTTTTCTTTTATAAGAACCTTCTCCTAACAATAACAAACACAAAAAAAATTAATTGGCAAAATCGGTCCAGCCGTTCACGCGTGATGCCGTGACCAAGAGAAATAGGGATTAATTTTGGACTCGCTATTGTTAAAATCAAAATTAATAAAAAAAATTACAATAGAAGACAATTTTCCCCTTCGTCTACGTGATCAAACTGGGTAGCCTTTTTTATGGTATAGGAGGCAAACGGGTCACCACCTGGTGGTAAATGACTACCGCCGCCCATGTGCACCTGGAACTCAAGAGTCACAAATGCGTTGCCAGCAATGAAGGTGGGAGTAGGGGAAGTGGGGGAAAAGGGGAAAAGGGGGAGTGGGGGAGAAGGGGGAAGAGGGGGAGAGGGAAGGGTTAGGGACCCCGGTAACCTCATTCCCTCGGTTTCGCCGTTACAACGAAAGCACTGCTTCACTGCCAGTTTTCTGTGAGGCCGTGGTTTCACTGCGGTCGAGCCGGCCCCTACGTGCCGAAACTAATTTGTCCAACAGGAATAATTTTTCCACATGATCAAGCTACTCGTTTGCAGTATTAAGACGATAAATTGACCGATTTTGTTATTGTAAAATAATTATTCCAATAGTTTATTTTAAACATTATACATATTTGAATACATCCATAATTTATCATATGAAGAAACAGAAAATCTGTTAAATGTACCAGGGTAATCTTTTTACTCACCCTCTCACACTTACACATTCACATCCGCACTCCACGTTTAGAGAGGACAGTATGAATTTTTAATCTATTTGTATTTATTTTCATCAAAAACCGTATATTGTATACTGTAAATGGCATATAGTGTAGCTTGTACCATAATAGGATTAGCGCTGATGCCTGGAATACAGATATCCAATCTAGTCCAGGCACAGATGCCTTATTTTAAGTGTTTCTTTTAGCATCCAATGTATTAAAACCTAAGTACTATGTAAGAACACTCTATATGGAAATTAAATTATTATTATTATTATTAAAAAATACCCAATTCTTATTAAAAATGCAATTCCAAGTACACACACAAAATGGGATAAAATGTACACGTATTTATGAACTTTACATTTCATTAAGGAAAGTCAATGTGTGTTTAGTAAAGTGTAGTATTATTCTCATAATTACACGCTTTCTATTACTATTATAAAACTGTTGTAATGTTTGCATTTTTCGTTGTTTTATAATGTCACGGATGTCCCTGCGGGGAGGTGAATTTAATTTACTAATGTAAACTACAACACAAATATTAACTATTTAAACACAAACAAAATGTACCTTTACGGCACGTTTTGCTTTTGTTGGTATGATTTTTTTATCTATTGCAGTGGGCATTGAGTATTATAAATTCGAACATTATCCAACCAAATTCTGGACTATATATATATGAAAAGTCATGAAACGGAACGTAGTGGCCGGCTCGATCAAATTGATACCACGGCCTCACAGAAATACTTGTGTTGTGTTTCGCCGAGTGAGTGACCCTCCCTTCCCCTACGATCACCTTAAAGACCGGCAACGCACTCGGGAGTCTTGAGTTGCAGGTGTCCATGGACAGCTGTAGTCATTTACCATCAGGTGACCTGTCTGCTCGTTTGCCCGCTACCCGATAAAACAAAATTACAATATTTTATTTCTGAGCGAAAGCGCTTTTATAATGTCACACAAATATGATGACCCGAACAGGTAGTTTCTTTTGTACGATCAAAATTGTCTATCCATGTAAGTTACAAAGGACTTCGATAAGGGATCATTTTATTTATTGTCTCAAATGCATTTTTTATTCCTTATTTAAGCATTCTTCCACAAAAGTTTAGCCCCATTATTTAAATTGGGTTTGCCTACTAGATGTTAATCGCGACTTCGTCCTTGTAGAAATTTTGATCCGGAACCATACATTTTTTCTGTCATGAAAAATAGCCTATGTGCTTTTTCAGGCTGTCTATCTCTGTGCCAAATTTCATTCCGATCCGTTAAACAGTTCTGGTGTGCTTGAGTCACAAACCTCCATTCAAACTATCGCATTTATAATAACAACAGGCTGCGCCCCGCGGTTTCAATCGCGTAAGTTCCGGTGCCGTGGGAATATCGGGATAAAAAGTCGCCTATGTGTTGTATCCAGATCTCCAGCTATCTACATACCAAGTTTCATCACAATCGGTTTAGTAGTTTTTGCGTAAATTAGTAACAAACATACATTCATACATCCTCACAAACTTTCACGTTTATAACATTAAATAGGGTAAGACTAGATTACTAGGTAGATTACTAGCCCGGAACTTCGTTTGCGTAGAAATTTTGGTGAAATCTATCCAACAGAAACTGTACATTTTACCGGGATAAAAAGTACCCTATGTGCTTTTCCAGACTATAATCTATCTCTGTGGCAAATTTTATCCAGATCCGTTAAGCCGGTTTTGCTTGAAAGAGTAACAAACATCCATTCATCCATCCTCACAAGCTTTAAACGTTATAATATTAGTAGGATATTAATATTATCTTTGCACAAGTGTTGAACCATTTAGTCTAAACCTGAACATTCATTCCTCCACCTAAAAATGTGTCCTACTTTGGATTGCACAATATCTTCAAAAAAGTGCAAGCTCGCTTTATCAGCACCTATAGTGTACATCTGTCTCATTTCCATACGACGGTACTGCAACAGATTCGCAGATTGGAGTGCTCACATCAGACCGTTGCATTATTCAAGACAAAGCGAAGTACATTGGAGCGACAAGAGAAATCTGTGCAACTGTAGTTACAAAATGTTTGATAAACGTTTGGTATATACACAATTACGTTTAATAACGTTTTAGATTAATGCATAGTTTTAGAGTGAAAACATTATCTTTAGTTATTTGCCACTTTTTGCCCGTTTTCGTTAATCGTTAATATATATAACAGTGCTTTTGAAGTGAAAACTTCTTTAGCGGCGTTGTGCACTTTTTTGGGATGGGTAAAAAATGTTAAATTCGCGTCAGGACACGTGACCTGACCAAAATTTGTAAGACGGAGCCAAGTTTCTTATATTTAAAAACATATAACATTCGAAATTCAAACATTTATGAGCGGCCAAAAGCGTAAAACTTCCAGTGTACTCTATTATTTTTAACCTAATTATATATACTAGAGATCGCGTGGTGGTCGAATTTCGACCATGGTTTATTTCATTGGCCAATATTACTTGACCTGTCATTGTATAGACTTTTGTACCATGACACGTCAAAATATATACTGGACACTCATAGCTGTATGTACCCGTTTTTGCATTTTTTTTAACTTTGTAGCAAATATTGTTCAAAAATTTTAGCAATCGTCACTTCTTCTATGTATAAACTATAAGTGTGCGAAATTTCAAGGTAATATTTAGATATACAGATGGGTGTGTGTGTGTGTGTGTGTGTGTGTGTGTGTGTGAATGTATATGCAAATACATTGTGAAGTTATGTTTTCACTTCTGACTAATGACTTCTGCTAATTTTAGCTTAATAATATTAGTATGGATATATGTGTTATACTTTGGATTTTTATAAGTATGTCATGCAAAGGTTGTCAGCCACATTCCAATTTCTTGCGGTGGTGTCGTAGACAGGATCCTTATATCGACGGCACACTTACTATAAGGAGACAGCTTCTTGACAGGTTTGCAATAAAATAAGTAAGACGCTAACGATTGGACTTGAAGTATGGTTTTATTATTGCTGCAGTTTAGATGAAATAAAGATTATTTATTAATGTATTTGTTCCAGCGCTGGAAAGCATTTTTAAAGGATTTGAGTCACAGTAGGAATTGATTTATAAATACGCTTCTTAACCTTATTTACGAGATTTTAATATGCAGTTATACACAATGTGTGTATACAGATTAAAATTAATCTAAAATAATTTTTGTGACTTTATTTTTTATATTATAGGCGGCAAACGAGCAGACGCGTCACCTGCTGGTGAGTGACTACCGCCGCCCTTGGGCACCTGCAGCTCAAGAGTCACAAGTGCGTTGCCGGCCTTTAAGGTGGGAGTAGACGAAGGGGGGAAGACGGAGTGTGAAGGGAGGGGGAGAAGAGGCGAAGAGGAGGAGAAGGAGGGGTTAGGGCCTCCGGTAACCTCACTCATCGAATTGCAGTATTTTTTTACGTTGTTCGTAATCATAATCTTCTTAACCTTTTCCAAAATTCATTTGGGGTCGGCGCAATGTATGTGTCTTCCAGTCTACTCTATAATTACACTTCTTACTCTACTGCTAGCCAAATCCTCTTCCACGCAGTCCATCCATCTTTACTTTGGTCATCCTCTTCTCTTATACCCGTCAACTTCCATTCATAAAACTCTCTTCACTACATTTTGCTCATCTCTCCGCATCTCATGTCATAGCTTTAAACCACTACTACTAACTCATTGAAATTGCAGACATGAAAAACGATAACACGTTATCTTGTAATTTGATTAAACACGAGGAATAGTATTTTCCGAGAATTTGAATGAATTTGTATTACGATCCGAAATTATAAAGCACACCTTTCTGTAACATGACTTAGATAAAAAGTGTGATGTGGGAGAGCCATGCTTCAGCACGTATGGGCCGGCTCGACCGGAGTGATACCACGGCCTCACAGAAAACCGGCAGTGTGAAGCAATGATTGCATTGCTTTTCACCGAGTGAGTGAGGTTACCGGAGGCCCTAACCCCTCCTTCTCCTCCTCTTCGCCTCTTCTCCCCCTCCCTTCACACTCCCTTTTCCCCCTTCGTCTACTCTCGCGCCCATGGGCGGCGGTAGTCACTCACCATCAGGTGACGCGTCTGCTCGTTTGCCGCCTATAATATAAAAAATAAAGTCACAAAAATTATTTTAGATCAATTTTAATGTGTACACACACATTGTGTATAACTGCATATTAAAATCTGTGCAACATATCATAAATTATTATCTGCACGACGTGATGTACCGAACACAAAATAAACATAAATTAATGCACTGATAACAATGTACCGAGAGTAATTAACGAAGTTTAAAATGAGTTGATTTTATATCATTCCGTTGTTAATATTCTTTGTGAAAATAAATAACTGAACGGTGTGCAAAATACATTTAATTTTAATAATATATGGAATGTGTTGTTCAGATAATATTATGCTTTTATATGATTAAATAAAGTAGATTTTATAGGTATACTATCACTATTTTTAGTTATACTATGTTATGGGTAGAACCTGTCCTACGAGTGACGCCACCTTTCTGGACATGGTTGCAAGCGCTAGTACCTGTGTTGGATGGGCTGAGAGCCGACATCACGAGGCCACCATTGTGGTGACTTTCCCGACGACACGGCGCTTCACACACCGGCGTAATGCTCAGCCTGAGCTAGCCTGGGTCGCGATCTCGCCGACCGTGGTTTTGTCCATTGAAAACGAGAGCGCATGGAACGCCGTCGCCTTGTTTTGAGAGGAGATGATTCGCAAAGCAGGCGGTGAAACTAGAGAGAGAGCGCCAGAGAGCACTCAATGATCTCCAGCCATCTTAAGCAGCGGCCTGCGCGCTTCTTATAGGAGTACGACCGACCGGAGACGGTCCCGTAACCCGGTGCGACCGTCTGCTTGGGTGATCTTTGGGTGACCCAGATGATTGGGTGATCTTGCCTAACGGGGCTTGCGGTAGAATGCAATAGCGATTCTCGCTTCCCCGATCATAGGCAAGCAGTGGAACACCGGGGAAGTTTTTACCCGGTAAGAGACCGACAGACTCCTTCGCCGAGGATTTTCAACACCGTGACAAAAAGAATAGCAAAATGTAACTATACAATCAAATCTGTTTATCTATCTATTTGTAACCATTTTTACCCTTCCTACTTTGAAAAAACAAGAAGACACGTGAGGAAGAACATAGCCTGGCAATAACTTATAGAAACTAGTATTATTTAACCGAAGTCTAATCCTTTTCCTTCATAGAGAAGACCCTAAGAGAGTAAACGCGTTTTTTATAAACACTTTAGAGGCAAACAATCACACAGGGAACTTTTCCCCGACCGCCGAAAGCGATCGAAGCGATAATTTAGATACGCTCTACATCCCTTTGATAGATTTCCACTTATGACGTGTCATCGGTTTGTCTCAGTTCTGGTAGTTGTTTTGAATCGGAATTTTTTAACGCAGTCAGGTTTTTTCTTCCATTTTATAAATTCAATAACAAAATCTAATGTTACTCACCTTAAAACTGCACCTTTCTAAAATAGGCTAGTTTTAGTATGTTTTAGTAAGATTTAGTAATATTTTAAGATCATCGTAGCTGATAAGTGCTTAAGGAAATATTATTTTATCATATAGAAATACCAATATATACCAACATCTAACACATTTTTAAGCAAGTTTTAAGCCGTTTTTCTTACATATAAATATGTCTCTCGTGCCATTTTTCACGGTTTATATGAAAACCGATACTAACCGTACTAAATTGCGTCAAGCTTCGTTTGTTTATTCTAGTGAATTAAATATCAGCACCTAATCAAGCCAATGTGGGGGTCAGACTCGTGCAACGGTGGTTAGGAAGCCATACAAATAATGAAAAGCTTTAGACATTTTTCTATTAAGAACAAAGGGACATGAGGATTTGTAATTGTAAGGATTTAACTCACAACTGACTGTAGCACATGGGAGTTGGAAATCATAAAGTAACGAAGGTAGGTGAAGAACTTAGAGAGTACTGAATAGTTACTACGTAACAGATAAGTGACTTCCTACAAAAATGTCCATACTTATCGTTTTAATTGCCTACTTTTTCTGAGCGCCGATCGTTGCTTGCGAAAATGAACTTAAATGTTCGTCAGCATGATTATTAGGTACTGCCTTGCAATAGCGCATGGCCGCGTGGCCGTGAGTGTAGGGTTACCCCTTTTGATGTACAAAGTGTGCAACATATTTTTTATAAAAAATGCCATGTAAATTAAGTAACACTTATTTTTTATTCCAAATAGTTTACAATATAATAAATCCTACATGTGGTTTATTTTTATATAATGATTAATAAACCTCTTCCCTTTTCTAAAATCTCGATTATCAAACTATTTGGTGTTAAATATTCTAAACCTTACAAAAAGTTTGATTAAATAGCCTTGAAGTTTACAATATTTCAAGAATATATCAATGTGATCTTGAATTACGATGTTGTACTTAAAAAATTAAAGCGTCTGCGCACGGTGTAACTGTTGGCATTTCGGCAACAAACGTCGCACGTTATTGAGGTAAGGTCCGCCGGCGGACCAGGCGGCTGGCATGTAGGTAATACATCGTATGCGACAGAGGACAGATACTACCCACACTTTGTGATTAACTTTACCTAAAATATTTTGAGTAGAACTTTTTACAGACAACGATCTGTAATGTACACGTCGTCTATATCGCACAACGATTGAGTGATTTAATTTGCATTTGTTAGGCCAATTCTTGAGGAGGGTTTTAAGCTATTTAACATCTCGCTAAGATCCTTAGGAGCCGAGCAGCTAAATTATAAATCTATACAAATACAATAATAATATAGTAAAGCTGAAGGTTTTTCGTTTGATTGTTTGTTCGTTTAATCGCACGCGAAGGCATCTTGTCCACACAAAAACAGTGTGTGGACAGTAACGCAGGTGAAACTGTGGGGAATGGCTAGTACAGAAATTTTCAAATTCAAATTCAATATCTTTATTTCATAAAATTGATCATCAATTATTCGAAATCGTCGATTTAATAAATAATTATATAATTGAAAGTTATAGATCAACACACACAGAGTCACCGCAACAATAATATCATATCTGACTGTTTCGATCTATAACCGCCCGTTTCCAAATGGTTGAGCCTTGTCACACAGTCTTTTGAAGAATGACGTCATAACATAACCGTACTATTTGAAACAAAGGTCTTTTTTATTTTACCCTTTCACCTTTTCTTAGACCATTATAAAAAACAACTTGAATAAAGTAAAATAAAACAATAAAAATAAAACCTGTTTTCACTTTTCGCCGACATCGCGTATTTCACACGCAAAAAAAAAGTAATTTCGTTTGTGTCCAAGACCAGGTCTTCACACTTCGATGGAATTTAATTATTTATCCTACTACATATATTATTATAAACGTGGAAGTTTGTGAAAATTTTTGGATGTTTATAAGTCAAAAAAACAATCACTTTTTAAATGATTTTTATACTATTTATAATGGCTAAGGCGTCGGACTTGAGATCAAATGGTTGCGGGTTTGAACCCCACCCAGTACACTACCGGCGTGAACCCACTCCTAACACACGCGTTTAGTTCAATTTAGTTCAGCTGGAGGGGTTAACAAGAATACTAGTAATGTGTGACCCACGTTGCTAGTATTCTTATAAAAAAAACCGACTTAAAAAGACTTATATGGTTTTCTCATGAATGCCATTGTGAGAGCTGGACCAAATTTAAATGGGACCACACGGGAAGCACGAGCTTTCAAATAAAAAAAGAATCATCAAAATCGGTTCACCCAGTCGAAAGTTCTGAGGTAACAAACATAAAAAAAAATGCTGTCGAATTGAGAACCTCCTTTTGAAGTCGTTTAAAAAGAAACTTACACCCGGTTTATGAAAGGCAAATCAAAATATTGTTCAACTAATGGAGCTGTCAAGTTAACAGGCAGTGGTGTCATCAATTCGAGTTCCTGAAACGTTCATTAACAAAAAAATCTAATATTACCATGATCAATATCATTGAAGATGCAAAGCAAGGCATTTGACATACCTATTAAGATTCAAAGTGCATTCAACAACTCAATATACACCTACTTGGCAAGAAATTTGACATGCAATTCTCATCGGTAGACTTTGATCTTTGACTTTGTTTGGGCGTTTCTTCTCAAGGGCAGTTATTCGCCGGCACAATCTAGCTCTCCGTCTCCAGTAACACCCTAAGCTGAGGTCCTAACCCCCCAGGAATGCCCTTAGGCCGTTACCGTAAATTAGAATTGGGAGCACTAGGCTCACCGTCAAGCCCAACTTTGTATGGCTTTAGTCCAACAACTAAAACCATACAAAAAAACCGGACAAGTGTGAGTCTGACTAGCACACCGAGGGTTCCGTAAGCAAACAAACGTCCATCCGTTGTATACGTCCATCTCGGGCATCAATTCTTAAAGACTTTTACCCCTCTTTTTCCAAAGACGAACTTAACATTGCGGTTGCGACGTATGACAAAGTGAACAATCCAACCCCAAAATATAAGTTTGTAATCACAAAAACTTTTTTATGTGATATAACAACAAATTAACGACTTTCGAATTTTTCCTTTACTTGTACTGTGAGACCTTGCTTCTTACCAAGTTTCATGGTTCTAGGTAAATGGGAAGTACCCCATAGGTTTTCGACCCAAAATTCGACCTAGAATTGTCAATTATGGTTAAAAGTAAGGTCTTTACAGCACAAGTAAGGGGAAAATTCCGAAAAATAAAAATGTTGAAAATTAAGGTAAATTTTGGTACTTTCAAGTTTTTGCGAAAATCTAAATTTGCCCATGTCTTTTTATCGTGTTGACTCAGGATTTTGATTTTTATACACCTAATACTATATACCTCACTTATACATATACTATAGACCTCAGTATCTGGTATAAATTTCAACTTGCTAGGTCTACCCGGTCAAAATCGGTGGTGACACACGGACAGACGGACAAGAGGGTGATCCTGATGACCTTTTGAGGTACAGAACCCTAAAAAAGACGTGCAATTAGATAATTTTTGCATTGTTCAGCTTTTCATAAGCCAAAACACATATTCCTTATCAAAAGTTCTGTAAAAAACATCTAATTCTTTTTAAACATTTGACTCGAGCAAGCTATTGGTAAGCTGTTATGCATAATTCTATTGCATCTGAAGCTTTTGTACCCAGTTTTCGAAGTATAACCAATTTAAAAGTTTACGAGACAATTTATTTTAATGAGAGGCCGCCCCTGCACAATAGGCTACGTTACTTTGTTATTGTTGCAATTTCTATAGTAATTATGTTACTTTATGGGCTTTAGTTTTCTAAATAGTGTATTACAAACGTTGCCTGGAAGATATAGCTATGCATATATTTAATAACTACTGTAGCCCAAGACTTCGTTCGCGTGGAAATTCAGATTTATACCACGGGAACCGTACATATTTCCTTGATAAAAAGTAGTCATGTCCTATGCCAGGATATAATCTATCTCCTTGCCCAATTTCATAACGACAACAAAAAAAACAGAGGTACGTTCGCATTTATTTATAACTAGCTGACTGTCTACGCGTTCCTCAACCGTTGAATCTACCATTTGGATGTCATTGAGTGACACGCCTGATGTAGTTTTAGCAGATGCGTCGAATACTGTGCGTAACTTTGTAGTAATACTTGACTGTCGAATAACACCGTGATGAGGTAAAAAGTAACTTATTTCACGATGAGAGTTCATAGGTAGTTTCATGTCCTCTGTCATGTGGCCTAGGCTTTCATATTCAGACACAAAATCTAAATACATGTTTTTGAATTTTTTATCGCGTCTAAAACACCTCTCTCGATATAAAAAACGCTGTTTTGCCATAGCGTATGAGTCGCCTAACGTGCTAGGCTACTTTAGTATTCACAATATTAGTATGGATACTACATAGAATTTATTTAAAACATGCCAACCAAAACGAAAACATAACTCTACATTGTATTGACAAACATACATTCGAATATATCAGTGCGTCATGTTACTCTTAAATCGTTTTCAGTTAGCGTTAACCTCTGCATCTAAACGATAGTATTGATAGTAGGTTCACGTCGGTAGTTTACTGGCCACCTCTTGAACTTAAGCGATAACGCTACCGTGACATCTTGTCCGCACGGTACAGAAGCTCGTATCAAACTGAACGATTTCGATGGAACGTGTTCGAAATTTAAACTGGATTGACGTAACAAATCAGAGTTGCCACTTTGAAAAGATTATGAAGTTTCAAAGCGCTGAAATGTTTCTTTTTACGTGCGGATTAATATATTCCATAGACAACGAAAAGTAACAATATGGGTATTTCTCTTTTATCACAGCTACATTATATCGCTGCATCCTCTTATTGTACGTAATAGCTCGTAAACAAACATGGTTACGCCTATACACGTGGAAGCTTGAACACCTCGCTTCAGCGATTTCAGTACAATGTAAGCTTAGCGCCGCTTTATAGCCAAATTGCCCTTTCACGGGGAGATAAAAATATTTGATGCAATTTTCTGTAATATGTTAGCGCTTCGAACGCGTTGTTTATGGACATGTTTAGTTTATATTTAGCCTGGAATATTCTTTTAAACAAAATAACAGAACATTATATAATGATTATAAATTTTATTTTGTAACGTTATAATATGAATACCACTGCTATTACAAAGGGGTGGTTTACCTTAGATTTAACCAAATTTGATCATTTCGCAAGTATAAATCAAAACCTATAGGGTACTTTCCATTGACCTAGAATCATGAAATTTGGTAACAAGCAAAGGCTTACTGCATAAGTAAAGAAATAAATCCGAAAGTCGTTCTTGTCTTATTAGGATATTTTAAAACTAAATATATACAGGATGTTACAGAAAGGTGTGGTTATATTTTAGCATCCTATAGTAGACCCCGTCTATAACGTAAACACCAAAATTGTTTTTAGGAAAATTCGTGTATTTGAAAATTTACCCATGTCGCTAATATTACGTAAGAAAAGGGGCTGACATAAATGAATCTATGGGTATTTCATAGTAAAAAAATAAAATTATTGAAATAGACATAAAAAAATATTATATGTTGTCTAGAAATGTCAACCTACTACACTAAGAAATGCATACTCCAAAGAAAAATTATAAAAAAAAAAAAAAAAATTAAACCAAGTCAACTATTTGTTGGCCACGCATAACGCTCCAAAAAATTTACCATACCTTCCTGTAACAGCCTGTATATGTATATGTTTCTACTGCAAATCTGTTAATATTAGAAAAGTATTATTTTAACATAACGGTATGAGAATAAACACCTATTATTTTATGTAAGGAGAATCTAAGGTATAAAGGAACCGATAGACGATACGACGCACAGTCACCACTGTGCGTCGTATCGTCTATTATAATGGACAAAATTCTCGCCTCAACCGAATTTTAAAAACGCTACAGTTCGCTGCTTAAAATGTTCAGATTTGAGAATTTTTTGAGTGTGAGAGAGATTTGTGAATTACAATTGTAGCATTTGGAGATGTTAGTAGACTATCTCACGAGTATGCAGCAGTTTATTTTTAATCCATTAAAAATCCAGTTGAGGTGAGAATGTTGTCCACTATTCACCACTGTGCGACGGTGCACAAAGGCCAGATATACACATATGTGACAAGATCTTAAAGACGTTGTCCGCTACGAAACAATGTGTAAGGGATTTACAGTGGAATTTAGCGTACATATAGACATAATATGTATGTATAGTACACACATTGTTTGTTTAACCATGGCTACTTTAAGGTGTCACCCTTGTTAGAATACTTGTAAGCGTAATATAGTTTCATTTGAAAAGTTACGGACAAGTTTTCAAGATGGAGGAATAGAAGTCCATTTTTTACGTTTTTGTTTTAACTTATAATATATAAAATACTTGACTTTGGCGGAATTCTTGCGTTGATTCTTCGCGCGGGATAGAGTCCATAAGAAATAATAAATATCCCACCAAAAACATAAATGTGAAAATGGGAGCCAAGTTCAATATTAAGAATATGCATGGTTGTCAACTTTGCCGACAAAAGAATTGAGATCTAAATGGGTGCCAAGTCCTGTAGATAATCCTGAAATTTATTTATAAGAATACTAGATGACCGGTGAACTTCGTATCACCTACAATTTATTTAATTCCAAACATTTTCATATTTATTCACCTTTTAAACCTTCTCTGGACTTCCACAAATAATTCAAGACCAAAATTAGCCAAATCGGTCCAGCCGTTCTCGAGTTTTAGCGAGACTAACGAACAGCAATTAATTTATATATATATATATGTAGATACAACATTCTAAAACAAATTTAAAACACACATTCTTGATATTCTCTGCTGCAACAATGTGTGATATTTAAATATATAACTTCTTTAATCTGAACACTCGATTTTTTTTACACAAATCAGATAAGTTACGATAAATTGCAATATTCTTGGACATATCACACATGCACACACGCCAGCTGAACCCAAACTACTCAGAGCTTGTAGTATGGGTATAAGTAGATACATTTTGTTGTAAATGACGACCAATACAAATAGAATAGGAATCAAATCCCTGGCGTGGCCGTCAAATTATCTACCGCCACTCCACAGGGGTCGTCAAAGATGTTCTACAGAAGCATATACCAACCAGTTCTTTTCTTTGTTTCAGATTGTGCTATACGATTGCGTGCAACGCGCACCGGGCGCGTACACTCTGGGCACTTGCCACGCACACGTGGCTGTCGTCTGCTGATCCCTCCACCCCCCTTCCGCAATGCCTTACTCGTTGAACTACATAAACTCAACGTACCTTGCGCCAATGGCTTTATCCGCTTCGCACCAAACACACCTACATTATGCGGCAAACTGGACCAAATACCGCTCCCAAACAAGAGATTTCTTTACTCTTCATCATCCAAAAATCCAGCAATAGAACTCCATGGCCGACCTACGTTCGCCGCGGTATACCGTCTAGTAGATCATTGTCACAATGTTCTTCTAACGGCTAGAAACGGCTCGTTCGAAGTTGGCCCAACAGTTAAGCTGATGTGTTCCTACGAGATCCACCTTCCTTACGGAAACCGCGTCGCTCTGCGGCTACAAATGGGCACGGGGCCAAAGAATACGAAAGAGAATGATCTTTCCAATATCATCCACGAGGATGTCCAAGCTTTATGTAGAGGAATGGAACTGAGTCTTGAAGATGGAGATTCAAGATGGAGACATTGCTCCCAGCCTGGAGACCCATTGAGAAGTGTTCAGATAGTATCTGAAAAGAATTCTGTTCGATTGAATATTAGTATAGCAGCAAAGAAAAATACGTCGGCTATGTGGCTGAAGGTCTGGTGGATGGATAAGGCTGTTGAAGAGGTTGTGGGTCATTGTGACTATGGGTGGGTTCTCTCTGGGGATTTTTGCATATCAGCGGTGAGGGAAGCAAAGAAGGCGTGGAGGCAGGCTGAGGCGGAGTGTGCGAGGTTAGGTGGACACCTCGCTAGTGTGCTTAATGAGAGGCAGCAGCAAATTATGGACCAAATGCTAACACACGCGTAAGTATAATTTAATATTATCTTGGTTTTTCTTAGGTACGGTATGAGCTTATGTTGCGTCCCCATTTACATTATATTAATGACGTGTATAATCATGATTATTTTGCTTTTTACTTTTAATTATAGGTTGGTTTATCGTTTTGTGTCATTAGTTGTAAGTATTTATAGGGATTTAAACTTTTTTTTGATATCCAAGGTCAGCAAATAGCTAATAAATAAATGTCTTAAGGCTACCGTAATCCGAAAGAATCTGGCAAAAGTGTCGATTGTTTTAATTTAATTTTTATTTTTAGTTTAGTAAAGGTTGTTTTTTCCTATTTAAAACATAACAGTACATTTTGCATTTCGTAAAATACGGTAATATAAATGTATGCGCAAAATTTGTAACAAGTCGGACGGTTCGAAGATGGTGAAAATTTTGCTGCAACATGCCGTTATTTAAAATGAGTGTGCATTTGTTGCAGCTCACATGCTACGCTAAGAATATTTCACCTACAAAACTAAAGTAATTTAATTTTCACGAAGACAAATTATTGTTGGCTGGTACGTGTCTGAAACTATAAAATCTGATTTCGGAGTTATTCAAATTACGGGTCAAAGATTCTATGACAGTATAATAATTACTAATGCGATCGATTTATTAGTTGAATTATATAAACCAAAAATAAATGTAGTTAATGTAATAGTATTAAAACAATAAAAGACTGGATCATGCTGATGTTAAATTCTCCCACTTAATGCTTTTTGATGCTTATGTTTATCACAAACCAGCTCCACCACGTTTTAAATTAGACTGGCCTGTTGGTCTGCTGGTTAGTGACCCTGACTGCCGAGCCAGAAGTCGTGGGTTCGATTCCCACCTAGGACAAACAATTATGGGATGAGCACGATCAGTAATTTTTCTATAATATGTATGTATTTAGTAATATATAAGTATGTCTATCAGCTGTCGGGTTTTCATAGTACAGGCTGTGATTAGTTTGGGATTAGACGGCCGTGTGTGAGATGTCTCAAGTTATTGTTATTGGCAAAAGCAATTGATTCGAAGAGACTCGAAGTTCAAAATTAAGGGGAGGAAAAAATAAAAAACGGCATGTGTCATTAGACTGACTCACTAGGGCCGGCCCCTCTTCCTTACCATTTGTTGAATGTTGATAATAATGAAGTAAAAATAGTATAATAATAATAAAATAAATTGTCAACAATGGTTTTAGGGTTCCATTCCTAACAAGGACAAAAACAGCCCTTATAGGATCACTTTGCCTGTTTGGCTGTCTGTCTTTTTCTCAGGAACGCGTAGGGATATCAAGTTGAAATTAATAAATCAAATATTTATGTCTGTTTTCCCTTGAAACTGAAAAAAAATATTCTAAGTCAATGCAATCAAAAGATACGGATATTTAAGCCTTCTATTTTAAACGAATTTTAACACTCAGTAGGTAAATCAAATCTACAGAACTAATATACTCCCAGTTTTGTATTTTTATTTTCTTTAATTGTTTTTTTCTTTGATTTTGTATATTTTATTTTTTGTCCATTTTTCGTTTTATTGTTTTCGTGTGAAAATTTGAGTCCGTGCCAATATAAACCTTTTCTTTCTTTCTTTCTTTCTTTCTTTCTATAGAGTAATTCCCATTGACCATTGAAATTTGGCACAAGTAAAGGAAACAATCCGAAAGTCGTTAATTTGTTGTTATATAACATACAAACTTTTGTTTTTCGGTTGAGAAATTAACTGTAACGTATATCGACGTATGGAGACGTATTTTTAGAACGGCAAAGTTAAGTTTGTCTTTCAAACATACTCAAACAAACAAGTAAAAGTCTTTAATAATCGATTCTCGATATTGGGCGAACTAAACCCTCGGTGCGCGAGTCAGACTTTCATAAATACAAACGAAAGAGAAAAGTTGACAAACTGGAAAATAAAGTTAGGTACCTAGGTACTGTACAGTTTTTAACCGACGAAAAAACGGAGAAGGTTCCGAGTTCAACCCGTATATTTTGTGTTTTTATAAGTTCATGTTATATGATGACCACGCATAACTTTTTAACGGAAAGTCCGATTTCTTAAGCCTTTATCTACTTCTAATTCTGTAGATCATAAAAAATTAAAACCAAAATCTATTTCCAATTATATGTTCCATTTTTCGTCTTCAGTTCAAAAGATACTCGAAGGAGCTCTTAAACTATGAGATGACTTAGTTCTGGCGTCAAGTGACGCTCACACGTGTTTAGTATCTGTTTACACTGAGTGTTTTCTCTCTGCTGCGTCTGTTTCAACATTAGAATCTGTTGTCTTTTCTGGCATTTTATTTTAGGCCTTTATATTTTTATTTGTGCTCAGTTGACTTTTTATTTTTAGTAAAGCTACTTAAAACAAAAACTTAGCTTACAGCTTAAATAAAAAATGTAACATTGGCAGTCATGGGCACCGCCGACCAAAGTGGAAACTTTAAACTTCGCAATAATTGTTTCGTTTTTTTTTTTAATTTTGAAATTAATGCGTCGCCACATCATGTTGCGGTGTCACATTGGCATGATGGTAACGCTAACGGAGAAGGTTTTCTCCTACCAAAAATTGCTCAACGCGACTAAAGAAGTTTTCTCTTCAAAATTTGAAATGCGGACTTCTTATCGGTGTCATGAAACCAATACTATTTTAAGCTCACGGAGAACGATGATCAGAATATTTTACTTACAGCTTTAAACAATGTTAAACAATGTTGACATGTGAAAGATGACCTAGTCCCCCTTCCCTCTTAATAACAGCGCTGGTTCTGCTCCATTAAGTTCGAAACGGGGTAACGGGATAACCGTACCCCGTATTAGGGCAAAAGGGTGATTTCTATGGAAATTTTCTTCCTCGTAGTCCCGAAAAACCACTATCCTTACCCGCTGCCGATCAGACTCTATGCCAAGAAAATTAAAAGTGATTATTATATGTGTATCTCGGGAATTCATTGCGAGAGTATTTTATAATGTACAATACCTTTTTTGGTTACCTGACGTTTCGATAGAATTCCTACAATCGTGGTCACGGGTGGACTCGTGAAAGATCAGCGACGCCTCCGCACTTGGTGTTCATTATTTTTATTCGTAGTGTCGTGTCGGTACTTCGACACACTACACTTACGACGTCCCTTGAATGCTAACGAGTGTGTACTCGCTAACGATAGGATATGCGGACGACAGGATTCCACGATATTGATAAGCGTGCTTCACGTACTATTCTGGAGAAATACGGTTGGTGGAAAGGACCTGTGGTTGGTGTAGTTTAATCCAGTGGTTTGGACCTGATTCCAGCAAATGCTCCGCGATCGCTAACTTGTTAATTTGGCGGCTTTTTACAGCTGTGATGTGTTCTTTGACCCGTTCGGTGATCATACGTTTGGTCAGTCCGATGTACAAACTACCACAAATGCAATCTACCTTGTACACACCTGGCGTCTGTAGAAAAACAACATCCTAAATTGTTCTTAAGGACTTTGCTATATTTGTGAGCGCACTATATACAAATTTAATGGAGTACTTCTCTGATACTGTTCCAACTATGTCCGTCACTTCTGTAACCTATGGCAGATATGCCGGTACTCTGTCCAAGTGTACTGGTTTCGGGTTGCTCTTTTGCACGTTTTAAGCTGTCTCGGTATCCGTTTGCGTCTTAGCAGCTCCTGAACGTGAGTTAGCTTACTGTCTACGTTTTCAGGGTCGCACAAGTCATGGGCTCCATTTGTTAAAGAAGCAACAACGAATTATGAAAATTTGTGGTTGTTTTAAAGCACTAATGTGGTATTTGATGATAATAAAGCTAAAAAGTGTTTTTGATGCACTCACCAGCGATTCCGATCCTTAGGATTGGTGCAGTGGCTAGAAGTGCGAGTGAAACAGCGAATTGCATGACTGAGTAATAAGATCTTCTCTTATCGACTTTACATTTGTTAAGACTGACTTAAGGAGAAGAGTGATACTTCAGGGCAGTAATAATATCTTTTGTTTTTCTGCTCCACAGTCCTGGTGCTGGTGTAGATGACGTATACTGGATCGGAGCAACCGACGCCGTCCATGAAGGGGAGTTCCGATGGTCCGATGGGCTGCCTTTCTCCTACGCACGTAAGTACATGAATATTTTTATAACGTTTACAGTACTAAATACTTTTTAATTTTATAAATATTATATTGTCTAAGTAAGTAGCAGTGAACCATTGAATTGCAGCGGATTTATTTTTTCCATTACAACAACGACGCTTGATCATTTTTCCTGTGTCAGGGTGTAATTTGTGTATAATATGTATGCATTTAGTAATATATAAGTATGTTTATCAGAAATCTGTTTACCATAGTACAGACTAGACAGACACCAGGTCTGAAGTTATTATTATTATTAAACTACCGCAGTTTGTTATCTATCAGTCAGCCATATACAGATCTGTTGGTGACTGGTTTAAAGCGATCACTCGGTAAAAAAAAAAATTACTCCATAACTATGTACAACTGAACAGAAGGGACTGTTCGGAATCGTTTTGAGTGGATCTTAAGCCTAAGGACTCTTCATTTGAGTGCTACTTATTTTTGTTAGTCTTTATTGCGGTTTTTGTTTCATAAATGTTACTAACATTTATTCAAATAATTAAACAAGGAAAATGCGGTATACAAGACTAGTAAGAGTAGATTTTACATTATTTATAGACATTTTTGTTTAATTTGCCCAAGAACAATTGAATGAACCAGAAACCATTTATTGGAGTGTCGTTATCTTCGAACCAATTTCCTTTAAATAATAAATAATACATACACACCAGGGACGTTACGGATATTCGCATCCGCACCCGCGCATACACACATACATACACTCATGTCTGTACGAGGGGGTAAGGGGAAGGCGGGGGGGGGGGGTAAGGGGTAAGTTCACATTTTGGCCGACTACAATTTAGTCCCACTTATGTAATAATAAGCCTATTGCCGTCAACCTGGAATTTTGGGAATTAAATGGGAAAATCGGAAGTATCTTGAAAGGGAAACGTAGGTAAGAAGGGAAGATAATGGAAGGAAAGGGATAGAAGATATTCCTTTTTTTTTAAACTAAGTCGGTGGCAAACAAACATACGGCCCGCCTGGTGGTAAGCGGTTACCGTACTCTATGGACGACCGAATTCCAGAGGACTCGAACTAGCTGTTGCCGGGAAGTTCAAGCCCTCTAACCAATAAATATATTAAAATAATGTTGTATACAATATAAATATATAAAAATAATAATAAAATATTGTTAATATGTATTGTAACAGTTTGAGCAATAAAGAAACAAAAAAAATTACAAACTCTCCATTATTAGTTCTACACACTACATTAACACACAACTTTTAGCTTTTTGGTATATTCAAAATAATGTTGAATACAATTATAAAGTTATCAAACTAAGATTTGCAGTAATCAAACCCATTTAATTAATTATAATATGCTTTTACAGCCATTTCAAACCAATTGATTATCTAACTACGTTGTAACTTGATTCCAAGCCTTGAAAATCAATATTTGCTTATCTAATAACACTAATGACTTCTCTGAAATTCACTTTCAATTACTCTGCAATTAAAATGCCAATCTGTTACCTAAGGTTGTCACACCTTGGCTAAGCGTTGTTTACAGACATATGCTTTGGTATAATGTTTATTAAATAAGCGTCATGAAATGTTTCTTTAATTATAAAATAGATTGTAAGGGAACCCCTAGATGGCGCTGGCAAAGTGACGTCACTTTTAGGTCGCGCTAGGAAGATTCTTTTGCGACCAGATATATTTCTAATGTATGTTCGTGCTGAATTGTGTCGTCACGGCTTAAAAGGCATGACTGAAATATTATAGTGTTTGAATTTGTATTTCGTTATTGAATTCGGCTGAACACATCCCGGCAAGGAGAGATACACTCCGGAACTTTACAGGCGTTAACGTAACATGAATTTGTCTTGGCAGAAAAGTAAGAGGACGTACGATGCTCAGAAATTAGTCAAACAAAGTCAAAAAGACTCCCAAACGGCTTTGACAGATAACTTACGGTACAAATGTACTAGATCATAATTATTATTAAAGAAGAAAAGGACCACAACAGCGCTTTCTCTCCGAATGGAAGGTAAACCTTTTACGAGTTGTAAAGTGGGCTAGAAAAGCTCCAGGACAACAAAAGTGGCAACGACTTTTTTGTTGCCACTTTTGTTGCCATGGAGCTCTGCCCTTTTCCTCTTTAATAATAATTATGATCTAGTACATTTGTGGCGTATGTCATCTGTCAAAGCCGTCTGGGAGTTTCAAGACGTTTTTGACAGATCACATACCTGCATAATGCGTGTCAGGTTGATGAATATAAAAGTAACATTGAACACTATAATAATATACATGGTCGTTGTGATTAATTAAGTTTTTAAATTGTGTTAATATACTGGATTTGTTAATCAATCTGGAATCTTAAAATATGAAGACTGAATAAATGATTTGATGATGAACGCAAAAACAAAACACAAATATGAACATCAAAAGGTTTTTTAAGTTCCTGTCACGATAACTCAATAAAATACTCTCCGGGGCATTCAACACTGTGAGAAGGAGACGACGGCTGATGAGGCGTCGGAAAGAGAAACCAGAACAGACTAGTACTCTCCTATCAGTCTGCAACTCTCCAAGAGCGCTGACCTAGGGTTATAGAGTGAGACTATCCGTCAACATAAGCTGAAGCAGGCTTGAGATGCAACGCGTGCGTTTATTTCAACCCCAAAGAAGCAATCCCTCGCATTTTATGATATTCTCGCTTGATGTTCAATAATTGGTTAGGGTCCGCCGGGGACGTTATCAGAGACTTTTTTCTTAGAGTATACCCAAGTACCTGCAATAGACCCACCTGTAACGGAACAACATGTGGTTATGTTAGAAATACCAATCATCGCTAGCCCCGAGTGGAGTGGGTGGGGATCACCCGTGAAGGTTTCCACACGCGAAAACAAATGTTTCATTAACATCAAGTTACTGATTTGTCTGCTCATCATCCTCCACGCCGCAACTAAATTGGGGTCAGCTTTCAGTCTAATTACGATACGGCCGAACTTCGATATTTTACGTAAAGCGACTGCCATCAGACCTTCACAACCCAAGTACTAGGCGATATCAAAGTTCTGTAGTTAGACCAGGTTGTCGGTCTTTTCAGGGCTCCAACTACCCGTAACGAATACCACATATGCTCATATGGCAACTGGGACCATTGGCTTAACGTACTCTCCGAGGCACGGAGGGGTCTCAATGTGTTAAGAATGGTCACCCATCCTAAGACTGACCCGGCAAGTACCACTTAACCTTGTAATGCTGATTAGTCTGCTGTACTAACTTTTAAACTTTCGCGTTCCATGATATAATTATGTAATTAAACGGGAATTAACGCGATCACGAAAAGGTATTACATACCTCTGAACTGTCTGTCGTTTGGACTAGGTTGCACTGGCGGTGATCACAGGCTGACGTAGACTTATAGTCTGCTATAATATATTTTAATAAATTTTAATATATTTAGAGTTATGACGTTATTCTAACAAAGAAAGGGGTTTCGTTTCAATTCTAAACGTAACAAAACAAACTCCAGTCCAGCTCTAATTGCAACTTGTTTATGCATGTTTCAATACCATAGTGTGTTCGTTAGCATCCCTGCAGTTATGAACACAATCAGTTAATACAATGCTTACCTACATACAGCTGCGCTGTGTTGTAGGGACGAAATTTACATAAGCATTATTGATAGCTGAGTGCTGTTACCATGAGCGTCTCATACTGATGCTTTGGGTTCAAATCCGTCATTAACAACGTGTTTTAAAAAGATTTAGTCATATTTTAGGGTGGCCTCGTGGTCAGCACGTGGTTCCCCGTAGGTTAATTTAAGTAAGGAGAGGAATTATACACGGAAAACGCTTTTACAGTTTATAATGATACTTGCGGTACAAATATTTAAAGTAATTTAAAGAAGATCATGTAAATAGTTGAGTTAGAGACAAGAAATAATAGTTTATTAACACAAATAAATAAAATTGAAGTGTCTATTTGTAATGTCAAAATAATAGTTTTTTTTTAAAACATAGTTATTTGTACGATACCTATGCCTAAAAATCAGTTTTAAAATTTTTGTCTGTCTGTCTGTTTGTTCCGGCTAATCTCCACAACGGGTGAACCGATTTCCACGGGACTTTCACTGGCAGATAGCTGGTGTTATAAGGAGTAACTTAGAATACTTTTATTTTGGAAAAAGAATTAGGGTGCCGCGCAAAACATATATATATGTAAATTGGAATTCACTATCTACCTCCTGGCTCCATCATCAGATCTGCTCTAAGACGCCTTATAGTATTATCACCCGAACTACATATACGTACCTACATATAAAGTTTCTTTTCGATACGACAATTAGAAGTTGGTTAAAATTGACTTTCAAACTTTGTTAACAAAGTTCGTTACAAACAAAGCTAATTAAAGCGTGTTAATAATCATAAATTTAAAATGTAAAACACCCCCGACTCGAAAATCCCTTCAACGATTACAAAATGCCTTACATCATTTTGGAAAAGAGCTGATACTCTTACACTACTGGACTGATATTAACCAAACATAATTAAGAACCACCGCAAGGAAACTGGCTTTCAAATGAAAAAAATCGCATCGAAATCGGTCCATCCGTTTGAGAGCTACGATGCCATGTAAATTCTCTTCTCTCAAGAAATATTAACTTGTAAATTATCAAGTTCATACGGTAATTTTCAAGGTGATGATACTCGGGCATCCGCTGCCCAACGTCTCATAGGTTGTCAGAGTGAAAACTCTTATAGCGCGATGCAGAATCAGTAGAAGAATGCTCGAATTTCTTCATAAGCCATGAACTCTGCATTTTTCACAACAATAACACAACACAAACAACACTTCACACAGGCTAGCAACCTGGACATACCGGGGTAAGCTTCAAATATTCAAGTCGTCGCAGGCGCATTATTTGTGCAAAAATAACAATGTCTTAGAGTACATGTTACATGTTGCTACAACCTATCTACAAGACGACTCGTCCCGTAAGTTTGGGGTTTACAGGGCTTGCGTCATTTGACGGACGATGTTGCCAGCCATAAATATATTGCTCAGTTTATCTTCATATAAGTAGATCATAATATAAAATATTATATAAAAAATAAATGTATATTTATTTATTTATATGTGCACACCTACTCCACACGGTTACCGCTGAAAATCAGCGCTGCTTGGCGCACAGCAACTTCCTTGCTGGCGCCATCAGCATCAATGCTGAGCGGTGACCAATTTCAATAAGTGACGTGCAAGTGCGTGCAAGGCAATTGTCAATCTATTTCGTTTTTTTCTTTATTTTTATTTGTATTTCTTTTTTTTTAAATGTTTCATAACTATAAGTACTGTAGGCACGAACGTTACTTATTAAGAAATAAATACTTTTTCTTTCTTTCTTTCTTTCTAATTTGTTAAAAGTACTTTAGATATTATTTGTAGCAAGTAGCATAATATGCATATATGTGTATGTATAAAGTATTGCCACAGGCCTTATAATTTTTTTTTATGGTATCGGGAGCAAACGAGTGGACGGGTCACCTGATGCTAAAGGATTACCGCCGCCCATGGGCACCTACAACAAAGAGTCACAAGTGCGTTGCAGCCTTTAAGGTGGGAGTAGAAAAAGTGGCGAAGAGGGGTAGAGGAGGGGAGAGGGAAGAGTTAGGGCCTCCGGTAACTTCACCGGCGAAAAACAATGACAGCATTGCTTCACTGCCGGTTTTCTGTGAGGCTGTGGTATCACTCCGTTCGAGCCGGCCCATACGTGCCGAAGCATGGCCTCTCCCACGAAAACAGTGGGAGACTACCAAAGGGAACCAGGGTGGGCTATAAAAATTAGATGAATGAAGAAAAAATTAAAAGAATTGCTTATAAAAAGAAAAACATTCGTCGGTATATTTGTTTAACTTTATAATTAACATCTAAATGTGCAATCGAAAGCTCTTACACAAGCCACAGATAACATAATACTAAACTAACACAAGCTAACCATTCCTACTGCAAATAAATTTCTTTTAATAAAACCCACTAAGTAATTGACTTCAAGAATGTTATTTAAACTTCATCTTATTTAAACTCAAAGGGGAATGCCAAGAAAAGAAATACTCAGTGCTAATGTAAACATTTCAATCCCTAAGAGTCGGGACAATTTACAGGGCAATTTGCAGCATGTATGCTTAGAAAAACCAAATAAACACGCTTTAAAAGCGAACCAAATAAAAAAAATATCAGACCATCGTTACTAAGCCCAATCTGTTGGACTTGTCAAAATAACCATATGACCCTAAACTCGAAGGGTTTACTAGTAGCTAATAGTTCCACTATCCACCTCCTGGCTCTGTCATCAGATCAGGTCCAAAATCCCAAATTGTCATCCAAACTTTGTATGTATACGTAATACATACAAAGTTTCGTTTTGAAACGATAATCAGCATAAAACGTGTCAAAAAATTCGCATACTAACATAATTACAACGTATTTCTGTGCTATAGTTCAAAAAAATACCTTGTGATCCTTGCTTCTCGACCGCACCCCACGCGTTGCAAATAATATTACTTCATTTGCGTCCTGTATTATCATATACTATTTTTATTAGAATAAATAAATATATTGGGAGGCCACTGTGCATATTAGGTATTTTTCCGCTCAGTCGATTGTCACAATTTGTAGGGAGTAAGGTTGGGTCGTGTCGTCCTTACTATATTTGGAGGTCTAGACCGTCTAGACATAATGGCTATAACGACATTGAGTGCGATTTGTTGCAAGTTGATGCGATGAGCACCATTTTAAGTGCCTATTCTGATACGATTGTACTGACGTCCTGGATATTTTTACAAGGAATTATTGTAGCAATACTTATACTTAGTATATTGTAAGGTGACGGTACCTGAAAAAAAAAATAAGTGATGTCATTATTTTTTTTATAGTGACTCGTCTTTTCGTTTCGTCTTTTGGATCATTTTCGTTGCAAGTAACCACTTGCTACATGGTGGTCCCACCCATAATCTAAACCGAGAACTCAAAAGAAGCGTCGGAAAGAGAACCGAAGACGCACCAATCGTGAACACTTCAATATAATTTAATATACCTAATTTAATAAAACTAAAAAAGCTTTCATTGCGAACCAAATAAAAAAAAATAAAAAAGAGCTACACTATTCAACTTCTTGCTTCATCGACAGACAATAGTTAGCATACCCGATCTGTTGGACGCGTCATAACGAACCATAGGAGTCCAAACTCGATGGGTTTACTAGTAGCCACTGAAGAGTTCCACCATCCACCTCCTGGCTCCATCATCAGATCAGTTCCAAGATGCCAAATTATAGTAATGCCATCCAAACTGCATTCATACAAAGTTCATTTCGATACGACAATTAGACGTTTATATTTACTTCCAAAATGTGTTAACATAGCTAGTTAGTTGGCGTGTTTAAAACCACATTTTTTTATTAAACTTTGAGCGCTTTACGTAAAATATGAGTACAACTTTTTGTAACACAGTTTATACAAGTTTACTGCAGCCTGTAAACATTACACAATGCATATTCATTCCATAACAAAGACACAAGCTAACTACAATTTTCTACGTTGTAGATACACTTCCTCCTTCGTGTTTTGGGATTAAGCTACCGATTTAAATGTGTTAAACCCTTATACATTTTTTAAATAAAAGTACAAGTACTTAAATCGTCTTCTTTTCACTTCGAATAGGTCGATCTATTCACGTCGAACCGCATCCTTAATCTTCGAGTCTTCTGTTTAGCCTTTCCGATCTTTTCATCCGGCTTTAGAGTGATGCGCAAATCTTTCATGTTTTTAAATTAAACAAGCGTTACCTTTGCAATCCTTGGAGGACAGCGGAATTATTATTTAACGCTTAGCCTTTCGGGTAATAGGTTTAAACGAAAATGTTCCAAAAGCTTTTAAATGGTTCTCGGTGTCTCTTTCGATCGACACCGAAACATGGCAAAAAAAAATAGATTGCCATTCTTTATTTTGATTTTGAGAATTGTCTTATATCAAGTTTCAGATATTTTAATATTATAAATGCGAAAGTTTATTTAATGATTTGTTTGAGTGATACATCTCCTACGCAATTAAAGAATTATCTTTTAATTACGACACAGACTGTAAATATTTCACTACACATATGTATAAATTGAAAGGCTTGTATTCCACGTTATAATCAACATTCAGTTCGTATATAACTGGTTACTATATCGACAAAGACTTCAAGATATATATTCTGTTTAACCTCAGGCATGTTTGCTTGATATGAACAAATAATCCATAGAATACTCGACGATTCGGAAATCCATTTAGTGGTTGCCATTTTGGTTTGAATAGTTATTGCAATCTAAATACAGACGACCCTTGAGGCAAAAAATATCTATTGTAGTTTTTTTTTATTAGACTTTTTGCCTCGCACAACCAATCTGTGGAACAAATTGTCGCCCGAGGTATTCCCGGACCGATACGACCTTCAAACTTTCAAGTAAAGAGCGTACTCCCATCTCAACGGCTGGCAACGCACTTGTGACTCTTGAGTTGCAGGTGTCTATGGGCGCCGGTCGTCACTTACCATCAGGTGACCCGTCTGCTCGTTGCAACTCAAGAGTCATAACTAATCACAAGTGCGTTGTCAAGGTGGTAGTAGGGGAAGCAGGGAAGGAGAATAGG
This sequence comes from Euplagia quadripunctaria, assembly GCA_963859945.1. Lineage (NCBI taxonomy): Eukaryota > Metazoa > Arthropoda > Insecta > Lepidoptera > Erebidae > Euplagia > Euplagia quadripunctaria. The sequence continues at coordinate 2,257,707 of OY982574.1, read as the reverse complement.
GCCTCCGGTAACCTCACTCATTTGGCGAAACACAAGCAGCATTGCTTCACGCCGGTTTTCTGTGAGGCCGTGGTATACCTCCGGTCGAGCCGGCCCATACGTGCCGAAGTATGGCTCTGCCATGATTGTAGTTTTTATAAGTTTTAATTTGAAGAATTAAATAATTATTTTATACCGATTAATATACAATACGACCGAGAATTGACAAAATACGAAGGAGTAGGCAGGGTGTACTGCAATAGACCCACTTGTGACGGAACACCGTGTGGTTTTAGTCGGTTCGATTCCGACATACCACCTCACCGTTAGCTCCGGTGAGGTGATGACCCGTGGGGGGATTCCACACAAAAAAAAAAAAAAAAAAAAAAAAAAAGTGTACTGCACTTACAGCTTAGTAGCTAGCATTTAAATATACTATTTTACCTGCAAGTTTAGTTTTGTGGCGTTGCTTTGCGTTGCGTTTCGTTTCCTTTCATTTCATTTATAATTATCATAACTCTGAAATATTGATATGTATGCGCTGAATGCAAGCTTATTTTCTCAGTGATTTACACAAGTGAGTGTAACTGACCCCGTCATTGGGTGTGAATGAAATTCACACTATAAGGCAACGCTGTTATAGATATATCTACATAGGTAACAAATGCAAAGTTATGTTAAACAACAGAAAATTGCGCCTAAGCAAACGATATAACAACTACAAAATTTAAGTTTTTAATACTTCTGGACGTTTCTCCCTGAACTAATAATTAAAACCGGTCAAATAAAACAGTACCCAACAAGATGGATATCTTGTTGATAGACCAGACCGCACGCATTATTTGTCCAGTTGATACCTCGCAGCTTTTTATTGCAATTTCCGCTTCAGTTGCATCTTTTAATTATTCATCCGTTCATTTGGCGAATAAATGAATCGAACTGGGATACGAAATATTGAATTCGAATTTTAAATAGTCATATTGTTTAAGTTTAAATGAGTGTGTTCTGTTTAAATATAAATGCATGGTTGGTTGGTTGGTTGGTTGACATTATTTATAGTCATAAATGCGTGATGTATATGAAATTTAATAATTGCACACTAATTGGACATGATTTTAATAGGATGTCTAATATTAATTCTTTATTTATTAACAAAGAAGCATAAATTAAAACAATGAAATACTTAATACGATTCCAAAACCCTTCAACGATAAGAAACGAGCTGATGTTCTTTGACTGAACAGAACACTCTCAGAGAGAACAGAGCTAGAATGCCACAGATACTCTTACTTCTTGCGTCAAAACGTTGAGGGTTAAAAATATGATACATCTGTTTCTAGATATGCCTCTTTCTTTTTTACTCTCTTGTAAAGAACTATTTCTTCGCACGTATGGAAAGCAATCAACATCAGAACCCTTTAAAAACAGTACTGCTAAACTATTAAATTTAGTAACTCCCTAAAACGAACGCGCCAACCCAACGCACGGCAACTGCGTGTGCTTATCTAGATACCATCATACCGCGTGTTGTTACAGAAAATTACGATCTATCTTTTGGCTGCGGCACCTGTGGGTTTACGCGATTAACAGGAATTTAAATATTGTTGTAAATAGAGTCCACATACGTCATTAACATAAAATGAAACGTGTCGCCAGGTATGGTTGCGCTAGTTGAACAGTCTATCTCTTCACTTACACGCATCATTTTCAAAAAACGAGAATAAAATATCATAAATCAGTCTTAATTGGTATCTCGGATTTTTTTAGCTCTTGATAATTAAATTTAATATTTCATGATTTTGTTTTGGAAATTTGACGCACCCCTCTCAACCATCAATAGGCCTCCGGAGTAAAAAACGTCACAACGCCTTATATTGCTCCTCAAACCATAATAATTAATACAGCTCAACAACAATATGTAGGAAAAATGACAAAGATGGTATAACGTCGCACCTCAGATATCTAATATTATAAGGTACTAGCAGTGCCCCGCGGTTCCACCCGCGTAAGTCCCGATCCCGCAGGAATATCGGGATAAAAAGTAGCCTATGCGTTAATCCAGGTCTCCGGCTATCTACATACTAAGTTTCATCGCAATCGGTTATGTGGTTTTTGCGTGAAAGAGTAACAAACATCCATCCATCCATCCATCCGTCCAAACTTTCACATTTATAATATTAGTGGGATTAACAGCCGAAGTTGAGTTACTTAGTGAAATTCGATTTTTTGTCTCATACCTTGTTATAACTTTTAGATCACTTAATTTGCTATTCTATTTCTGAACTAGGCACAGCGATGTTACTTAACAAATATATTATCATTTTTCCTCCACGAAACAACGTACAAACGAATTGACATTTTTCTGTAGGAATAGTTTAGTGCAACATTGAAATATTCATATATTATATTATATCTCAACCGTAAATAATATTATAAAATAGTAGTTCCCGTGCGGCTTTGCTCGCGTGGACATATTTATATATTTTGCGTGGAACCCTAATCTTTTTCCAAAATAAAAGTAGCCTAAGTTACTCCTTATAACACCCGCTATCTGCCAGTGAAAGTCCCGTGGAAATCGGTCCACCTGTATCGGCGATTAACCGGAACCTACAGACAGACAAATATTTTAAAAACTGATTTTTATTTGTTTCGTGTCAACGTTCTATGCATCGTTAGACAGAAAAGGGCATAGGGTACCTATCATCGCGAAAAAAGTACTATTTCGGTAGAATTTATTGACAACATCTACATTAATGGTAGCGAAAGCGTTAACAGAAGCTAGTAGCAGATATATAATATTTAAGTAATTCTCAAATAATAACTTATACTATATGACCCACACAAATCGTAGACGCGCAAAATGGTAGTAAACTAAAAAAGCTATAAAGGCAAACTCGTAACACACTTTACCGCGTCGTATTCCGGGAAACGAACGGGCACTAGCACATTATAATAATGTATTATTACCACTAAACTAGCATGGATAGGGTTGTTAAATTTGCCCCTTTAAGCACACAGGGTGATATTTATTTTAACCCGTTCACCTACCGAAACTGTCTTATTAGGGTATTTTGAATTTAATATACTGTACTATGTAGTGACGTTTTCTTAGTGGTGTTCATTACTTTTTCATTATCTAGTGATTTACATGCATATACTCATGTCTGTATCCACAAAGTGGAAGGCAGAGGTGTATTAAAATCCACATTTTGCCGACCATAATTTAGTAAAACTTACGTAATAGCAAGCTATGCCTATGTCAATGCAAAAGTGGTTAGATATTTCCCTTTCAAGCGCCATGGCAATTAAGTTTCGCAACCAGTTGTGAAAGAGGATTTTATCTTCTTCTTTGGTAACTGGTTGCGATAGAAGATTTTTTTCCTTCTCTCCTCCTTCCTACGCTACCGGTTGCCTGTCAGGAATAATTTCTCGCAATCGCAACCGAGTTTCGCAACCAGGTGCCACTAAGGAGAATTTGTTCTTTGTATGTAACCTTCGATATTCACAAATTCTTTTAATCATGATTGCATAGCCCGGGAAAAGAAAAAAAGCTCTCATACGTATTACGAAAACTTCGGATAACCGAAAAATGTATATTTTATTGGTATAGGGGGCAAACGAGCAGACGGGTCTTCCGACGGTAAATGACTAAAGCCGCCCATGGGCACCTGCAACTCAAGAGTCACAAGTGCGTTGCCGGCCTTTAAGGTGGGAGTAGGGGAAGGGTGGAAGAGGGGGGAGGGAAGGGTTAGGGCCTTCGATAGCTTCTCTCACTCGGCGAAAAGCAATGCAACATTGCTTCACTACCGATTTTCTGTGAGGCCGTGGTATCACTCCGATCTAGCCGACCCATACGTGCCGAAGCATGGCTCTCCCACGATTAAATTGTACCTTATACGGTGGCCAGGATTCACCTTGGACAAACAAAGTATGCTGCATCCTGTGTGAAAATACCCACGAACCCATTCATCTGTTAAGCACTGCGTCAATTGTAGGTTTTTTTTTATTGTATAGGGGGCAAACGAGCAGACGGGTCACCTGATGGTAAATGACTACCGCCGCCCATAGGCACCTATAACTCGAGAGTTACAAGTGGGTTGCCGCTTTTCAAGGTAGGAGTAGGAGAAGAGGGGGAGGGGGGAACAGAGGGGAGAGGGGGAGAGGGGAATGACGGGAATAGGGGGGAGGGAAGGGTCAGGGCCTCCGTTAACCTCACTCACGCGGCGAAATGCAATACAAGCATTGCTTCACTGCCGGTTTTCTATGAGGCCGTGGTATCGAGCGAAGTCGAACCGGCCCATACGTGCCGAAGCATGGCTCTCCCACGTTAATATATAGATAAACATATAGGTACATGAAAACACGATGGGTCCAACACTCTTGTCTTAATTGTTCATGAGGGGATGGGTGTGAAGAAACCACAGTAATCAATACTTACATCCCATATATATTATAGCTAAATGTAGTGTCTGCGCCACAACCTTCTGGAATAATCTGTGTGCTTCACCTCCGTCGCCAAACTAAACATATTTCACTGACTATAATTAATCTGCAATGTAAACACATTTATTGAGAAGATTTATGACCATACTACGTTATTGTGTTCAGATGTTCTTTAACTTAATGGACCTTAACTACAGCGACGAACAACAATGCGGACAGAAATCTGCCATGCATTCATCTTTGTATCTAAATGTCGCAACTCTAGAGTTGCTATATCAACAAAAAAAACAGTCAGTCGTAGGACTGCACGTCAGAAGTGAAAACATAACTTCATAATGTATTTGCATATACATACGTTGTATGTTTGCGGTGTATGTTCTATGAAGTATCACAATTTATGTCAAAATAATAGGGTTATCTGTAATAACATGAATTATATTAAATATTTGTATCCCTAAAATACTTTATTAAGGCTCATTGTTGACATATTTTCGAACATAATTACGTACATTCTCGGGTAAATGTGTTATAATTATCTACGTCGTTGCGTCATCGCCGGGCCAGTTAGGGGGTGGTCTGTGGAGGCTGGGGTCCACTGCGGTTCCGAACTTGTTGAATGCACACGGCATTGTAAATAGACAAGCTCTTTTAGTTATGGATTTTGCGGTATATGATAATTAATTTTCAGTAATACATTAATTAGCTCTACGTGTAAGTACTATGTACCTAAAAAAAGTATCTGCGTACCTAGAAGAGAATTCATTGAATGTTCTTTTATTCTGTTTAAAACAATGTCTTATTTTACATAATCATTGTTCAATTATGCTACAAAATTTTACAGTGGAAGAACTCTAAATTTACAGAAATTCACAAAAGAGCCGTTTATATTCTGAAAAATGGTTTTAGATAATGCCAGTGGCTACTTTCAAACATCCATCGCTCACCGTATGTAGAGAGTTTGCCCTCACATTTTAAAACCAGAATTCTGATTCAGAATGAGCTTTTCCACTACCAGAAACCACAATTACATATCTCGAATTGGAGGCAAAGATATGATAGTCATATTTAGATAGCTTATATTATATCCCAAGTTTATATTATTTTCGGAACTTATTGGGATACGGAATATTGGACACGAAACCAATGAAATCACGACATATTATTATTATTATCATGATAAATTGTAAGCTGTATTCTTTACCCATTAATTTCCCACACTTAGAGGAGGAATATTTTCTTCAAATTTAAATGGGACCAACCTTTTCTACAGCCAATTCAATTAAAAAAGGATTATTAAAGTTAACCAACTTTACAAATGACAAAAATATAAACATAATACATATAATACACACAACAAAAAGAAAACAGTCGAAATGAGAACCTCCTCCTTTTTGAAGTTAGTTAAAAATTGTAATAAGGTCACTTATTCCTCAACTTAAACTTAAAGACGCAGTGTAAACAAGTGTTAAAGTAATAATATCTCTTTATTGTACACCAGGTATTAAAAAAACAAAAAACTTACAACTATAGACAGGTTTGTGCATTTGGCGGCCTTATCGCACAAGGCAGTCTCTTCCAGGCTCGCTCAACCATGAGATGGAGAGAACACGTCACAAGGAGTTGTGGGGCAGTGTCTGGTGCATTAAGATAAAATATGATAAAAATAATATGTAATAGATTCATACAAGATACATAAATACAGTATATCACTATATTAAACATATAGTAAACGCATACCTTATACACAAAATAGTAGTGGAGTGGACAGGGTTTCCTCGTGTAACGGCAGTAGGTACGATTGGAACATTTAAAAATGAGTATATTTTGTTCATATATGACTTTAGTTAACATGGTAGACCTACAAATGTACTTAAACTTCACGAAGCCACCGAGCTCTGAGGTGACATTGAAAGTTTTAATAAAATAATTTTCTTAAGTTTAACGAAGGTTTATTAATGAAAAAAAGCACCTTAAGTTTGAAACTTCTTAATTTAAGTAATTTAATAAGAAATTAATGATTTATTATTAAAATAAAGCACTGAATAACAAGTTTTATTTGTAAAGATAATTTTATTAAAACACGAAGGGCCGTTGATAAGTTCTTGATTGAGTTACTTAGTCGAAGTCTATCTTTAACTAAAATATATTTCAACATAATGCTATCGCAAAAGTAGGTTACTTTGTCTAAATTAAAATTAATCTAACAATGAGTAACAAATAATAGCGTATTGCAATTAATCTTGAGTCAATCTATAACCGCCCGTTTCCAAATAGTTGAGCCTTGTGAGAAGAAAACGGAAAAACAAACTCACAACCACTTTTTAAAATCACCAGATATTTATACAATATTTATTGAAATTTCAGCACTGTTTTGTTCTGCGCTTTGAATGTTATTAATATTCAAAATAAATAAACTAAAATTAAGCTATGAAAATATGAATACTGAAAACTAAACAAGACACAATTAAATTAAAAAAAGAAAGAAAAGGAAACCATATAAGACGGTAGATGGAAAAACTCACATTACACATTCTACTAAGTAGATATTTGAATTAGCCTGAGATTCTAAAAACAATTTAATCCCAAGCGTTTTTATCCCACTATAATCCCACTAATATTATTAACCGATGAAAAAAAAAGGAGGTTCTCAATTCGACCGTATACATATATATATATTTTTTTATGTTTGTTCAGCCCTCTCTCCGTTATTTATGAACCGATTTTGATTATTCTTTTTTGTTAGATAGGGTATTATGGGTGGTCCCATGTCAAGGAAGTCAGGATCTGATGATGGGATTCTGATAAAATTGAGAGAAACCCTCGAAAATTGGAGGAACGAATAGTGTTTCTGTTTACTTTTCATTACTTTATCAGGTATTTGTGTTTAGAAATCATCATATAATGAAGCTGAGCTGATAATAAAAAGATTTTTATAAATGTGAAAGTTTGGATGGATGAATGGATGTTTGTTACTCTTTCACGCAAAAACCACTGAACCGATTGCCATGAAACTTGGTATGTAGATAGCTGGAGACCTGGATTAACGCATATGCTACTTTTTATCCTAATATTCCTACGGAACCGGAACTTACGCGGGTGAAACCGTGGGGCGCTGCTAGTCTTCCATATAATTCACTATTGAGCACTAGCCCTTCAGGAATAGCTTTTGTTTTACCGTAAACTTAAATTTGTTCGGACTTAAAATTTGAAAATTGTTATTATTATTGTATTATGGACGAGCAACTTGCTGATGTGTCCACATGGAGCACTGGAGTAAAAGTGTATAGTGTATTATTTGGAATTTTATTAAACGATTTGCAATTTTTTTTGGAGCCTAGAGGCAGGTACGTACAACAAGTTGATGTCTATGACGTGCATTAAAAAAGTATATTTTATCACTTTTTTTTTCAATGCTTTATTTTAATGAACATAAATAGTATTCATAAATATTCTGCCATACCGCCGTTATGTTTATTTCTTTAAATTTTTGCCTCATTGAATCACGATTTCCTAAGTTATAAATTGCTCGCATTGCCTTCTTCTGCAGCACGAAGAAAGATTGAATATCATATTGAATAGAATATTATGCGACTTAATAAAAAACAATAGTATTTATTTATTTTTTCAATCTGATCCCCCTTATGTGGGGAACACTATTCGCTTCGTGTACTTTTGAGGTAGAATGGAATATTTTTAACAGTTTACCATATAGAATTTGTAAATATTGATTTTAATATTAATGCTTGATAGAACGGGCGGACTTACCTATCGCTAAAAGTAATCTGTACCAGTTAACCGTTAGGCGGGTTTAGTGACAGGAGTAAGTGGTAACTAACTGTGCTCTAAATCCTACTAATATTATAAACGTGAAAGTTTTTGAGAATGTATGGATTTATGGATGTTTGTTACTCTTTCACGCAAAAACTAGTCAACCGGTTGCGTTGAAACTTATCATGTAGATAGCTGGAGACCTGGATTAACACATAGGCTACTTTTTATACCGATATTCCTACAGCATCGGGATTCTACTCTTCAGCTTTATTATATTAGTATAGACATTGATTCAATGTTTCTGTGAAAAGCAGGCGAATAAAACGTTTTTATTATACATCTAAATCTCCTATCTTCTTGTCTCCTTTCCCTTCATACATGACCACACTCCAATGCCATTATGTTGCCGTAAGATTTAAGATAGACCATATCACTTCATCTAAATTAGAAAACTTATGGACTGAATGTTGAACTGTATTTTTTTCTTTGCCGATGTAAAGTTCAATCACTCAAGGAAACAACATTCAAAGATCTTTGATCCGTGTTGTACGGTTTTCGTTTCGTAAGTGGAACAGGAATAAAATAGGAATATTCCTGTATCGCGGGGGGCTTCACAAACATTCAAACAACGGAGACAAAGAACACCCAGACTCGGGACAACTATTTGTAGATCACACAAATTTTTGTCCCGTGTGGGACTTGAACACTCGGCGCGGAGTAGTGGCGAAGTGACCACTTAAACCATTGCTCCATCCGTGCAGTCGAGCGCTGCATCTTTAACCTAACCCCCCCTAAAAATAATTAAAAAAATATGGATTTTTTGTAAGTTTTCCCATCCTTGATATAACTAACATTTTAGTTCGACTGTACCCATGACGCGTAATACTTTTGCGAGATGTTGATGACGATGATGATAAAGTTGAAATTTTTATTCAGATAATGTATTTACCTCTTATACTTACAGCATCGCTGGCCAGAATCACACAATACATATTAATATATCTCTGTCAAGATCCATTAACTGACAAATTAAATTCCCCATTAGGGACCTGATATACTTCATAATATAAAGTCGCCGTTAAATCTGGACGCGCAAGTTATATATAACTAAACCGCAATAAATCATTCCAGTCTCGCCTTCTTATGCAAATGGCGACCACCACGAACTCGACAGCGTCCGCAACAATCCTGTTAATTAATAATAAATGGTAATACATAGACATCAAACAACTTAATCAAACGTCTTACTATGAATAATAAATAAAAAATAGTTAGCGAAATACTCATTATGATTCATATCTTAGCCCAGATGGCATAACTACTACTATACCGTCTGAGGCCCGTGTCTGATTCATCGGATGGGGCACAAGTTCACTCGTGGTGCTTCGTGTGCTTAGGGCCTTGGGGTTGGGGCCGGGGGCCGTGGCATTTTGCCCGCTCCGCCACCCTATTGTTACGCCACTGTCTTACTCATCCAAAGCAGTAAAAAACAATGTACGTGTTTTTAAGTTTCTCTCTCTTTTTCACTTCTTTTTAGTTTCTACGTGGGTCATTCTATATATACCAATCAAAGTATAGAATATCGTTGTTCTTGACTCCCCTTACGCGCGTTACAAGAATCGATTCAAAATAGGGTTTCCTGCGGTGATAATAAATTAACAGTCGTCAGGAAATTAAATGTTAAGATTGCAAAATTAGATTCATTACTATTTATTATTTTTTCTAATTATGAAACCAGACATTAAAAATATATGTTGACAACATCAAGGTATGACGTTAAAAATCGTTATTTCATACTAGTTTCTACCTACATAATTTACGGTTTTGAGGTTTCATGAAGAATAACAGAACTTTACTTGACATTCAGACCACGTTATAAAATTAAAAAAAAAGAAGTTGCTTTCGAAACAATTGACTGTCAAAATCAGTTTTTCTTTTGTTTTTTCTTTGTTTCTCTATTCTTTTAAATCAGTTATCTTCGTTACAATCAGGAAAGTGAAGAATTATCTTCTAGAAAATGTAGCATTCTTCCTTTTTTTATTCCCTTACCCTAAGCTCATACACAACATACGTCTAGCATAACCATAGCTTTAAAATTCTAACCCGTGAAACATGTAAGCAGTAGAAAAATGATAATTTGATCCACTAGCAGCGCAGCAGGGAATATCGGGATAAAAAGTAGCCTATGCGTTAATCTCGGTCTCCAGCTATCTACATACCAAGTTTCATCGCAATCGGGTTAGTGGTTTTTGCGTGAAAGAGTAACAAACATCCATCCATCCATCCATCCATCCAAACTTTCACATTTATAATATTAGTGGGATGATACTTCGATAGCATCCCTCTATGTATAACGCACGGTATAATCTACAATACTTATTACATATCATAAAAACATGACAGGCAAAATATGTCCATGAATAAGCCGCTTAGTAAGTCTCCAATGGGGCAACACTGATGAGTCATTTAAAAAATGAGGTCTTTATAACGTCTTTCATAATTTATCATCCAAAACGACTTGCAATTTTAGCTGGGTTTATCCATTCTACCCACGTCTTTTTATGTAACATGTAAAATACCGATCTCGAGCCTAGCTTCGGCACAAGTCTCGTACACTGTTAAACTAAGGCTCTTATGTATGTTTGGAATGTAATGTTAGATATAATTTAAAAAGAAATTTTAAAAAATATAATAATTTACGGACATATGTCTCTAAGGATACGTGAGCTTCAGCGTTACTCGAGGGTCACAAGTGTTGCCGCCCTTTAAGGTGGGAAGAGGAGAAGAGGTGGAGGGGGGAAGAGTGGGAAGAGCCCTCTCTTCCAAGAGAGGAAGGACAGGAATAAGGAAGAGGGAAGGGTTAGGGCCTAAAATATCCTCACTGTCGCGGCAAAATGCAATGCATTCCTTCACTGCCGGTTTTCTTTGAGGCCGTGGTATCGAGCGGAGTCGAGCCGGCCCATACGTGCCGAAGCATGACTCTCCCACGTTAAAATACAGAATTATTTGTGAAAAATCATATTTTCAAAAATAAATTTTGTCATTTTGGCATTTGGTTTTACTTAAAAATGGGCCTTGATCATATTTATTAATACATTTTATATTTCTGTTCCAGTAATTACCTAAACCTCTGATATTTAGCATCTTTATTTAATCATTTAACAGTTTATGCATAAAAAATTACAATGGTGGACTTAACACCATAGGCATTCTGTACCAGTGTATGATAGGGATATGCTGTTGTTAATATTATAAATGTGAATGTAAGTTTGTTACTCTTTCACATCTTAAAATGTCATCCGAATATCATTAATTTTTGCAAACTCGTTGTCTCTGTAGCAAACGACATAGGATACCTTTTATCTAGAAAAATAGTACTGACCTCAGAAATGACTGACCGACATTAATGCGACCGAAGCCGCTGGCATAATTTAGTAATATAAAACCAAGGTATTCTTGGAGTGATCTTTAAAACAGATAACAGATTATCATCAAAGAGAAGAAATATCCCATTGTGACTAATTAAAGTCTAAAGTGCTCCGTAATGGAATACCACTTACTTCTCCAATTATGTAGGAAATAGAAGAGAAAATTATTTATAAACAATACGGGTAAAATGGTTAACCCAACTCAGTTATCTTACTAAATAATTCCACTTATTCCACTCACTAGTGTGACCGCAAGCGTCAGTTACTAAACATTCGACTGTAATAAAAGGTACTCGTACTAAATTAAGAAGATACTTCAGAGAAGCTATTATTCTTATTTATTTGCCTTATTCTTATTGGAGATGTCGGTTTGCATTTTTAACACAGGATAAGGTTTATTTTAACTGGCATATATTTTTACTGGAAATCTTTTACCAGAGAAAAAGTTTTTTCGATGCGAAATGACCATCCCTTTGAGAGTTCAGTTCATATAAAAAAGGCCATTCGGTTTTTATTGTAGCACTATGCTGCCCACAATGTGCCGACTCTACTGTGTCATATTTTTTAAAACTTTGATAAAAAATATCATGTGCATTTAAATACTTTTTGGTAACTGAAAAAACTACTGGTTTGGAAACAGTACTGGTAATAATTTATAGAGTAGCGTTATGGGAACAATTTCGATTTTATTATTACACTAAAAAGTAAGCCTTCTTTCTCTTAAAGTTGTACCAACTTTTATAATGATTGGTGCAGCCTTGAAATGTTAAAAAATAAATACACTGAGATATATGTACACTAGCAGCGCCCCGCGGTTTCACTCGCGTAAGTCCCGATCCCGTGGGAATATCGGGATAAAAAGTAGCCTATGCGTTAATCCAGGTCTCCAGCTACCGAACTGGACCGGTCCGGACTAGTTTTTGTGCCTTTTTTTTGGGTAACGGGGTAGGAGGTTCTCATGGATGTCCTCCGCCCTTGGGGGGGGGGGGGGCCGAAGGGGCTTATCGGACTTTTACCTACTAAAAACTACCCCGGTGTTCCGCTGCTTGCACCTAATCGGCGGAGCGAGAATCACTATTGCATTCTTCCGCAACCATCGAGGCATTTGACCCGTCTCACCCAAGACAGGTACCGAACGTTTAAGGTCATTCACCGTACCACACGAAAAGAATACCTACGTTTGTAACGTTTACATTGCGTAGCGCCAAATGAAACTAATGAATATAAATCTTAGACTTAGACTTTTGTATTGTGATAAGTATCCACACAAAGACCTTTTTGTAAGTTTTTCGCGTAGCTCAAGCTTACAGCCTGTATACAGCGAAAGGAACTACGTTCCAACCGGGTGATTACCTACGTTTGAATCATCACCTCGTACAATACCAAGGAAGTTCTATATATAGCATATATTATGTACCACGGCCTTTAAAAGAAAGCTTTCAAAACAATTTTGATCCTGTAATTTTACCGAGTAATTTGCCGCTGCTAACGAAGTAACAATAATGGGTTTAAACAGCTCTTTGAAGATATGATTTATCATTTGCCGTTTATACCTCGATAAAGGAATTTTAGATCCAGAAACGTGTTTTGCTGGTAAATTGATGTTCTTTAAAAAAGCTTCCCAAGAGCAACTAGTTATTCCTTGTGCTACAGAACGGTTTATGGTAAATTTTTAGAACCGTCATGTATAGACGAAAACTTAATTTTTTTTTTGGGTTTTTTGCACATTTCTAATAAAACGTAAAATTTTTAGCACTTTAGGTCATTCACAGGGTATTAACACCTAGCATATATGCTTAATCTTGTATTTCTTAAAACAAGTAGACAGAGGTGTATTACACCCACATGTCGCAAGCAAAATTTTTGGTCATAATATGTAAGGGCGAGTTGTGGACGTCTTCCGCGAACGTTTCGAGTCTTCGTGCTTCGTGCTCAGAATTTTCTATCAAAAAATACCAATGGCATCGGGGCACTGACAACGGGAATCGAATCCTGATTCACACGATCGCATGCAAAGCCATGCCACATGATGATGACTTTTTTAACAACTTCAGAAAAGGAGAAAGATCTCTGAAATTTAATAGATCTATAATCGGAGTTATCTATATAAAAATATTTAAAGATGTAATAAAGTGATTTATTTCTGAGATCAGCGACAAAACGATTCCAATATTACAGAAATATAATGTTTGGAATTTAATTAATTTAAAGTATTAAAGATTGTAATTGTAGAAAAAATATTTTATTATCAAATCTTATAATCTAAGCACTGATTTCTGTTTGCCTGCAGACTGGTTTCCCGGTTGGCGAAAGCACAGCGGCCAGCCGAACGACGATGGCACTTCAGGCCAAGATTGCGTTGAAGCCCGAAGAGAGTTTCCTCCAAGACCTCCTCCGGCCACAACAACCTTCATGTGGAACGATAGAGGCTGCAGGGAGCATAATTACTTCGTCTGCGAGAAGCCGAGTATTGAAGGTAGGTGCTTTTATCATAGAGGTTTACCAGTACCAGGTCCTATATCAAGGGCGACATCGTTACACCCAGTAAAACATCGCAAGGCCCTAGGCTTTACATATTATGTATATTGTGGTTGATTTTTCATACGATAAAATCTAATATTACATCTTTAATAACTTGAAGACTTTCTCGTTCCATGATATACTTTTTTATAAACGCGGTGGTTTGGATTATCATGCTGAAGTTATAGGCTGACTTTGAATAAAAATAAAGCAAAAAAAGTTTTTTTAAAAACAAGCTTTTATTAATTGTTATTAAAAAGAACTAAAAAGTTAAAAATAATTTGATTCTGATAAGAAATATACCATTTTATGGGTACATTGTATACCATTTTTTTTAATAAAAGCGCGTTACACCTTCTTCATTTCTCAAAATCCGTCAAAATGTTACACGCTTTTATTTTAAAATCGATATACATAAATATGCGTGCAAAATTTCAGCTCAATCGGAAACCGAGAAGTGTGTCAAATTTAACTTGCAAGATTTGATTACAGACAGACAACGGAACAAGTAAAACTAAATAAAAGCTTGTAATACGACCATGACAAGTACGTATATAACCGTGCCGAGACTTCAGCAGTTCCGAGGTATTCACATACATAAACCATCGCATTAATTCCGATTAATAAAATCTTAAAATGCCCCCGACTCAAAAACCCTATCAACAAATAGAAAAGAACTTATGACCTTTGAACGGCTGAACAGATTTTCTTGAAATATAGCTAACATTCTCGATCAAGTCACCTATGATGCCACAAACAGACAAACAAAGACACAGTTACACATGTTAAATTTATAAAACCCCTCGTTTGTACGTCGGGATTTAAATATATGTAACAGTGCCTACGTGACAGTTCGCTTCGCTCATTGATATAGAAATTAGCCAGGTTCCGAAACACGCACTACCTGAGTACTATTTTTGAAAACAGCATAATTTGTAATTGAAGTTGTTCAAACAGAATAGTAGCATAAAAAATAGAAGAAAATATTTATCCAAAGCCATTACGTGAACTGTTTACTATTGCACATTTTATATTCGAACCAAGGATAGCAGCAGTTGTAGTAATGACCCGCCATTTACAGCACAATAGTATTACTTGGGATACCACTGTTATGGTCATTGCTCTAGTAATAGTCTATTGCAGGGAATTGGTACATGTTCAGTTTAATAACGCTACACTTGAGATACATAATACATTTTATCAATAACCTTTTAAAGGACAAATAATTGTGTGATGAACACGATCATTTGTCCAGTATCTGAGTGTAATTTATCTATACCTAATAAATGGTATTTTTTGACGTGATAACGTCTTATAAATCGATGCACAAAAAACATGACTCATTGTCACGTTCCGCCTGAGCCGAGCGTGCAAGCGAGAGCGCGAAACAAGCGATAGAGAGGCACGATCGGCCTAAGCGTTTGGCTTGTGACACATCTATCTCTCTTCCACTGTTTTCTTATGATGTTATCACGTAAAATTATCGTCCGTAAACCGACTTTACAGACAATTTTTTTTTTTTAAACTACTGGTAACGTGGGTCACACATTGCTAATATTCTTGGTAACCTAACCTCCAGCTAAGCTAAGCTGCTAAGCTTGTGTTAGGGGTGGGTTCACATCGGTAGTGTACTGGGTGGAGTTCGAACCCGCAACCACTTGGTGGCAAGTGCGACGCCATAGCCATTACGCTACCGCCGCATATTAGCCGCTAAGTTTATTAGCAGTCTGGTTACCATAATACCTACAGGGTCTGGTTTGGGATCAGATAGCCGTGTGTAATGTTGGAGGCAGTGGACTGTAGTTGTTTATTGGGTCGCTTGTAAATAAAATCCTTGGATCAGATTGAGGTGGTTATATTTTTGCCACTTAACACTTTTACAGAGTTGACCATTACAGAGCACAGTAGCACATACGCTGCTGCCACACGTTACATTTTATTACTTTTTTAATCAGTGTTGTCACAGATAAATAATACCAACATTACTTTGTTTATGAGTGCCATAAACATGTAAGATGTGTCAAGTTATTATTATTCCCTTTATTCACTTAAATATACATTTAATTACATTTTTAAATACATTCAGATTTTATAAAAAATATATATTTAAAAATATTTAAAATATTGTCCCACCGATATCGGGTGCAGGGACCAAGCTACCGGTGGTTAGGATTCCAATGACAGAAACCTCCTCACTATGCGTGCCGTATCGAGGAGGACTGCCTTCTGCATCAGGCTTTTAATCCAACTGCCTAACTTATTATTATTATAACTTCATTTCAAATAACTGAAATTGAAGTTGACTTTAAAGTGATAGTAGTTACATTTACCTACAAAATGTTTTAAGTGAAAAACAGTAACACAATTTCTCCTACGTCACACCATTTAACACTATTAGGTACACAAACTAAACGCGCCTTTTGCTCTAAAAGCTATTTTGTAAACTTTAATAACGATCAAGAATAAATGGTTTAGTTTCTAAAGTATTAATAGCTGTTACACTGAATAAGACATGTACTTACTGAAATTAGACAGCCACAAACGAAGTTAAATTCATTATTAACTTTTAGCATCTTGGCGTAGGTACAAAATTATTGGACCGTTGAGGACGCATCTTTGCACCGATGGTCCACTTATTTTAGGCGGAATACTACATACCGTGTGGTTTTAAGTTGGTTCAATTCCGACCTACGACTTCAATGATTTTCTCAAAGGAGTTGTTCACACGTAAAGTAAAGGTAAGGCCTTCTTCTTCAAGCAAGGCCTTCAGTCGGTGGTCCAATAACAAACCGGAAGAGATTTCAACTTCGATTCCACATCCTACGGTTCGACTTTAATAATTTGATTGCAGAAGAGCAGAAAAACCGAACTCTCTCTATGCTGACAATAAAAACAACTTTGATGATTCTCTTAACTATTGAAAAAGTTATTTGACGTGACCAAAGTTCTTATAAATTAAATAAGAAATAACAAATTGAAATAATAGGAAAAAAATACAAAGAAAAACAAAATTGGGCGACAATTGCACGCTCAGTACTAATGCTGATGGTGCCGGCAATCACACGGTATTCCACCAGAGCTATATCAACTTCTGCTTCTGCACTTAAAAGTGGGCTTCACGCCATGTTGCACAAATACTTTTGCACAGCACTTGGCTGGAGAATATTTCCGGTAACCTGCAGGATAAAGCGTGATGCCGTCTCTCTGAGCAATTCTCCATGTAATTTTTTCTCAACACTATCTTCGCTTGCCTATCGCTCGGTCGTAATAGTCACGTTACATGTCCATTTCCCCATTAGTACTTGAACCTGCTAAAATATGTACGTAAGAGCCCTCGTAAAATTAATTTATTGTGTTCCTTACTAAGTGTACTTAAGTGTAGTAGAAACGTGAACCAAAGAGGTTCTTTACTGGTATTGCCAGCCATATTCAGGGCTTACGTAATACTAGATTTTGCTCGCAGCTTCGGCTGCGTTCATGTTTAATTTGTCAAGGCGGACGACAGTCTACAACTTATTTTTATATACCTACATACTCACACCTGTATCCCTGAACGAGTAGACAGAGGTGTAATAATAGGGGGCAAGTTTATTGCCGTCAACCGGGCACTTTGGGAAATATGGGAAAATTAAGAGAATATGAAAAGAGAGAGATAGTTTAGAATGGAAGGCAATGGCTGGATATTGCTTACACGGATGGATTGGGAAGGGTAAGCAATAGCGTGAGCTAGTTAGGGTCGCATACTTGTGACTCTTGAGTTGCAGGTATCCATGGACGACGGTAGTCACTTACCATCAGGACCCATCTGCTGGTTTACCCCCTATAATATAATTTTTTTATGATATAGCATATAGCGTGCAAACGTGCAGACAGGTCACCTGATGGTGAGTGAATACCGTCGCCCTTGGACACCTCCAACTCAATAGCCATAAGTGCATTACCAGCTTTTGAAGAAGGTGGGAGTAGGGCAAAGGGGGGGGGTTAGTACCTCCAGTAACCTCACTCACTCGGCGAAATACAACACAAGCATTGGTGTGAGACCGGTTTTCTTCTTTGAGGTCGTGGTATCACTCCAGTCGAGCCGGCCCATATGTGCCGAAGCATGGCTCTCCCACGTTTGTATATTATATTTAGAATATATATTATAGTTAGAATAGGGATTAAATTTTACAAAAGAATTTTCTAACCTTAAAAATAATATCTGAACTTTATCCAAAGTCATAACCATATAAGTTTAACAACTCCGTAAGCAAGTTGCTGCTATTGAGCGGCAATTGCTTAGAGTCGCACGATAACCATTACACTGTTACAATGCAATCGTTGGAAAATCGTAATTTTAACTGCGCAAGCTTTAATGGATTATACAAGTTGATATTTTAAATTAATTTTTTGACTTTATATACAGGGTGTAAGTGACACCGTACCGAATCCTGAAATAGTGTATTCAGACCATCATTCTGAGTAGAAAATCATAGGAAATTTCTGCCGGAAAATTCATTGTTTTTTTGCTTAAAAGTGATATCACAATGAGTAAACAGAACATTTTACCGAAAAAAAATCAGTAAATACCCCATACGGCCAAAAACTGCAATGTAAAACATTTATGCAATTAGCCGCTGCTGCTTCGACGGCGCCGTGCGCTGAAGGTCATTCACCATACCGCACACGTACGCGTGTCGCGGTACATTGCGTAGTTCAAAATCAAACTATTGGCTGTAAATCGTTAATCTCGCATTTTTATGATGAACTGACTTTTGCATTGTGATAAGTATCCCAAGAAAGACGTTTTTGTAAATTATTTGCGACGGTGTTACTTACACGCTGTATGGGTATAGATAGGCGAAGTGCCAAAATTACCGTTCTGCATTGCTGGTTGAGTGACAAAAAATTTGTTGAAGAACTCAAGTGACCGATATTTTACTACCGGTAAAATGCCAATAGGCCTTATAATCCAGAGGGCCGAAGTCAGGTAAAATTATAACTTAATAAAACTAAAAAAACTCGCTTTATTAGCAAACAGAACTAAAAAGTAACAAACAGTTTCACCTCCTGACTGGACCATCATCAGACCATCGTTATTAAGCCCGCAATCTTGGACTCGTCAAAACTAATCATATGAGCCCAAACTCGATGGATTTACTAGCAGCTACTGAGAAGTTCCCCTATCCACCTCCTACGTCCATCATCAGACCAGCTCCAAGATGCCAAATTATATTATTGTCATCCGAACTACATATAAATACAGTTTCATTTTGATACGATAATTAAAAGTAGGTTAAAATTTACTTCTAAGATCTATTAATATAATTAGTAAGTTACTACGGTGGGCACTGAAAATCAGTGCTGGGGTGGGCCACGCCTATCGCAGTAAATGCTGAAAGTCCACCTTTTTGTGGGACATGGTGTACAACCCTCGTCAATATATATATGCTTGTATTATATTAGTATTATAGGTGTGATGTATGATAGACAGTAAAGCACAAAATTGTGTATATTTATTTTTAACGTATTTATTATACGTGGTCTATGACACGTCAACACGCCCCGTCAACATACCACAGATTGTTTATGTCACCTCACCTCAATCTAGATTGAGTTTGAGAACTAGTCTTTTAGACACGAGTATATGACATGAGTATATTTATTAAAATAAGATGTATCCCTTGTGTTACTAAATAAATTCAGTTTCTTTCTTCTTTCTTTCATATGAAGCTAATAAATGCATTTTAAATAGGTGCTCCAGTGTCGACAACGAATTTGAAAGTAGTTCGTGGAATGTTCTCGCATAATATAGCAGTAGTTAGTCAGCAAACTATTCAAGGTGGCAAAGAACCATCGGTAAACATCGCACATGATCACTCGTTACAAAAGTTTTTGGGCTATCCTATATTCAGCAGTGGACTACCCATAGCTGAGATAATGAAGATGATGAAGGCATAATAAAAGGTTCTCTCTTAATTAAGGCTCACGAGGTACGGTAAGAGATATGAGAATCACGTAAATTAATCAAAACTGTCATTTTATTAATTTATCTCGTTCTGATCGATATATGTAATGTCATCAGTCAGTTTAATCATTTCAACAATTATAAAAGTTAAAATGGTCCGAGTATAATTTGTAACTCTTAAGTTTTATATGTTTAAAATGCAATATAATTATTTTTATACCAAGCCTGTAAGTCAATTCACAATTCACAAGTATCCATGGCAAATGAGAGCTACTAAAAATACATAAGTACTTTTTAAACTACTTTAGGGGCCGTATAGCAATGATCTTGCTAAAAACATTTAAAATTTTTCCCGCCATTTTGAAAGCCCCTCCAACCCAGATCAAATACGTCGAAGTAAATATTCGGCCTGTTACAAAACATTGAACCATTTTATTCTAAATTCAAACCTTATTTTTTTACACCCGCCCACAATTACTGGACCTCCATGACCCCTTTACATGCTCTTGAAACATCCATTTGTAAAGCATTCCGAGGGGAAGGGTGGTTCATGTCAGCTTGGTTCATCCGCCTCAACGCGCGACACGGTATGACCCAGTTGTAGAACGGAACGCACTCGACGTTAACGTGGGCGCCATTGTCAGCCAAATGACTACGGTGATGCACCGCTTTTGTGACGGGCATTTTTGTACATACATAATTTACACATGTATAGCGGATTGAATTGCAATTCTAGATTCAAATTCTGGGAAAAGTATGGAAGCTGCATTTTTGTGTTATGCATATGTTATCGACTAAGTGATTAAATATTGCTCTTTTTATAATGCCTGGGCTATATGAATAATGACAAATAAACTCGGGCTATGTGATTAATACTTAAATGAATCTTTGTTCTTTATCAAATTGTCTGACCATTATGAATATTGCTACATAACCAGACAGGTTGATAATTAAGCCAATTAAGGTTCATTAGGCAGGGCGCTAGAACCTAGAACATACATGGAAGGGCCATGATCATTAGTACACACACGATGCTACAAAGCACAGTTGTATTCTACTCAGTTCAGAATTAAAAACTTATAAAGTCAGACTGTTTCTATCGTTTATATCTCGACTTAAAAACTAATACGAAACGTCGGTAAAGTGTGTTATAATTATTAATTAGGTACTTAAAAAAAAAAATATTTGTATGAACGTTAGTCTAGAATATAGTTGATGTGGTTGTGAAGGTGGTGTATATCAGATATAATATATGTAGTTACTTTTTTACAATCAAATACATACAAAATAAATGTATTAGCACATTTCTATAGCAAAAAAAAAACTAAAAATAAAAACATTTAAGCTATTTTGGACTCATGTGTATATTCCTTATTGAATAAAACACATTTTAATTACTCTGCCCAATAGGTGGGGCACATTATTCACATAACCCTGTTAGTTTGCTTATTTTTATCGCTATTATTATATTGACTACTCATATTGGGCATTTTTTAAACGGTCTAGACATTATGAATAATGATTTATTACTCACTGGGCCCATAACTTATACACATATAATTATGGTTTACTAGTAGCATAACTGTTACTGATTTTTTTGAAAAAAAAAAAATTGTACACAATCACACGGCGACACACAATTATAAATGGAGAGGTAATTCACCTGTAGCCAATTCCGAAAAAAGACTTTAAAAAAATTATGTAACGGATTTGGGTTATAATTCCCGGATCTTTTCCGACTGGCTGCACCTAGTATTGCCAATAAGACTACACTAAAACTTAAGTACAAAAAATACACTCATAAGGCAGTTAAACAAATAGCGACTCTCGCTGTTATCAAATTAAGTGCAAATTAGCAAAAAAAAATGTAAACAAACATCTGTATTGAACAAACATTTGCTCGTTTAGGCTTTTTATTATAAGTAGAATCACTACCAGCAAACTATTACACATACTCAAATTCAATATCTGTATTTTATAAAACTGATCATTTATTATTCAAAATCGTCGATTTAAAAAATAATTAATAAAATTGAAAATTATAGATCACCACACACAGATTTACCGCAACAATTGAATTATCAATTAACCGCAAAGCTTTGTCAAATGTAAATTTATTAAATTTTTTAAAATATTTCAAATTTGATTTTGTCGGTCCAGCGAGGCAAATAAAAAAAATAACTCAAAATTACCTTAGTACTACGTAAGCTTGATTTAGCCAGGGGGGGTGGCCGTCCCCCACCCCCCTCTCGGTAGGCCCATGTATGTAATATAACACGAGACGAGAACTTATCAAGTTTCTCTTACAGTTACCTAAGCTTTGAAGATGTTCTTTCATTAAACTAAAGATTCTCGAACTAGAGAATTAATCAATTGTAAAACACTAATTCATTAAAGTTACCAATTTATTTAAGAACCTAATTTTCTTATAAATTACAAGATTGTTTCAAGAGATTTCATTTCATTTCGATTCTGTATAAACTAATTGAATTACTATTGAAATGAATGACAGTAATTAATCTGAATTATTGGAAAGATCTGTAACTGAGGGTTGACCGCGCGTTGGGCAATAAACGAGCAATAAAAATACTGGACGCTGGACATAGCAGTAGATATACATAAAACTGTGGGAGAGCCATGCTCTGGCACGTATAGGCCGGCTCGACCGGAGTGATACCACAGCCTCACAGAAAACCGGCAGTGAAGCAATCTTGCATTGCTTTACGTCGAGTGAGTCAGGTTACCGGAGGCCCTAACCCTTCCCTCTCCTCCTCTTCACCTCTAATCCCCCTCCCTGTACACTCCCTCTTCCCCCCCCCCCCTTTCTCTACTCTTACCTGTCACTCTTGAGTTGCAGGTGTCTATGGGCGGCGGTAGTCACTTACCATCAGGTGACCCGTCTGCTCGTTTGTCCCTTTCACATAAATAAAAACCTTCACAGGATTTGAAAATAAAATGGCAATAAAATACGTGCTTAACAATTTAATAGTGAGTTCTCCGGTTAGCTGTGACAAGTGACAACCCTACTAACCACGCTAATAGTACTCAACAATAATAATAAATAATAATAAGAATGTCTGTCTTTCTCTCTCTCTCTCTGTCTCTCTCTCTCTCTCTCTCTCTCACACACACTTTCACATACTCTGTTTCATATATGGTATATCAAAAGTCCTTTGTCCCACTTGTCATCCAAAATATAAAATATTTTGGATGATGACATTTTTTTTATCTTTTTTCTACGAAACTGACTCAAGCCTAAAACAAATATCAGCCACTACCATATATTATATCATCGCTTTAAATTCTTCAGCTTGAATAATAACTAAGTAAGTATTCTTTATTGTACACCCAAAACAAAAATACAGAATTCTATACAAAAAATGCACAATCGACGGCTTCAACATTAAACGTGTTTTAGGACAACTTATGCACTTAAGTTATAATTAAAGATGGCTAAATAATGAAGGTGAATGATATAAACTGGATGGTTGAGGTGTCAAAAGTTTAAACAAATAAATTATTAGAATGGAATGGCTCTATATCTTGAATGTAATAAAATCTATAAGTTTAATAATCAAGTTAAATCTTGTACATTTAGAAAGAACCGATGACTCTTAAAAACTAAAAAAAACACAAATCTGTAAAGTATGTAATACTGTTTCCTTCAGTTTCACCCGCGTTTATGGTCACTGCTGTACTCCTAAGGGTCACACCGTGATGTTACATAGCATGTAACCTTCCTCGATAAATACTCTATCAAAAACAAAAAGATTGTTCAAATTTAACTGATAGTTTAAATAAAATACATATACGGACTATTTACATGCATGCGTCATAAAATTCCTCCGCATCGTCGCCTACTGGCAGTATTCCCAGAAACCATGTTGCCGCGTTGAATAGTAATGCTAATTCTCTGTGCAAGAAAAAGGCCCGTCAGTCGCTTATCTAGTTCCTTATAAACGGAACGAGCACACCCAAGCACTGTGTTTACGCCGTTTGAGGCTTTCTGCGGATGCAGCAACCAGTACAACCAGCTGTATTTGGAAGATGTGATGGCGCGAGGGTGACAACGCAAGTTGCGTACCACACCAAAGGCCTACCCAACAGAGATGGGCCCGTTTAAAAAACAAATTAAAAAAAAAACTCTTCAACTTTATTAAATTAGTATATAGATAAATTAAAAGACGCACAGTTGGTAGAAAATATCATACCTAGCGGAGCTAACATTTTTTATTAGAGAAATAATCTTCGCTCATTATTATTTAGATTTATACGAACGGTGTGGTGAATAAAAGATAAACTTAATGGCAATAATAGCATAGTTACAGCAATACTTCTTTGTTCAGGCCTTTGCCATGAACAAAACCACAATGGGCGGCCTTACTGTTAAGAAGCAATCTCTTTCAGGCAAACTTTTGAATGGACAGGAATAACGGCCCTTGTATAAGAAAAAAAGACATTCTTTTGTGACAATTTAATAAGTTAACACGTATAAACATATGCTCGTACACATATGCAGATATATTTTACACATATACATATGTAGATGTAAATAAATCCATACAAATATTAAACTAATGTTCTAAATAATTATTTTTTGTTTTTTTTTGTCTCCGCTTGCGGCGACAAATGTCGCGCGATACGGGTCCTCGGATACTTCGGACGACGTTGCCAGACTTCGCCCGACATCGAAAATACTTCCTAGTCAACCATCTTCTATTATTCTTTTTGGTTTATGTTGGATTGATAATAACAAACACTACACTGAACAAGACTATGCCGGTGACATGACATAATAAATTCGACTAAACTGATGTAGGCAAAGACAAGACATCGTGTGACGAGGGACGACGTCACCTGATATCTCCGGGGACAAGTCACTGGACAAATGTCTCCTAGTAGATACGCAGCCTAAAACTGTAGCTGAAGGTAGCCGGATTTAGTACCTGACAAGTGAGCAAATTTTACTTTATTAATGAGTGGACATCGAAAAAAAATGGCAAAAATGTTAAGCGTGAGTTTAGATAACATTATACGTTTCACAAAAAAATCCTTAATTTGATTGTAGTAACAACTCAATAATTTTTAATTATAAACTAGTACTACGAGAAATATTGCTTCTAAGGCCTCAATAATATTATCTTTATGCATCAATAATACTCGTTAGAATCCTTACATCCCGGGTAACACTGGACATATTTATTTTTAGTTTAACTTTTGGTACTTATAGTTTAAAAAGCTGTTGTTATTATTACAATGAAGTTAATTTCTTCTAGAACGTAGATGTATATTTTTTTCTTCACAAAAAATAGTTATTTAATTAATGTCAAGTGTTAGTGTTAGAAGTCAAGAAAAATATGTTTCAGTATTTATTGCCAATAAGGTAACAAAGAAAAGATAACGCTAACGAACTACCGACCCTGAAAAAAACTATTTTTATATCGTTTTGAAGAAACCGCTACAGCACTCTCTCGGGATAACGGTAGCAGGGAATTAATTTCACAATTTCAGCGTCCGCCAATGTAAGTCCCTTTGGAATTTAACACGCCTTTTATGATTGTATATGACTGTGGATTGAACATGTATATCATTTCGAAAAACTAATTTAAAGTCATGTAAAACTGATTTAAAAGTACGATATTAGTTCCTTCATGGCACCCATACGAAATGCATACGATCGTCAGATAATCTGATATTAAAAGTGCCGGTGCATTCAACAACTTTTTTGAGATTTCTTTTACGGTTCTGGTTGTTCGTTTGTAGAATGCATTACCAGTACAAATAAGGTAAGCTGAAACCCTTACAGCCTTTAAAAATATGGTCAAGAAACACTATCTATTACTGTAATATCTTTATTTTAATTTTATTTGTTTTATTCTATTACATAACTAAGATAAAAATTACTTTAGAATATACTATGTAATTTCTATTATATAACTATACTTGTATGTATTTTGGGAGAATTTGTCATCACCATCCAATTTTTTTCTAATCACTTGGTACGTATCACTCAATGGCGCCATTTTTGTAAAAAAATTGCTCTATATTTTTTTTCCAATTTTTTTTTCCTTAAAAAAAATTTCAAGCTGCGTGGCCACTTGGTCAAACGTAAAAATATTGAGCAAATTAAAAAAAAATATCCCAAAAACATGTCATTGCATTGTGTCTACAAACTTTAAGTTGTTTAAACAACTCTGTGATGCAAATTGCTCAAGATTTTTGTACTAAGTGATATCAAAAAAACAAAAAACAGGTTTCTCATAATTTTCATCAATCATCATTCACTGTATTTATTTTTTAAGTTAAAAACTGTTTCAATGCATTTCAATAAATGGAGTACAATGAAGATTATTCTGTCTATCTGTCTATCTAAACTGTCTAAGTATGATTATCCGTGTTCTTAAACCCTAATTACAAGCTTTGCTGAGTTTGAGTCGAAATAGCGTCGCGTAGTCTTAGAATATTAATATAATTATAATATTATGCTTCACTATTTGACTTTGCACGTTATTAGTATTCTAGTTAACTCCTCCAACTAATATTACAACTAACTAAACTGCTTGTGTAAGAGTAGGTTCATGTCAATAGAGAACTCGTTCGGGTTAGACGTGTAAGCCATTTATAATGCTACAGCTTCTTAACAGAAATCTAGGTAATCTGAAGCTTCTCTAATACCTCTAAAGATAATGTTGCCAACTTAAGTTGAAATAGTTTTTTAAAAGGAAAAAATCGTTGGGGAATTTTAGCGGTAAAACAATTGAGAATTAATTAGGTTTTATAA
Source organism: Euplagia quadripunctaria (assembly GCA_963859945.1). Taxonomy (NCBI): domain Eukaryota; kingdom Metazoa; phylum Arthropoda; class Insecta; order Lepidoptera; family Erebidae; genus Euplagia; species Euplagia quadripunctaria. Next base: position 2,230,838 of record OY982574.1, on the reverse strand, counting down.
AAAGCTGGCATTGTTAATAAATACCCAAATATTGATCAACTGTTACCAAATAATTACAAATATCTAGATAATCTGAAGCTTCTTTAATACCTCTAGAGATAATGTTGCCAACTGAAGTTGAAATCGTTTTTTGAATTTAAAAAGCTGGCATTGTTGATCAATATTTGGCTAAATAGCCAAATATTGACCAACTATTAGCAAATGATTAAAAATATCGATTTTTGTGTTCGTCTTTTCTATCTGCCTCTGTATTTGTTTAGAGGATTTCAGGAATATATAGAGGATAAACGCCTAAAAGCTAAAACCAACGCGGCAGAATGCTTCATCTCTTTGGATCTGGAACTTGTCGGGCATCAAAGAAAAACACACGTGAAAATATTTAAATAACTTAAAGTCAAAATATAGTTCAAGAGTTGACAAGACTATCTACAGGCCTTGTCAGGTTTATTTTAACTGCCATGTTATATGCTGCGTTGATACTTTTCTAATAGGACTTTGAATAGGTAATCTGTGCTAGCATTAAAAAAGTTTTAACCATGTCTATGATAAGATCCGAATCTTTTCTATGCTTCCAAAGTACGTCGTACGTCAGTGAAGTGTCTTAAAAATAATTACAACTTTCTCGTTTATCATTTCATAACTGAATTAATGTTCCCCTTTTATTGCGAAAGTTTTGTCTTTGATGGAACTCAGTGACAAGAGAGTAACTTTTATGGACTAATTGAGTGGTAAAGTAACATATACAGGGTATATTTGAAAAAGGAACACTCTTACTTAAATCACTGAAAGGGCATGACTCTAGCATGCAGTTCCAATAAGAACTTTTGGAAAAAAACTATCCGTTTACAAGTTATGACTGTTTGAATCTTCAGGTATTTTACCTCCGTTTCTCAAAAAATTTCGACGTTCGATTTTTTGGATTTTCTTAGTAACGGAATACCAAATTTCAAAATAAAAAATTTAATAATTATGTACGATTTAAAATCTTTAACTTTATACATTCTACCTGCTTTTATGAGAAACGGTGATAAAAATACCTGAAAATTCAGACGGTCATAACTTGTAAACGGATTTTTTTTTTAATTCTTATTGTAATTGCATGCCCTTTCAGTGATTTACGTAAGTGTTCCTTTTTCAAATAAACCCTGTATATTTATTTACAAGTCGTATTTTATTCATAATATTCTTCGTATTGCAACTTTGTATATTTAAAATACGTAATAAATCTTACAAACTTTAAACTTTAAAATCTGTAAACTTTAAAAGCTAAATCAAATGAAAAAGCTAATTCGAAATTTAAACTCAACAATAGACAATTTAGAAAACGGCCTCTTCATTTAGATAGACAGGAAACTTTAACGAACGTTTCGAAACGAAAGAATTTAAAAATGAACTGGTTCTAATCGTGTTCTGAATTTAAAGCAGGGGTATTAGTGAAGCGACGCCGACCTATATAGCGGCCGGGACTTGCACACGCGATCGCGGTATCGTTCTTGGTTTCGAAGTTGCCAGCTTAAAATTTCCGGGCTTTTGGCTGTTATGTAACGTGGTTAGAAATTTATTTTTCAGTTTTCTAACTTTGATGTTTTAAGTTCATAACTGGAATTTGTAGACTGTTTACAGTTTATTAATTACACTATAAAGACGTATTGAATATTGATAGAAATCCCAAAAATTTTGACACTATCGTAGCCTATTACTTTACAAAAATAGCTTAACCTGCTCATAATTGAAGTCCAAGCATGAAAATATCGAATTTCAATTCTTTATAAGTTTTTTAATTACAAAAAATTATTAAACCAGTTAGGACTTACCACCTAATAACACAACGTAGTTCTAAACATCGTTATTTAATTACTTAATATATGATAGTAGCTTTGTCACAGAGTAACAAAATATTTAGGAGTAATTTGCGTAATTCAGAAGTAAAGTATTTGTTGGCTTTATTTTAAATTCATTTACATGCATGCTTTGTATGGCATTTTAGTCCAAATGGCATAATGTTTTTATTAGGATTGATTTCGAATATTCTTCAAAAATCTTTATAAAAATAAAATAAAAATTGTTATCAGAATCTTGCTACTCCTAAAATATACATGTTTCCAAGAATCTGAATTCCAAGTTTTACAAAAATAGGCTTACCCAATTCATAAGAGGATATATCAACCACAAATCTCAACACATTGCGTTAGATTATTTAATATTATGGATAAATCTTATACAACTTGTTACGTGGGAGAGCCATGCTTTACGTGGGAGAGCCTTGCTTCGGCACGTATGGGCCGGCTCGACTCCGCTCGATACCACGGCCTCACAGAAAACCGGTAGTGAAACAATGCTTGCATTGCTTTTCGCCACGTGAGTGAGGTTACCGGAGGCCCTAATCCTTCCCTCTCCCCTATTCCCGTCTTTCCCCTCTCCTCCTTTCCCTATTCCCACCTTAAAGGGCGGCAACGCACTTGTGACTCTTGAGTTACAGGTGCCCATGGGCGGATGTCATTTACCATCAGGTGACCCGTCTGCTCGTTTGCCCCCTATACCATAAAAAAAACAACGTATTTGTTTACAATGTATCTAAATGGTCATGTGACAAGTAATTAAATGCAATGGTCCTGTCTAAAAAATGTAGAAAATGTTTATTTTTAATTTGCTAGTTTGTATTTTCCGTTTTGGTATGTAAATACATCAGTTCAATAATGCAACCTAACCTATCATAGATATTGTAGCATTAAATTGCTGGTGGATTTACTTTAGATATTCTACAAAATTTATACCTAAACATGCACAATACACACTCGTACAACACGAAACTGAATTTTTATCATTTTTTACGATCTTTATATTAGACTATCTAGAGTATAGATACTCTTAAGTTAGTAAAAATCTGTTGAAAATACAAATAAAATATGATTAATAAAAATGTTTTAAACTTTCAATACTTGTATGCGTATTAGATATTACCATGATTAAATCCCGGTTCTAAATAACCATTAATAATAAAACTTGAAAAACTATTCATGTTTTATATAAGTGTTGAAATAGATACGGGTATTTCAATGACTAAAGCTGGCAACCCGGTACGAGTGCTGTGCCAAACTACACCACGCCAGTGATCACCAAAGAGGTTCATTACGTCACCTCGGCGACGCCTCGCAGAACTAATACAAAGAGCGAACTAATAACGGCCGTTTGACACCCCTTACTTGAAGTAGATGTTCCAACATTTTATTGTCTACCTTAATGAGGTTGGGTCGAAGGTCTCAAGCAAAATTGACAAGACAGGTTAGCTGTTTGCAAACTACCATCGCACACATGAATTTTACTTTACAGTGATTTTTGCATGCGAATTCAAGTTTTAGTGATTATTTACATTCTTTTACTGTTTAATGATTACGTGATTTACCGACAGCATCGTATTTTAATGGCAAGCTGAGATTTAAAGTCGGTGATGAATTGTAGGGTTAGCGGTCAATCGTTTCACTGGATCTGATAAGGGAGGGAACCTGAAATACTTAACTTTAATAGAACAATTAACAATGAATTTAATAGAATCCGCTAGGTAGATTAATTTATTATTACACATCTGATCATTAATATTATCTAATGAAAATTCATATTTCGAATAGAGGAAATATCTTCTTCATAATTTAATCTGTTCAGTTTTGTACCATTATAAAAATCTAAGTGTCTTGTACGTGATCGTAAAGAATAACTGTAGCTGACTGGGTTTTTACCTGTTTTGATGTGAAACATCTATAGCCGCACGTAAAACTGATTTCTGGCGTAGCGACGCATGCCGTGGCGACGCGTCGCTACGCTATATGATGGTATATATATACAGTCTATATGCAGTAGTGTGTACGGTGTGGCGACGCGTCGCCATGCGCAATCGACTGTGCGATTCTCTCTTTTGATTCGACTTTTACAAAATAATGTCGATGTTTCACATCTGCCAGGCATCCCGTGATGGCTCACATTTTTTTTTAACCTTTTAACTCTATCGCTTAAACGAGTTATAAAAATACCACCTATTTAGGGTTGCACACCGAAATTCTCATCAGTGCCACTATCTGAAGCATTAAAAATATGACATAAGTAAAGAATTTTAAACACTACAATTAATAAAAATTTAGTTTAGTCGTTAACTAACAACATTTTCCCTTCTTCTGGTCAGTTCAACTTCATTTATGGTGGATAAGAAGTTTTTCAACAAATATTAAAAAGAATCATACAGATATTGGAAACTTTACATAATATATACAAACGAACGAGCTTAGCATAGTAACGAAAGTCGCTTAAGACGTCTTAATTTAGAGATCACTTTGAAACTCAAACCTTCTATTGAATACAAAATATTTTACAGAACATAGAATAGTTGTAATTCGCTAAGGATTAAACTAATCGCTTAACGATTTGTTTCAGTTCGAGACCTTTTCTGTGAGTCTGTGTTAGATATATTTAAAGATTTTCGTAGCTTATTGTACAATATAGAAATAAGCTTTCTTTGTTTGTAAAGTATGCATTTTAATATAATTAATTCAAGTGATCTTAAACTTCGTAGATGCCGTTTAATAAAATAAAAATAAAAAAATTCAGAGGAATAACTATTCACGTGCTCCGCATCCGGTACCAGATTTATGAAATTGTGGACTACAGGTTAATGCTATATAAATAAACAACTCTCCCTCTCTCTCTTCTCTCTTGGCATGTCTTCGCACCAAAAATATTTTATTTCTGCGTCACCTTAAGGTTGACGTGCAAAGAATGCCTCAGGCACTAAGTTTTTTCCTTTCTACAATATGTGCATGAAGATTTAATAAATAAATAAACCAACATACACCTGACCCTTTTCATGTGTTGCCAATCTTTGAACTACCAGAGAAATGTGGAGCGCTTTTTTTAACCCCCGACTCAAAAAGGTGGGTGTTATAAGTTTAACGTGTGTGTCTGTGCATCCATGTGTTTGTGTGTCTGTGTGACTTTCTGTGGCAATCATAGCTCCTAAACAGGTGGGCTGATTTTGATTCTTTTTCATTGAAATGTGACTTGGTGGAGAGTGTATAAACAATAAGTCAAAAAAAATCCTTTGAAGGGAATTTGAGTAGAGGGTATTTTTTTTTTTTTATTTATACGTGTTATATAACTAAGCTAACATCACTGGAGAATCATCACCTTATCCTGTGATTTCACTCGAGAATTACCAACTTATCACTATGAAATCTCTAAATTCTAATAGGTTCATCGCGATCTTTTGTAGCATGAAAGTCCTTCATTCTTCCAAGTCGAGCTACTCCAGCCCGACTGGAACTTTTCTGTGCCCTATCTTCTATTCAACTTTTACTTACAGATATAATGGAATTTGTAACATGGACATCTTTGTAATGCTATACAGCGTCTTTTTAAGGAATTTAGAACAAGTTGACACATAATATTGATCTATGACGGTGGTACAGCAATCGATTGCACCATGAAGAGTCGCGGGTTTGATTACCCCTCAGTGTAAATATTTGTATGCATGAATATAAATGTAAATAAGTACGTTTATCCGTGTGTTACAACTCATAGAACAAGCTATGATTAGTTGAGTCTAAATAGTGTTGTGTAATATTTCTTAGAATATTATTAATACTAACTGATATGGCGTAATTGAACCCAGCTAATTCTGATCTACAAGTCTAGCAGGAACATAAATAGGAATAACTTTCAACTTATCTGGCTAACTACCTCTCTGAGAGTTAACTTTTCAATTTTGTGTATATGCAACAAAATCGTCGCATTCCAAGTTTAGATGCAAGGTAATTGACTTTCTCTAAGTCAGATATACGTATAAATATAAAATTACTTTTGCAAGGTAAGAAGTGGCAACATCATTTGGAGTTCACAGTCAGACGGAATTACAACAAATTAGGTTCTAAAACTTGTACTGCAAGTTACTTTAGGACTTTTTAGATCTACACAGAATTTAACAACGTTTTTAAAATAATTTGATATCTAGTCTGACATCTGAAGATTTCAATGAATCAGAGCTTTAGCGTTTTGTAGTTGTTTTCACATAATTTGAATAGAAAAACATGTCTGACCCAATTTTTTTATTGATATCACTAACAGTGGATTTCACTAAATCGGTTGACAAACATAAAAGAAAATGGTTCTGAACTGTTTCCTCTTGTCTATTTATATATAGATGTTATGTATAGAGCTAACAAATTGACGGGCGAAAATATGAATACATGTGGTTTGCAAGACATTGCTTGTGGATTTAATGAACGGATTTCAACAAATGCCAATACATCTTCATCATCATCAACATCTCAGTCATGAGGCAATGACGTCGAGCCAATTATTTCTGTGGAGTATTGTTATTAGTAATCTTGCACTAGGCATCTTCTTATTATCATGTAATATCTTCGGTGAATCCTTAAAGATGCTTTATTTAAAGTGAGAAAATCATCCATATAAAACTTAGCCATATAGAAGGTTAGGAAAACTGAGATGGAAGAGCACCTCCACCCTGTAAAAGAATGATGTTGATGAATGGAGTCACTAAAACTTGTTCTTCTTCACTAAAACTTGTTCGGGTGTCTATCGTTGTTTTTAGACACAAAATTTTAAATTTTTCGGTTAGTCTCTATCAACTCTCTCTTATAAATTGTACAAAGTGACTCGTTCCTGTTTCTAGAGGGAGAATTGATTACATTGAGATGACTACTTCTACCAAGAAGATAATCTCCTTAGTAGAATCTTAATAATCTGAAAACTAGTCATGGTATTCATACAATAGATGTTAGTACTAATATCTACTATATGTATACCATGATCAGGTAATTTAATCTGATATCTAAAGAACTGAATCCTAACAAAAATCATAAGAATTGAGATCTTGCTTAAAATACATGGTTTATAGCATTAAATTTGTCAAATGCTTTAGTAACGTAGCAATACCAATCAAATAATGACTTCTATTAAGAACGCTTCATCTTTTATCTCAAAGATTCTCGAAGATTTCCGATTTAAAATAGTACTAATATTAGGTCGTTAGACGCCAAGTTTATCGATCGGAGTAACTTTTAAGAGGCTATTACAAAATCTGATCTCGAATCCTGAAATCTCCGTTCACACTTCGTTATAAACCTAATTCAGGGATCCACTGAACATATTGGTATGATTTATATTTAGGCAAAGTACTTTTTAATAAAAGTAATTTTGAGGCTTTCAAGCTGGTCTAGTGCAAATAAAATACACGGTTTCTCTGCTGGAGTCAAATGTATTTTAGAGTTATAAGTAATAATTTGTTTTCTGTTAATAATTTGTTGTGTGTGTTTGTGTTTCTGCTCAAAAAAGTGGAGTCGTCAGAGTTCTTTAGCTACATGTGACTCCCCCAGCTGGCACTGTGAGTACCGTCACTGTTCACAATCGGGCGAGCCTTATACACTTTTCATTACAACTTATTCGTATGGAAAGAGGAATACCTATCCTTTTATATCTAGCTATAAGGCAGCAAAAATACTATGTCTGCATCACCGCTCATGTAGGTATTCATTCACATTACACCATAATAAGTTAAGCTACTATTAAAATTACATTCAAATACCCTCATAGTGAGCGCTTAATTAAATACGAATAAAACATTACATGCTGTTACAAAATGGTTAACAGGAGTAAGGTTTTATTGCTCATCCCCAATAGCTAATAGTGAGATAATATGTAGCCTATATGTTTTCCCGACCTCTTGTTAATATTCATGCAAAATTTGAATTAAATCTATTAATAGTTTTTTCTTCTTTTTTTGTATTATAGGGGGCAAACGAGCAGACGGGTGACCTGATGGTAAGTGACTACCGTCGCCCATGAACACCTGCAACACAAGAGTAACAAATGCGTTGCCGGCCTTTGGCTCTAGAGCATGGCAACCGGTATAAGTCCAAATAATTCCTCGGAGCACTCCCTATGACACAGGCGATAGAGAATGCAGAGTGAAGCTACATCTCTACGCAACGCCAAGGGGTCAAGCCGATCTGAAATATCCTGGCAATCTACGATTCGAGTCACTCTCCGTTGGATGCGGTCAAGAGGGAGAAGCTTAACTGTGCGTTTGCCCGGACATACATACAGTCAAGCAGACAAAAATTCTATAAACTACTTCTTTGGCTTCGCTATTGTTTGTAGAACACACAGCAAGTATTCTTTTAAAGAAATATTCAATGCACAGTTTTAATTTTGTTACGATTTGTTACTAATATATTGAAACACCCTAAAGAAGACTCCTAAAAAAGCCGTACACAAACTAAAATTACATCGTCCACGTAAACAAAAATGTTCATAAAAAAACTACTGGGCCAAACTATGTTAAATTTTTATGGGACCAAATGGCAACTATTTCGCATCAAACTAAAGAAGAATCACGTAAATCTCAGCGTAATCGGTGTACATACATTAAAAAAAATTACCAATCGAATTGAGAACCTCCTCCTTTTTGAAGTCGGTTAATAAAACTAAAGAGTTTCTTGTTTGATTAGATATTTGTTTAAATGCGCTAATCTCGGAAACTATCAGTCAGATTTGAATATTTTTTTGTACTGGATAGTATTTTCATTGAGAAAGGTTTATAGGCTATCTAACATCACGCTACGACATTTAGGAGTGAAGCAGTGGCCATAAACGCAGGTGAAAGTGCAGAGAACAGTTAGTATTAAATATTCTATTAATTTTTTCATCCCACTGCAATCTTTTCCATTAGAGACTTTTTCGTACAAATATGATGGATTTAATTTTAAAGAAATTGTAAAATCTACTGCTCGTTTTAAATATAAATATTAAATCAAAATGAACGTGCAAACTAGATTACACTTTATTGCGTGGTAGCGAGAGTTCTTATTTATTTAAGGTATATAAATTTTTTTAATTATCCCACAATGGATGGATGGATGGATAGATAGATGGATGGAACAAACATCCATCCATCCGATGGATGTTTGTTACTCTTTCACGCAAAAACCACTAAACCCATTGCGATGAAACTTGGTATGTAGATAGCTGGGGACCTGGATTAACGCATAGGCTACTTTTTATCCCGATACTCCCACGGGATCAGGACTTACGCGGGTAAAACCACGGGGCGCAGCTAGTTTATTAATATTTTTTCTTAAATAATATTTAAAAGTCGTAAAGTCGCCTGCTTATCGGTTTTCTATAGGATTCACTTTGGTAAGACTGCGAAGGCTCATTCTTTCATTGGACGACTAGACGGAGACAGTGTAACAGTCATAGTGTTTCATTGTTGAAACACTAAAAAGTCGAAGGAAACGTTTTGACAGCTCCTTTTTTGGTTCGAGTCGCCAAAGTGGAATGAACTGCCATTTTTCCAGACAATTATAGTCCTGGAACGTTCAAGAGTAGAGTGAATAGGTTTCTCTGGGATAGGCGTGTACTATCTCCGTCTTCATCATCACATTCCATCAGGTAATTAAAAAAAAAACTGTTAGTCGTAGGACTGCACGTCAGAAGTGAAAACATAACTTCACAATGTATTTGCATATACATACACACACACATCTGTAGATATATAATTAGGTTAAAAATAAAAAGTAGGTAATAACATATCTAAATGTTATACATAGGGTACACTGGAAGTTCAGCGCTCCTGCCCGCTCATAAATGTTTGAATTTCGAATGTTATATTTTTTTAAATATAAGAAACTCGGCTTCGTCTTACGAATTTTCGATCAGGCCACATGTCTTGACGCGAGTTTAATATTTTTTACCCATCCCAAAAAGTGCACAACGCCGCTAAAGAAGTTTTCACTTCAAAACTTATGACAATATTGAGACTTCTGTACGTAAATGTTCTCTCTTTTCTGGATATAAGGACTTTATTACGGCTTTTCTAAGGTTACCTTAAAGGCCTACAAATTTTTAACCGACTTCAAAAAAGGAGGAATTTCTTAATTCGACTGTATGTTTTTTTTTTATGTTTGTTACCTCAGAACTTTCGACTGGGTGAACCGATTTTGATGATTCTTTTTTTATTTGAAAGCTGGTGTTTACCGTCCCATTTCAATTTGGTCCAGTTCTGACAATGGCGTCCATGAGAAAACCATATATAAGTCTTTTATGGAATAGTTTTTTTGTCGGGTTTTTTTTTAAAGAATTATATTATGAAAGAAAACAAGTTCTTAAAAGAATCCTCTTTCAATTGCAAATAATTGTATTAAGTTAAACAGTTTAATGGATCTGCTCTCGTTCTATAAGAAATAAAAGCTATCTTGCGTTTATTTCATGATTTGATAACGTTAAGTGCAATACTCCTATTGCATCAGCTTAGTGCTCTCGTCGGAGGAAATTGTATTCTTAGTGCTGTGTGGGGTTAAATCGAAAGATATTGTGAATATATGTGTGGAATGGAGCTAGTTATGACTGAGATTGTTACTAACGGACAGGACAATTTTATATTTCTATATTAAAGATATGAAATTTATTTAACATTTGACTAATACAGGAAGCAACGCATGTCAAACGTCAAAATTAAAATGACGTGCAGACTAAAAATCAATATATTTTATTAATAACTTACACGTTTTAGTGCTACGGTCGTAGCACATATTACGCTACTATCGTAGCACGTAGCACGCTACGATCGTAACACGTAGCATGGCTCGTAGTATGTATAACGCTACGCTCGTAGCAAATGGTTCAACCACAAAAATCGTCTAGAATTTTTTTACACGAACTCAAAATCTTGAAATCCATAATCGAAGTGGAAAAGAGTGCAAAAATGGTGAAAATGCTTTGTTATTTTGCAAATAACCTATACTTAGTATAATCGACGATTCTAGGGCGCTAGGGGTAACTCAGCGGGTGCTAACGACCGCTAAAAGTGCTGTAAAGATCAAAGTTCGATGCCCCGGATACGAATAAAATAGATGTACTGTATAGCTTAACTGTAGGCCATTTTCAACGATTAGGTATATCAAAATAAATGCTGTATCATCGTAAGGGATCTTGCCTTTAAAGTACAAAACTTTTAAAATGTGGTAGCATAATTAAGAGGTTGCAGGTTTGAACCCCATCAAGTAAAGTGAAACCACACACCAGGCTTTCTTTTACCAGTAGTCTTTAAAAAATCTTCCCCTTCCACATATGTTTCGAGCAGATTTATACCCTACTTGTCCAGTTGAGGCCACTTACCTCTATTCCCACATAAAATAATAAATATAATAACTTGAGACACCTTACATACAGCCGTCTGATCCCAAACTAGGAACAGCCTGTACTATAGTAACCAGACTGCTGATAACCATACTTGTATATTCAGTGGCGTAGCTACCGGAAGGCTAGACGGGGCAGTGCCAAGGGGCCCCCAAGCTTAGGGGGGCAATCAGACTCTTACAAACTATAAATTGAACTAGTGAAAATTTCGCGCACATTCGGTATATAAATAAACCAGATTTTTTTGAACCAGAAGTTATCAGGTTTGTACTAAAGTTGTGACTAAACCACTATTTATATTAAAATTTAATTAAATTAAAACGAAACACGAATACAGATCAAATGATTTTAGAACGTTTAATTGGGGCCCTAGTTTATTTTTTGCCCCAGGGCCTTTGGTTACCTAGCTACGCCACTGTGTATATTACTAAATACCTACATAAATTACCCACACACAAGTGATCAATCCTAACATCCACCAAACAAGACACAATCAGTCTTCCATCCAAAAGTCATTCTCCATCCTTGTCTAACACATCACCAAGATAAAGATCAGACCTTAGCGCTACTCCATCAACTTCAACAATTTCGTATTCCGAACTCGTGCCACCTCCATTGACTTGTAACAGGCAATATTTACCACCTGTCTCGTTCTAATGGTAAAGATAGAGGGAGAGGGAAGATAGGATTATGTAAACGGCGTTCAAGTTGAAGAGAGGATTTAAAGTATTTTTGTTTGTTTGGGTTTGTGTTGGAGCGATGTGTTTTGAAGTATCGATTATATAATATATTGCAAAGAATATACCAACTCATTGCATTATTCTTAGTACCACAACACATGCAACACGCATACAATTCTATGCAGTTTTCGGCTTAAGTGTTAATCTTTTTTAGAGTTCCGTACCTCAAAAGGAAAAAACGGAACCCTTATAGGATCACTTTGTTGTACGCCCGTCCGTGGGTCTGTCTGTCTGTCAAGACCCTTTTTCTCAGAAACGCGTGGAGGTATCAAGTTGGAATTTATATCAAATACTCAAGTCTACTTTCCCTTAGAGCTGCGAAAAAATCAAACTTCTAAGCCAACGCAATCAAAAGATACAGCCGTTTATACCGCAAATTTTCGACACTCGCAAGGGAATCAAAACCTACAGGGTACTTCCCGTGAACTCAGAATCTTGAAATTTGGTACGAAGCAACGTCTTATAGCAGATAAAGGAAAAATTGCGAAAACCGTATATTTTTAGTTACATCATATAATAAAAATATTTTACGGAACCCTCGGTGCGCGAGTCCGACTCGCACATGGACCGTTTTTTTTTATTGTGAAATGGCATAGGCGTTTGTCTTCCAACTCACCTGAATGGAAAGTGACGATGAAGACGAAGATGGTACACCTATCCAAGAGAAACCTATTCAGTGTACACTTGAACGTTCCAGGATTATAATTGACTGGAAAAATAGACGCAGGCAGTTCATTCCACACCTTGGCAACTCGAACCAAAGACGAGCTGTCAAAGTGTTTAGTACGACTTTATAATTCAATTAAAGTAGTTTGGGGTGTTAGCTAGATTTTACAAATCAATAGCTGGAGTAGCTCCTAGCTGGAATATTTAGGCAGCTTAATGTTTTGACTTATATATCCCTATAAATTTTTAAGACAGGTATGTTCGTTAGAAATAATCCACATTTAATCATTGTAATTGACCCCACGAAATTAAAAAAGTGTGTGTACTTATGTACGCACGTAAGAAGTTATACTTGTATCTAGTTAAATAAAGTTTATTTAAATATCATAATAAATAATACATACCGTCAACTAACCTCAAATAACTACAAACGTACTCAAATTAATACACCCTGAAGTTCGCTAGTCAACATTTAAGTTTTTCAAAACTAGCTAACTTCAGGGTGTCGGTTTTTTGTGACGGTAAAAATTTACTCTCATCATTTTTCTATAACGCGCCAAAAGAAGTATAACTTCAAAAATGAAACTCTGTAGAAGCACTCTTCACATTACAACCAGTTATTTGACGTTGCTAAGAATATATAATCACAATCCAAAGCCAATAAGTGAACTCCCTTTTCGAAGTTTTAAATTCAAATTGAAATCATTTTTACTTGAAAAATGCATCTCCTTGGGGAATATTTGAATTATACAAAAGAGCAAATATAATAAGGACTGTTTCATAGGTTGTGAAACCTTCTTTTGTAATCGTGTTTAAACGCAAATAAATCTATTCTTCTATTCTATTCCCTCAGGAACAGTTCTTGTCGTGTTTCTTTTATACACTACCAGCGCGCCCCTAAGTCGTGCATACAACGCCTTTATCGCACCGAAAGAATTTGTTTTATTCTGTGTTATAGTTATTCCATTCCTGGCCGCATACGATAGTACACGGACTTTGGAAATAATGAAAAATGTTGACGTTGACGAGTTTATAAGTGTAGTGGAGAACAAATAGATTTTTTGGGACAAATATCTTCTCGTAGATGTTTATAAAGCGTATGGTATTTACCACGTTGCTCTCTTTGCATCAAAAAATGGCATGAAACAGTAACCTTCTCTTTGGCTTACTTTACTTTCACATACAGCAAAAGCACACTTCAACATCATCTAGCGAAGACGAGCTGCACTCAGCTACAATCAAGTTCAAAGAAGAGTACTGGGTAGTTAGATGTTCGGTTGTGTTAGACACTTGTTGAAGCTTCCATTTTACTTCCGAGAAACTCTCTTAACGATGATTACGCTCGATGCGAACCATGTTGAGTAACTCGTGACAATAACGATATACCTGTCCATTACACTGGGGCATTTCGAGTGTATTAATAATGGTCGTCACAGCCCAAACTACTACTAGTGGGATGTCCATTTTCAAATTGTTGTTTTCAATTGAAATTCAAAATTATTTATTTCAAGTAAACCCATTGTAGGTATTTTTGAATTGTCAGGAGTCAGTATAAGTCGGTCGTGAAGCTAGTTGCCTGTTCTAAAACGTAGATCCTATGGAGAAGAACAGGCAAGAAACTCCAAGGACACTCTTTTCCAACATGTTTTTTTTTTTACAAAGTTATTTGTTACATTGCTTATAAGCGTAATTTAATGTGAGGACAATGTAACATAAATTAATATTGTTCTAAAATGGAAAAGAAAATCACAGAGCTGCTAGGCAACATAGAAAATTAACATAATACTTGTGATTACACAGTTCTCACATGTACAATTTTTTTTTTTTTTAATTAACAAGAAATAAAAAGCGTGTCATAACTACAATGTGAACAGTGTATAAAATAACATCAATGTTTTATATATTATATACAAAGAACACCCAGACCACTTATTAGAATGCAAACATTTGCACTTAACAGGAATCAAACTCGCCACATGGTGGTCGTTTTATATATTTGAAATTGGTATATGGCCATTTTATTTCTTTGACTTTACTTTAAACCATTTTATATAAATTTATACTTATCTGCACTCCTTTTTCTACATATACTCTATATTCGCAGTATGCTTAAAAAGGATTACAAATATTCATCTTCCCATATTAAAGTACATATTCTACAACCGGTTGTATTTCTCAGGAAATACAAGACCCGTATGTGTACAGAAACACACAATTATGGTAAGAAAATGTTACCGCAACGATATAAATCTCAGCAAGACGTTTCTTTGTGTTGCTGCAGTGTAATATCAACTCGTGTAGTAATGTAAAGGCAATGCAGTATTAGAAGTACAATATATATTATTCGCTTTGAGTGTAATAGCCTTTTGTAATTATTTCTATTGCCTATTTTAATTCACTGATACGATGATTGAATAATAATAACTTGACACATAACCCACACGGCCGACCATGACCCCCCTCCCCCTCTAGTTTTCACGTAGGTAGTAATTTATAAACATGGTTTTAAATCATTTTTTGCCGTCAGAAAGTTAAAAAGCGCTAAACGCTTGCTTGTTGCCACCTGTGAGTTTAAAAAGCGCTAAACGCAACGCACCATATTTGAATATAGCTCGGAAAAAGCATGAGATTTCCCTAGAGGATATTGACTACGTGACGAAAACCTAAGCACCCCCCCCTCTCCGCCCCTGTGACCAAGTGTGGTATTTTGAAGGCCCCCCTCCCCCCTCAGAACGTAGTATGGGTACGTTCCCTAAGCAGAGCCTGTACTATGATAACCAGGCCGCTGATAAACATACATAGATATATATTTCTAAATGCATACATATTATAGATAAATTACAGCTAGACACAGTACAAATCGTGCTTATCATACAATTATTTGTCCTGGGTGGGAATCGAAGCCACGACCTCTTGACTCTACAGTCAGGATCACTAACCACAAGACGAGCAGGCCAGTCTGAATGCTAATAATAGGTGAAGTGAATATATCATACAACGTTGAATAACGAATTCGTACATCGCGTTCCACTTTTGGAAAATATACCTTTTGATGTAATTGATTTTGATAAAGTTATTGAAATAAAATGAAATTTATTGATACTGTTACAAGCCGGCGCTCGTGATAAGATGAATTTATATCAGAATTTGTTACGAAGTTCATTTTATTACGTGGGAGAGCCATGCTTCGGCATGTATGGGCCGGCTCGACTCCGCTCGATAGCACGGCCTCACAGAAAACCGGCAGTAAAGCAATGATTGCATTGCATTTCGCCGCATGAGTGAGGTTACCGGAGGCCCTTTCCTCTCCCCTATTCCCGTCCTTCCACTCTCCCCCTCTCCTCTCTTCCCACTCTTCCCCCCATCCCCCTCTTCTCCTACTCCCACCTTAAAGGGCGGCAGTGACTCGAGTTACAGGTACCCAAAGGCGGCGGTAGTCATTTACCATCAGGTGACCCGTCTGCTCGTTTGCCCCCTGTAACATAAAAAAAAAATAGGCACAATTTATTTGAATGATTTGCAATAAGCACAATAATCAGCGTTAACAATAATTCTCACTGACACTCGCTTGTACTGTTCGCTATTCTTCGCTTGTTGACTCGTTTCCCAAACCGAAGGCCGACGCCTTTTTATACCGGTAACTTTATCTCATGCAAAGTTCTAGAACGTTCGTGAACGTTCCCGAAAAATCTCGTAATAATCCGACTGGCTCAACACCCCTCTCGAAACATCCGGACCCAACAATACTTACCCAAATTATACCGGCCCAATCCATTTAGCTATTATAAATAACACGCAAATTACTGACATATATACTTTTAATTTCATTTCATTTATTCATGTATTCTTTATTGCATTCCATATGTTACAAAGGTGGTATATAAAAAAGCAATTATGATCAATATGGACCCTGTCGGGCTCAGCAAATTGGGAGAGAGTAAAAGGGCCACGTGGCAATTCAAGTTATAGCTTATTATAAGTGATTAGTTGCGGTTAGTTGATCACTTATTAGTACTTACTTACATAGAGAGAGTATAGGTATAATTATGTTATTGTGTGATCAATTTATCCTCTAAAAACTCCTTTACTGTATAGTATGATTTTGATAACAGAAATTATTTCAATTTATTAATAAATAAATTTGTTTTGCTTACATCTCTAATCTCGTTTGGCAAATGATTATAAATATCTGTAGACATAACTAAAGGGCTGGTTGAGTGCATTTTGAGTCGGGATTGATGTTTGTGTAATTTGTTTTTGTTGTGTCGTGTGGTGGTATCTTGTTTGTGTTTCTTCACAAGTAGTATAAAACTCTGGATGTTTTCTGACAAATTTACATAATTCTAAGATATTTAAACAGGTAAGTGTGAGTATTTTATGTTTTTGGAAGTGTGGTTTGCAGCTGTCTGTCTGTTCGATATTGGTTTTAATTCTAATTAATTTCTTTGGTAGCGTAAATATGGTATGTGAATCTGTGCTGTTACCCCATAACATAAGCCCATAGCTGAGCCATGCATGCGCATATGCATAATAAGTGACAAGTGCAGTTTTTAGGTTGGTTGTTTTTTTAATTTCGCGTAGGGCATATGAGAATTTTGAAAGTTTTGCTCTTATTTTCTGTATATGGGATTTCCAATTTACGTGCGTATCTATAGACAAACCGAGGAGAATAAATTCATTGACTTGTTCCAGTTTTGTATTATTAAACATGAAATTAAGTTTTAACGGAGGTTTTTGATGGGGATGAAATGGATTATGGTTGTCCATCCAGTTGACGGCTGTAGAAAGAAGGGAGTTTAATTTGGCGTTTATGCTGTTGTTGTTTTAGCATGTGAGTAGAGAAATGTCGTCTGCAAAGAGAACACATAATATATAAATAATGAGGAGTTAGATTTTGTAAATAAAACTGTTTTCTTAGAGATATCGCTAGATTCGAGATTACAATGGGGCCCTCACTTAACATCTTTCGAAGCTGCTAAGTTCTGCAGCATATGCTGTAAGTCCGCCAATTCACAGACATAGATACTGCACGACTAGTATACTTTATTTATTTTCAGTGTCATGTCTTATGGTATTTTATTAGAGGGGCGTGCCGCAGATACGTGCCGCGTGAAAGACATAATTATGTTACTAGAGATGGACATAAATTGGTTGAACCAAAATTTAGGCTAGCAAAAGTGCAAACATCTATTATGGGGTACTGCGTTAAGTTCTATAATAAAATACGAAGAAATTTAAAATACACGCTATTGGGGGGTTCCACACATCAAAAATAAAGACTCTAATCAACAGATAACTTGCAGTCGTCTAAGAACTCATTAACAAAATAACAGGCTTTTAATATGCATTACGCTATTCTACTTGCAAAAACTTCTGCAAATAAAGCTCTCTTGTCCCCGATACTTCCTATTGTTAGTGACGGACGCACGGACAAACAGTGCTATTGTTTGATTGTCTAGCAAGAATAGCTTCACTTGCTTTTATCAACTACTGTATGCAAGTTTTCTAGACTGATTTGTTTGAAGGCTGTTGAGGAAAGTATGAGAAATTTTCCTTAAGAAAACAATGTGTTTCGTCCGAAGGTACATTTTTCCTTATTACTAGAGATCGCGTGGTGGTCGAATTTCGACCATGGTTTATTTCATTGGCCAATATTACTTGACCTGTCATTGTAGAGACTTTTGGACCATGACAGGTCAAAATTTATGCTGGACACTCATAGCTGTATGTACCCATTTTTGCATTTTTTTTAACTTTGTATCGGAGGATTCTCCTTTTGTGTTGAAGGTTGAACACACAATTGAATAAAAAAATTATTGAAATCGGTTCACAAATGGCGAAGATATCTCGTAACATACAGACAAAAAAAAAGTCCGATTGAGAACCTCCATTTTGATTTGGGTTACAAATACTTGTGTGACCTTAAATTAAAAATAAAACCGAGGGAATACAGTTAGGTAAAACTACAAATAGCGCTCATAAACTTCGAAACGAATCTCAAAAGAAGGCCTTGTCAACATTGTGTAGAAAAAGGTGTACGGGTTTCAATTGATTTCATTATTAAAAGCAATGTCTACTCCTGACCTGAATTAAGTCCTTCGACTGATATAAAAAGACAAAGGGGTGAATCACATAAACAAACTAGGTTAAGGATTCAAGTGCTTTTATTTTATGTCGATACCAGCTTTTAAACAGAGCTTCGTTTGCGTGAATATCGGTTTAAACCGAGGTGAGTCTTTAATCTTTAACT
This sequence comes from Euplagia quadripunctaria, assembly GCA_963859945.1. NCBI lineage: Eukaryota > Metazoa > Arthropoda > Insecta > Lepidoptera > Erebidae > Euplagia > Euplagia quadripunctaria. Next base: position 2,211,977 of record OY982574.1, on the reverse strand, counting down.
ACAGTTCTATTTAACCGATATTGATGAGGCTTGTATGTCGTAGTGTTTATATTAGAAAATTACTTTTGAGATTGTAATAGTAATAATAAACTTGAGACATCGCACACCTAGCTGTCTGATCCCAAATAATTCAGAGCTTATTTATTGCGAAATACATACATTTAGTAGACTGCTGTGGCCCGCGGTATTACCCACGTAAGTCCCGATGACGTTAGAATATCATGATAAAAAGTTACGCTTATGTATTATTCCAGGTCTCCAGCTATCTACATGCCAAGTTTCATTGCAATCGGTTCAGTAGTTTGTCCGTGAAAGAACAACAAACATCCAAACATCCTCACAAACCTTCACGTTTATAATATTAGTAGGATAAGTGACACCCAGAAACAGAAATAATGATTGTACTCATCACACAATTATTTGTCTTGTATGAGAGTCGAACCCACGACCTCTGGCTCTGCAGTCAGGATCACTAACCACTAGCCCAACAGGCCAGTCATATATTAATAGTTTTATTAAAACCTTGTATTTTATAAATAAACGCATCCATCCACGAAAAAAGAAAAAGCTAGATTCGGATACAGCAACAATTAGTTGTTTCTAAAATAGTTCCTTTTAAATATTTATAACATGTAGACATATTGTTTTTTCCCAATCTTTCCCATGGTTATGAGGCTAATTAACGTAGGTCTGTCTTGATGACCTTAATGTTACCATGAACTTACCTCCGTCTTAATCCAGCTTGTATACAATTTAACACAATACAAATTTAAAGAAAATCTTCACCCCTAGACCTATCTTGAGATCTCGTAAACGGGCTTTCAAAGGCCTCGCGTTAAACATCCACCTACCTTTAATTAAAAACTTATAGTTGTCCTTAATTTAGTACTAAGACAGACGTAAAAAATGTAAAGGTTGAAGTCTGCAAGACCAGACGACCAACTCGATCGATAGCAACCATTTTTATCGCGTATCTTATCAATGGTTCGAATACATTTTAAAGTTTAGACCATCCTTTGTGTTGCCAGCGTCAGAAAGTATCCGTTCTCAACTTTATTCATACAAAGCTTTCGAGTCCATATGATATACATGTAGAATATTGAAACATTAGTGAAGTAAGCTATCGTTGCATGGGAAATATGTTCTTCACAATATTATTAAAAAGTTTTGCTCGTATTGTTTGTTGACTCGGTTATATTGCAGTCGGATGCCGGATAATATTCTTTTACATATATGATATGTTTTGAAATCTACAACGAATGTTTTAAACTCAAAACTGTTTTAAACTTTTGCACACCAGACCTGTTATTTGGTGTTTAAGGAATGATTCTAACGACCGCGACACGTTGCAGGGTGAAGTGGGCTCCATACCTTCCTTAACGCTTTTTTGTTTAAGTGTTGAACTCAACTGACTTAAACCTTAATATCACTGCCGTGGCCTTGGATTTAACCTAAAAAGGAATTGCCCTAAAACCCCGGCAGACTTGGCTATTCAGTGGTACTGTGCTTTTCTTCTGGTAAGTATAGTTACCTAAACTCAATGGATGAGAGCCACCTAACTTGGCCAGTACCTCCGCAATATGGAAGACCATGATTATACAGTATTGCAAACATAGTGCAGTCGTTTTCTGTTGGTAAATAAAGTTACTAAAGCTACACAGATGAAAGCAGCGGTCACCTAATAATAAGTGACTTCCGCGGCCCATGGGCACCTGCAACTCAAGAGTCACAGGTGCTTCGCCGGGCTTTAAGGTGGGAGGAGGCGAAGGGGGGAAGTGGGGAAGAGGGAGAGGGAAGATGGGGGGGTAATACAGGGAGAGAGGGAATGGTTAGGGCCTCCGGTAACCTCACTCACTTGGCGAAACACAACAAAGCATTGCTTCACTGCTGGTTTCCTCTGAGGATGTGGTATCAATCCGGTCGAGCCAGGCCATACGTGCCATAGCATGGCTCTCCCACGATTAGATTAGTGTACAGGGTTATCCACGTACATAGGGCATCATCGGTGTTATAAAAGTTTATAGGCTAATGTCTATAAACGTAAGGCAGCCTTATTTGCCACCTTAGTTGTCGAGAAAAAAAACTGCACAAAGAAGCTCCAGGAGCTTTAGATTTATACCAGATTTCACAGTGCTCCAGCCTGTTTACTTACTCCACTCTTTTCTTTGTTACAGATCCTTACATAGCTTCAAAAATCCAGTGCAACGAGACAATCCAGCTGTCTCACTCGCACCCACACGCCGTTGTATCGAGCCCTGGTTTCCCCCGCCCATATCCCGATGACGTGGAGTGTGTGAGCGAGATAAAAGCACCGCCTGCGCACACGCTGAGATTACATTTTGAAGAACTGTTGACTGAACATGAGCCACAGTGAGTAATAATCATAAGTTGATATATATATATTAAATACATTTTATAAGAAATGGCTACTGGCAGTAGAGTAGTCATAAACATGCAATTTTCATGTATCCTTCAGCCTTCTACATACATATGAACCACGTAAATATAATTATGTGGTATATGGTTATAGATCGAAACAGGCAGATGTGATATTATGTTAGCAATTTTTTTCTTTAATAATTTTACATTTGACGAAGCAAACTATTGTTGCGGTGACTCTGTGTGTGTTGATCTATAATTTTTAATTATAATGATTATTTATTAAATCGACGAATTCAAATAAGTGATGGTCAATTTTATGAAATAAAGATATTGAATTTGAATATGCATACCGATGGTGGGTATGGGAGGGCAGCTGCCCCCCCCCCCCCTACCTTTTACTACCGTTAATAATAATAACTCCGTTGACATTTGTCGGGCGTGTCATCGTCCCGGAGAAAGCCTCAGGCATATAATTTCCGGTTGTTCTCAATACTCAATACTCAATCATTTATTTGCATTCCACAATGTGTACTTAGGTGGTAGGTTTAACATTAATGTGTTCATCATGGACCCTCTCGGGCACAGCAAAATACATTTAAAATATGTCAACAATTTGAATAAAATGGATTAGAAATTGCATTAAAATTAGAATCAGAATTAGAAGAGAGGAGGATATTTGCATCTTTATGAATATTGTATGGTAGAATTAAGCTTAATTTATCTAGGCAGTTGTTTATCATTTAAATAATCATTTACGGAGTAATAGCATTTTTGTAGTAGAAGCGTTTTAATTTTATTAATGTAATTATTGAGCTTAGTTTCCGTCCTAATGTTTTCTAGTAGTTTATTGAATATTTTTATGGACATAACATAAGGACTATTTGAATGTATTGTTAAGTGAGAAGGAGGCAAGTTTAATCTCGTTTTGTTCCTCAATATGTATTTTGTTTGCTTATCCTCCCTAGTGTTGTAAAATTCTTTATGCTTACGTACAAATTTGCAAAATTTCTAAAATATTTACACTAGGAAGGGTCAAAATGTTTAATTTTATGAAGTGGGGCTTGCAGCTCTCTGTCTGTTCGACATTAGCTAGAATTCTAATTAATTTCTTTTGTAGTATAAACAGTGCAGGTGTATCAGTACTGTTTCCCCCCAAGATAATGCCATAACTCAGCCAAGCGTATGCAAAAGCATAATAGGTAACGAGACCGGTTTCAATATCAGTAGTTAGTCTCGTCTTGCCAACGGCGAGTACTTGCATAGATATGACCAAGTGGCCAGGATAGTCCATCAGCAACTTGCTCTTAAATATAACCTTGTGACTGTGGAATTACCGTACTACAGGTATGTACCAACCCAATTCTTGAAAATGGTCATGTAACATTGTACTGAGATTGGTCTATTATCACTGACAGGACTATTGTTGCCAATAAGCCATGATGTTGATATCACCATTCCCCATGACGACAATCTCATAAGGGCAAAAAAAGAAAATGAAGTATTTGGATTTGACCCACGAGGTGGTCGACATGTGGGATGTGGATTCGGCAATCATTGTGCCGATAGTCATATCAGCCCATGGGTTGATTGCGAATAGAAATAATATGTCATATATATGTATACAAGATACATAAATACAACAAATGAACATTTTAAACATATAGTAAACGCATATCTTTTTGCCGGTTACGTAGTATTAAGTTTATTAAGAGAAAAAAAATTAACCCCCTGCTAAATTAATCACTGCTTGTAATATACAAAAGTCCTGACTGGTGTTTATAAATTGTTTTTAAGACCAACCCAAAGTGACACTCTTTTCTTAATTACTTACGTAATAAGGGGCAAACATATTGCCGACAACTGTGCATATTGGAATTTGGATTAAAAAAATATTAATTTTGTTAAAAGGTAAACGTTCTACCATTGGCCTGTTCTGTCAAAATGTCAATAAATTTGTTTTACTTCTATGGGAAAACACACAATTTTTACAACATTTAACAAAATTTTAAAAATATTCAATTAGAAAATGTACCGAGTTCAATACTTTCTTTTTTATTATTAAATACTGTTGCACATATTCTACAACTACGCATTCTTTCATCATATTTTACTCTAACAAAAATAAAAGAACATTATTTATCATAAAGAATCCCCCGAACATTTTCTGTTAGCTTTCTTAATTTCGCTTCCTGGCTTGCACCGAGACATTTATTTCTCCTCAGGCAGTATATTCTGTAAGGTTTATTCAAGAGAAAACAGGTCTACATATCATGAACCTCTTTGGACCTCTGTTATTTATGTTTATGGCCGGTGCTGGCGCTTCCGAGGCCGGAGAGATGGTGTACCGTTTTTAAGTAAAATGTTAAAAATGTGTTTTATTTCGGAATGAAAGGACTTCCTTGATGTTGATTGACAGTTTTGGCTGCGTTCTGTTTGGCAGGTAAAATGTGGCAGTATTTTAAAAATATATATTTATCTATGCTAATAGTGGTATAAGAAAAAATCATCTGTGTTTATTACGATTGAAATAATTTTTGACTGACGAAAAAAAGGAGGTTCTCAATTCGATAATAATGGGATCCTAAAAAAATTGAGAGAAACCCTCGAAAATTGTAGAAACGAATAGTGTTTCTGTTTACTTTTTATAACTTAATCAGGTATTTGCGTTTAGGAACCATCACATCATGAAGCTCAGATGATGATGGAAACTATACCTCTCCTAAACAATCAGAAGTTAGATATAAAAACTGTAGTTTTAATGACAGAAAACACCTAATATGCTTTAAAGAAAAGACATTTGATAGCGTTTTAAAATATATAGTGTTAAATATACTAAAAGAAAGTAGTTGTCAAAGTAATAAGGATGACGCAAAGCACAAAAAATCATTAAAAAAAAACAAAAGATTAAACTGACGAAAAGAATTAAAAAGCAAAAATAAATAAACCTTATAAGTCTTGAATATTGAGCTTATTTACATAAAGTATCAAATTTTATATAAACTAATTTTAAAATAATTAAATATAAAATGATTAAATACCTACATAGCGCCTTCTCCATTTCTACGTACATATAAAATTTACATAATTAATCAGTTTGTTGTTTGGCGTCGAATCAAAATTAGTTGGCGCTAAAAATCCATTTTTTTTTTTATAATTTTAATATAGGTTCGCAGTGACACTCGCGTAATAAAGTTTATTCTAACGACATATCATTCACCAAAACCGTTTATTATTTACGTGGGAACATAGGAACGAACGAACATACCTAAAGATCAAACTTATAACCCTGCTTTTGGGCTTCACCACAGTCGGGTAATAAAATGCAGGAGTATAAGATCTACTGAGACATTTGTATAAAACATTTTGAGCCTACGAAAAGTATTAGAACGGTTACATAAGACAGATTTGGGAACCGTGTCACAATGGTGACTTACCGTGTGTTTTTACATATATTTCTCATAAATCATCTATGAAAATATCTTTGAGATATCTATCCTATTTGTTTTGTAGTAAAATGTAGTTTTGTTCTGAGGAAATTATTCAATAAATATTAATGCCCGAGGCTGCTATATACCATTACCGTCACCGAACTTCATTGCAGGAAAACTCAAATAACCTCCCTGTTTTACCTTTTCCAAGATAATATAGAATGGGGAAGTTATAGGTACATAGCAATATATAACACACTGATCCACCGTTTTCTGATGCCCGCGTTCCTATAATCAAGAAACGATTCGTTTTGCTTACGGACGGTAAAATTTTCGTTGAAAATAATTTTAATTTCAATCGATTGAAATCGAGAAACATTATAAACTTTAATAATGTAAATATACGGGAATTAACGCGATTACGTCAGGCGATTCAGAGGTGTGTAATACCTATTTCGTAATCGCTTTAATTCCAGTATTTACTTATACATAATTATTATATCATGAAACACGAAAGTTTAAAAGTTAGTATTAAAGTCTTTATCGAAAAAATGGGTTTATAGTTACTTAAGGTACTGGAACGCAATGTTAAACAAAAAGTTAGTAAATGAAACAAAAAACTTATAAACGCTTTTAATACCCCAGCCGATATATTTAGGAGAAAAAGAAAATTTGAAAACATACATTTTGGCGCCAAAAATCTGCCATATTTTTTTCTATAATTTTATATCTTAAAATAGGATACCGAACGGAACTGATTTTAATGAAATATATTATAATACAATTCATTAAAATCAGTTCAGTCGTTTACTAGTTATTAACAAGGGAATATAGGAATACACTTACATAAATATAAGTCAAACACATACGTACACGTTTTTCGATTTCGCCACGGTCGAGTAACGACAACCACCCTTGCAGGCTTACAGAATAGGAATATCATCAGTAATATATGTATGTAGGTACATTGTAAAACTAAAATCTGAAGAAATTGTGTGAAAAAAAAAATCACAATATGACTAAGGTCAAATGACGCCACATTTGATTTGATTTCGATCAAAATATTAGACAGTTCAAAAGTGCGTAAATACCCACATCATCGCGCTATTACAAAGTTAAAGATATAAAAAAAGTTTAAAAGTCATATTCTATAATGAATATTATTTTAATGATTCATTATACAAAGTTTCAAATTAATATTTGGTTAACAAAATGGCACATTATAAATTCAATATAAGCGCATTAAGTTAAAACTTTTAAGCGCTGTGATATTTTAAAATACACGACGACTCAAATTACGCACTACGCATATTTAGCTACTCAATTATTTCCAATTATAACAGTGAAAAGTTTTAACAAAAATATTCATTACAATTTGAAATCTCATTGATAGATCTAGACTTACAGATACAACATAGCTACATAATTATAAGATAATATAAGATTTGTAAAATTGACGAAAGGGAGACCTATCACATGAAGGCGTCGCTAAAGTGCGAATGTTAAGAATGACGTGTGGTGGGACTAGGATGGTTAAAGTGAGGAATGAACACATTAGAGGGAGCTTGAAAGTAGCGTCAATGGATGAAATGTTGAGGACCAACAGATTATCACTGTGTGAACATGTGATGGGGAGGGACGTGCAAAATATGGTAAAACGAGTTTTATGTATAGACATTTTTGAGGAAAGTTTTAGGCCAATTCATATCATGCTGCTACTCTTAGAAGCGGAATAGAGTCCATAAACACGTAAAAATGAGAGAACATGCTAGTTAGTTATAAAGTTATCCATATTCTATAGTACCAAATGAGGTCTGGAAAACTTTGGCCGATTTGTAGTAAGAAACTTCATGTACTAGTACGAAGTTAATTTAAAGTTCCTTGATCTGTATCGATCGCAGTTTACTCCTAAGTAAAGAAAACGATTTCTTCAATCACAACTAACCATTTCTATCAAACGACTTACTATAAGACGATCTGGTATTTATAAACTTCATTTTAAATATGAAACGGCATTATGTAAATCTCTGTTATGCGATATAGTGACGTAAATATAGAACGATTTAAATTCTAGTAACAAAATTTGGCGGCAAAAGAGTAAAATGGAAGAAGAAAACACATTGCAGCGACCCTAAATAAATTTAGGGAAAGGGACCTACCCTTTGATGATGATACATTTATTATTAAACTTGCTTTTTTCGTAAGAAATTGTGAGCTGCGTATTTTTAACCTCTAAAAAGTAAGGGTGTTATAAGTTTAACGCGTGTATCTGTGTGTCTGTCTGTGGCATCCTAAACGTAAGGACCAATTTGATTTAGTTCTTTATGTTAAAAAGGTGACTTCATCGAGAGTCTTCTTATCTATATTTCAAGAAAATCTTTCTGCCATTCGAAATCATCAGCTGTTTTCTAATCGTTGAAAGGATTTTTGATACGGGAAGTTAAATTTTTTATTTTATACCCGGACGTAAAAACGACGGGGTTTTATAAGTTTGACGTGTCTGTGTGTGTGTGTGTCTGTCTGTGGTATCGTAGCTCCTGAACGGATGAACCGCGATTTCTAATCGTTGAAAGGATTTTTGTGTCGGGGGTATTTTAAATTGTAAATTTATACTTACATGCTTGTTGTATAATACTTAGTCAACAAATAATAGTTAGCCACCTAATGAAAGCGGTTTCCGGTACACTCCCAATATTTGTTTCTTCTTTAAACAGATATTAAAAATATCGTGTTCTTAGTATTAGTTATCAGCGGTTTTCTGTAGAGTGGATGTATCTTCTTCCTCAGACAGGTTGCTCCAACTTTAGCAACAAGTTATTAAATAAAACACACGACTGCTCTGTCAAGAAATGAATATTATTTTTCATTTCAATTCACAATATACATACATACAGGAGCCCTAAAACGTTACAATCCTTATTTTTATTTACGCGAAGTGACACTATGCTGAGCTAAGGACCATTTGGAACAAAGTTCCTTATCGCGTGAGTTGATTTATTTTATTTTTACGCCGTCTGTGGATTCTGCGCGAACTGTAACATCTTGTATACAAATTATCGGTAACTTTCACAGATGGCGGAATTTTAATTTCGAGTTTTTACAATAGGTATTTACTATATTTTGATACAATTTATTCAATCATGTTACTTGGTAACAATCGTTCGGAACACTAATTCGCAACTCGTATAGCTTTTAATCTCTTAAACACCTTACCTTCAATTTAGGAAAACCGCACACCACGCCACGAATTGTGACTAACTCCATATAATCTGGATTTATCCTATTAACCAAGAAGCTTCACTCAACTACACACATACACCTTGTGCTCATTGAATTAAGGAATAATTTGGCTTCACAAAGTCTATTAAATGAAGTTAGTTAAGCAGAATACGTATTCATGAGGTTTGGATGCCATTGTAAGTTATAAGAAGAAGAGTATAATGACAACTAGGACTTCGAAAGGGACATAAACATATTGTTTAACTCGTCTAACTTAAAATTGTACGTATTAAAGAAATAATCTATATATTAAAACGTGAAGCGAAAACTTTGGATCAATTTTTACGAAAATTGGGCGGACGAAGGAGTATGAAATTTCGCACACTTATAGTTTATACAGAGAAGAAGTGACGAATGCTAAAATTTTTGAACAATATTTGCTACAAAGTTAAAAACAATGCAAAAACGGGTACATACAGCTATGAGAGTCCAGTATATATTTTGACCTGTCATGGTACAAAAGTCTATACAATGACAGGTCAAGTAATATTGGCCAATGAAATAAACCATGGTCGAAATTTGACCACCACGCGATCTCTAGTTATGTTAAAGTCTCAAACGCACGTACTCCTTTTTCTTGTTTTTAACGGACCCGAAGGTGGCTTGATCGACGTCGCAGCAATCCAAGCGACAAGATGACCCCGTCATCAGACAGCCAGGAAAGATAGATTGCCATTTGGGAAAAAATAAATAGAATACCTATTAATATCTGATTGACATTGATTTGTAAGGTGTATGAGTGGGAGAGTCAGTGCAGGTTGGCCTCGAAAGACATATTTATACTGTCCAGATCGGTAGTTAACCAGCGAGGGTGTATGTGGAAGAAGCGCAAGCTGTATGTCAGAATCGAAGAAATTTGCGGTCTCTGCCTACCTCGGACTTTAATAGTACTTAAGCCTACATATGAAAAAGGAACACTTACTGAAATCACTAAAAGGGCAATACTATTATAGCCTAGCATGCCATTACAATAAGATTTTTTTTTAAACTGTCTGTTTGCAAGTTATGACTGTTTGAATTTCTAGGCATAAAAATACATACGATTTAAAAACTTTAACGACAACTTTAAAAAACGGAGGTAAAAATACCTGGAAATTCAAATAGTCATAACTTGTAAACGGATAGTTTTTTTTTCAATAATTCTTATTGTAACTGCATGCTAGAGTTATGTCCTTTCAATTAAGTGTCTCTTTTTCATATACCCTGTATATGACATTGATGATAGCCTTGTGGTACCACCAGATTAATTGTGTTCTACTTCTCAACTTCGAACAGCCTGACCGCAGAAAACTGAATTGTATAGGCTGATTTCTAAAGGCGGACTCCAAATGCTATAAAATAATCCAGTAACAATAACTCTGCAAACCACTTTGTCATTTCTCATCCGAGCTCTCTGCTAATCAGAGGGCAAATCGTTAATGGGCAATAACATCCATAAACGACGGACACGATGACCCTACATGTAGCCTTCGGTAGGCCGCAGGCAATAACGTACAATGTCGTAAAATTTATGGGAACTCCTGGACACCAGTTAGTACTGCACAACCCGAAACACGCTGTATAAATTATTAATGCATTGCAAAAACTTATGAAACACTAGCAACCCGTCCCGGCTTCGCACGGGTAGGCCAACTGAAAATCAACGCTGGACGGTTCACCGTCTAGCAAATGCTGAGGTGGTGACCCTTTTCGGCGGGTTGTGCTGGGCATGCATACTTCAATGTTGTGTAATGTATTGCAGAGTATAGTAATTTATATGTAATTATGTATGTCTTAGCATGACGCTGAAATAAACACATTTCATTATTTTTTTTTAGTATAGACATCTTCAACAATCATCATCATATTTCAACCAATTTACGTTAACAAATTATACACCTAAACCTTCCTCATGAATCTCTCTATTGGTGAAGATCGCATGAAAATCCGTTCAGTAGCTTTTCAGTTTATCGCGAACAGACAGATGCGGTGGGGGAATTGTCTTATAACTAGCAACCCGTCCCGGCTTCGCACGGGTAGCAGAGACATCGTCAACAATCATCATCATATTTCAACCAATTTACACAAAACGTTAACAAATATATATAAATATACCTAAACCTTCCTCATGATTCACTCTATCTATTAGTGAAAACCGCATGAAAATCCGTTCAGAAGTTTTTCAGTTTACCGCGGACAGATAAGCAGACAGACGTACGCGGTGGGGGCTCTGTTATAGTGATAATTTAGAATCTTCTATATTTTAAAAAATATTATGGAATCTATCACGAGTCCGTCCGGCTCCAACTGATTTGCTTTTTTTCACAAATTTGTCATCGAGCATTGGAAAAAAACTAACTTTCAGCCTTCTTAAGTTATACACAAACGCGATTTCCTCCTGTACATTTCTGTACTTTCTTTCTCTGTATGTCTGGTTCTAATTGAGGTTAGTTTTGATCCAAGAACCCTTACTGGAACGAGCTCTTCCATTTCAGCATTTGCCCACTTAAATTGGTTGAGTTGGAGGGAAGCTGAACATTCAACTTTAACTTAATCCTGCAGAGCAGCAGAGGTCACAGCTTTTGCTCGCGGCTACGGTTACGTTAATGTTATTTTTCTACTCTTTGGGAACAATATTATATAATGACTGTAGGAGAGCCATGCTTCGGCACGTAATGGCCGGCTCGACCGGAGTGAAATGAAAATAAATGAAATGAAATGTGTTTATTTCAGCGCCATGCTAAGACATACATAATTACATGTTACAATACATGTAATACACTTTATATGACAATTACTATACACTGCAATATATTACACAACATGCAAATATGCATGCCCAGCACAACCCGTGAGTGATACCACGGCTCCAAGAAAACCGACAGTTATGCAATGCTTTCATTGTATTTCGCTAAGTGAGTGAGGTTACCGAAGGCCCTAACACCCCTCCCCGCACTCTCCCTCTTCCCCCCTTTCCTCTACACCCACCTTAAAGGCCGGCAACGCACTTGTCACTCTTGAGTTGCAGGTGCCAATCACTTGCCATCCTTTATATATAACATAAAGGTACACATATATCTACTTGCATGCGTGGAAGATAAGGAGTAAACTCCAATAAAGCACAAAAAGCACAACAAAGCGTTAAAGCGTTACGCTGCCCTACGATCACTAAATTTTACTCTGCATATTTTTTCATACCGGGCGCCTTATATGAAAATCGATTCTTAAGGAGTAAAGTCCAAAAATATATTTTTCTGGACGAAAGGTACCGTATGTACTTTTGTGTACCCCTGTGATGCCGTGTATGTAACATATCATGTTAGTCCGTGACGTAGTTAACGCGTGAAACGTAACAAACAATCACTCACATCACACTTATAATATGAAGTTAAGATTAAGAGTGTATTGGTTTAAACTAGTTTAAAGAACCATAAACTTTTCCCGTTCATAAAAGGAAAAATAAAACACTTTTAAGACTTACCTTACCTACAACTGTCTCGCTCTCTCTTACAACTAAAACCAACCTTAAATTTGTCACCACATAACATATACTAATTAGAGACATAAGTGTGTGTTTGCTCTAAAACTTAATCGAGCAACTTCAAACCCGACATCCGCATAAGTTAATATTGAGTGATGTGCTTTTGGAATCGTGTTGCTTACTGAGTTGATTATTTCGCTTCCCAAGATGAGGTATAAGCTGTGAGCTAATTGCAACATGCTGATTACATATCTGATACGATAAATTTGCTTTGAGAGCTCGACCTACCCTCCACACTTATTTACAACGAGCTTCGCCCTCAGCTTCGTTCGCGTACAAGGTGTTTGGTGCTCCAAATAACAGTTTATAATACTTAACATGATTGAAATGATATTAAAAATGGAATTGTCCTTGTACTTGTATGTACATGTGGTACGTCCACGGTTACACATTTAGCGAGATATGAAGACACAGGTCTGCTCCACAACACATGCGGCAGAAGACGAGAACGAGAGGGCCAACGCATTCACAATACGTCTGTATTAAGCAAAGGCTGTGTCACATAAATGTATGTAAAGTAATAAATGAGCAAAGATAGGACATTACGAGATAGGATTTATTTCCGAAGGTATCGGTCTGGAACTGACTACATACCGAACCTTGTTTAGCGCACTTTGTGAGAACTTTTCCGTGTGTGAGCATCGAATTCGGAGTTACTACATACTATACTCGGAAATACTGTTTATTTCCTAACTCCTATTAGTAATTTGTAACCCCTTCAAAATAGGTCTAGAAAGGACTCGTGGGTGTTGCAGCAAATGCTGTTGGTTATTTTTGCGTTTGATCCTGGGTCGGATCAATTATTATTTTGTTTTTCTGTTCACCCATTTTCACTAGCAACACTAAGTATTTAAACGTACCCTTTAGACGACAATAAGGTTGCCAGCTACGTATGTGATACCAAAAATAAGATAGTTGAAAATTTCAGTGTGTATAATACACTTTTGTTCTCACTTCAGTATTAGATTAGAATAAACACTTCACAGTTTCACTCACGTGTTTATGTGGGATACCCGATTAGTTTCCTATTTCCCCCTGGCTGGCAGCCGGCATTACAACTCACGTCTCACGAGACAGATCTGGTTCCAAAAAGTGACAGTTAGTGTGGTGTGTATCATGGTGCAAGTTAGTAACAACACCGCAACAGCGTCCTGCCGCGACGGTGGCACCCAGTATGACGCCTGACACCGTCGCGGCAAGGCGCTTCACTCCTTGAAAAAGGGGGCCCCGTTGATATATCTTTAATAAAGTTTAGGTGCGTAAAAACCGTAGATAAAACCGTGTACCGTAAGAAACGTACCGTTAAGATACTTTCAAAACAATAATATTTACTTGTCTAAGAAGTTTAAAGTACTTTAAAGTTAAAAGACACGTCTTATCCTTACTTTAACTTACTCGACTATAAAATACTTATCTAAAAAAGTACTTGAGTGTCTGCCTAGTACTGAGATAAAATCCTGAATCACATATGACGTGTAGCGACCGAGACGCCACGTATCTTGTCAGTAAATCGCTTTTTGATGTTCCCTTGTCCCACTTATGTATTATCTATGAACCCGACTTGTAGACATGACAAATCGCTCCGAGCCATTAGAGCTGGCTCCTGACTTGCAGCTAGTCTCAAGACTTGACAGTCATATCGGCAGCTATTTGTCTTCTTGGTAATGGGATTTTGTTTGACACTCACGATACTGTGTCATTACTGACTTCAACTCTTAAATATTTATGTATCAGCATATCGGAATAGCAATGGAGATGGTCCGTCTTAGGATGACTACTGTACAGTTTATCAAAAAAACGCAAAAATAGTGCGACAAATTATGGTTATAATAAAGTTGCACAAATTAATAAGTGAAGTAAAATGTGTAACATTCTGCAAGTTAATCAGTAATGTCTGGCCTGTTGGCCTAGTGGTTAGTGACCCTGACTGCTATGCCATAGGTTGTGGGTTCGATTCCCACCCGAGTCTGGGCGTTCTTTGTGTCCGTTGTTTGTATGTTTGTAAAGTCCCCCGCCACACAGGACTAATTGCTAATGCGGGAGTTGTCTTTTTAAAAAAAAAAAAGAAAAAAAAAATAAATTTCTTTTTTTTTAACTTCCAAAGTATGGCATTTTTTTAAAAGATGACGTCCTTTTAGCCAAAGAGAAAACAGACTATATTATTATTATTCAAACTTATCTGAGCGTGTAGTGGTGGCGCCACTGTCTATTCAAATAACTATAAATTAAAAATTTAAAAAACCCCCAACACAAAATAATAAAAATAGTATGAACAGTCATCTTGGATTTGAAATTTATCATAGTGTATTCCACTAGTCAAGTCCTTTCATTTGACACCCATATTGAGGGAGTGGTGAAAAAATATGTAATCCGCCATTTTGTGGCGGCAGCCATCTTGGATAGATTTTCATAAAACATAGCTAAAAACACTCCCGACTAATTCACCAAAAAAAAACATTACACATTTATTATTATTAAACATTTTTCAAAAAAAAAACAAAATCAAAATCGGTTCATCCGTTCGGGAGCTACGATACCACAGCAGGACACACAGACACGTCAAACTTATAACACCCCGTCGTTTTTACGGTGGGGGGTTAAAAACAACGTAGTCACTTACCATCAGGTGACCCGTCTGCCCCCTACACTATAACAAAAAAAAATACATAAATCTATATATTAATACGTGAAGCGAAAACTTTGGATCCCTTTTTACGAAAATTGGGCGGACGGAGGAGTATCAAATCTCGCACCCTTATAGTTTATACAGAGAAGAAGTGACGAATGTTAAAACTTTTGAACAATATTTGCTACAAAGTTAAAAAAAATGCAAAAACGGGTACGTGCAGTTATGAGTGTCCAGTACATATTTTGACCTGTCATGGTACAAAAGTCTATACAATGACAGGTCAAGTAATTTTGACCACGGGATCTCTAGTTATTATAAATTGTATAACTTCACGGATTCCGGACGACTTACAAACCTGTCTGAAGATATAATTGTTTCTTTACAAAACAAGCTTTAAAACACAATAAGCACTCCCTTTCCAACCCGCTTTATCTCGTAAGGGTGAAAAGGTTACACTAAATTATTAATAACCTACTTGTGAATAATTAATTAATGTAATTATTCGTTCCACTAGATTTAATCAAAATCCTAGCTGGATTCGTGCAAACTGTGTGAATTAAAGAGATAGAGATGGGTAACCACCCGTGTTTTTACCCAGTCGCGGGTTTTAACCCGGATGATTACCCATCTATAGAGATGGGTAAGCACCCGGGTTTTTACCCAGTCGTGGGTTTTAACCCGGGTGATTACCGTACCCACTTACGTGAATATTATTTGCGACTATGTAAACGAAAATTAAAAAAAAAAGTTTTTTTTCGGGGACAGCATGAATTTAGCATAAGCATTAGCATATTACGAAGACAGAAAACCAATTAATTTCTACTTAGTTTGGACGCACAATTATACAATACTAGCAACCCGCCGGCTTCCCACGGGTAGCAGAGACATCTTCAACAATCATCAACATATTTCAACCAATTTACACAAAACGTTAACAAATTATACACCTAAACCTTCCTCATGAATTGCTCTATCTATTAGTGAAAAGCGCATGAAAATCCGTTCAGCAGTATTTGAGTTTATCGCGAACAGACAGACAGACAGACGCGGCGGGGAACTTTGTTTTATAGTATGTAGTGATTTGTTAAAATAATTATACAATTTATGACAAGCCTGTTGGTCTAAGTGCATAGTCCACCTAATGGAAGACTGTTACCGACGACTTCAAATGACGTCAAGTACACAGGTTGCCAGGTAAGTTAGAAGATTCTCACTTCCCAGCAACAGCCAGTTCGACCCTGATCTGCTCGAGCTATTGCTTACAGTCCTCAATCCATCCGTATAAGCAATATTACGGGCCTGTTGGTCTAGTGGTTAGTGATCCTGACTGGTGAGCCAGAGGTCGTGGCTTCGATTCCTATCCAGGACAAATAATCATTCGTTCTGTGTCTAGGTGTGATTAATCTATTATATGTATGCATTTAGAAATATTTAAGTATGCTTATCAGCAGTCTGGTTACCATAGTACAGGCTCTGCCTAGTTTGGAATCAGTCGGCCGTCTATGAGGTATCGGAAGTTATTGTCTGGGTGTAATTTATCTATAATATGTATGTATTTAGAAATATATAAGTATGTTTATCAGCAATCTGGTTACCATAGTACAGGCTCTGCCTAGTTTGGGATCAGACGGCTGTGTGTGAGGTGTGTGAAGTTATTATTATTTATCTAAAACTATCAAATCATTTGAACAAGGTTATAAGTTTCACTTAAAAGTAATGTTTTTCTCTATCTGGCCAATGTGGATAAATAGGGGAAGGGTGGGAGGAGAGGAGAGGGGGGTTTGGGCCTCCGGTAACCTCACACACTCGGCGAAACAACACAAGTATTGCTTCACGGCCGGTTTTCTGTGAGGCTGTTGTATCACTCCGGTGTTGCATCAGAGTAAACGACACTGATCTTTTCTTCCTTCATGGCAGTGACAACTCACAGTTCTTATTCTCGTTTACTCTATAATCATATTATTATAGAAGTGTTATCATTAACAGCACTCTGACTGTATCATCACCACTTGCCAAATAACCCTCTCGCTTGCCAACAACGGTGATCCCCGTCTTAGTAAGTAACACTACAATATTATTACGTCACATGAAAGGCCTGGCGTAATATTCTTTTAGTTTTTTTTTTTGTGAGTATAGTAATTAAGAATTTAATATACTTAGGTACACATAAAGAAAATTGCAAAAAAAAAAAACGTGGACATACATACATACAAACATACACCTTTAACATTTTGTATATTTGTTTGGAAACCCTAATAGATTGTCATATTTGCAGTTTTACAGTTGCAATAACATTACATGTACAACGTCTCGAATTGATAATCTTCTTAATTGAAGTCGGTTAAGAAAGTCTAAGTTAAAAGTAAAAGAAAGCTTTAGCTATTCCAAAAAGTTTATTTATTTCCATCATGTTTTTTTTTTGGCATAAGGGGCAAACGAGCAGACGGGTCACCTGATGGTAAGTGACTACCGCCGCCCATGGGCACCTGCAACTCAAGAGTCACAAATGCATTGCCGGCCTTTAAGGTGGGAGTAGGGGAAGAGGGGAAGGGGGGAAGAGTTTGAGTGCGCGAAGGAGGAGAAGAGTGGAGGAAGGAGAGTGTAGATATGGGGAGAGGGAAAGGTTAAGGCCTCCGGTAACCTCACTCACTCGGCGAAAAGCAAATTGCTTCACTGCCGGTTTTCTGTGAGGCCGTGGTATCACTCCAGTCGAACCGGCCCATACGTGCCGAAGCATGGTTCTCCCACAGTTAAATGTATAGGAAACTCGAAAAGGAAAAACATTTCACACAACGACAACACAACAACAAACACCTCTTAGGTAAAATTCAGAACGTCCTCATTTTTTGAAGTCGGTTATCGAATATCCTTAGTAAATTAATGCGAGCCTGTTCTTTGCCAGTACACAATTAATTACACGACACTCAGGAGATTGCTAGATAATTAATTAAATAACTATTTGTCGGCGCAGACGGTGTCGATTCGTCAACGTCAAACTTTCATATTACATAACGTATCCAAATATTGGGGTAATAATGAAGGTATTCAGTTTTGTTTGCACTAAAGGAAAAAAGATTGCATAGTTATTTTAATTGTGTATATCTAGTGTAGTGAGGATAAAAATATTTTTAACAAAAAATTAAACCGACGAAATAACTAAAAAGCAATAAATTAATAAATAAACCTCTTAAGTCTTGATTTACATAAACTATCAAATTTTATATAAACTTATTTTGAGTCGGCGCCAAACAACAAACTGATTAATTATCTAAATTTTATATGTACCTACGTAGAAATGGACATGGCTATGCGTAGGTAATTAATCATTTTATTATTTGGCGCCGACTCAAAATAAGTTTATGTAAAAAAAATTTGATAGTTTATGTAAATAAGCTCAAGACTTAAGACGTTTATTTATTTATTGCTTTTTAGTTATTGCGTCGGTTTAATTTTTTGTTAAAAATATTTTTATTTGATGATTTTTTTTCATCATCAGCTCAGCTACATGATATGATGATTTCTGAACGCAAATACCTAATAAAGTAATGAAAAGTAAACAGAAACACCATTCTTTCCTCCAATTTTCGAGGGTTTCTCTCAATTTTACCGGGATCCCATCATCAGATCCTGACTTCCTTGACATGGGACCACCCTTGAGGTATACCCTATCTAACAAAAAAGAATAATCAAAATCGGTTCATAAATAACGGAGAGAGGGCTGAACATATATAAAAAAAATATATAAATATATATACGGTTGAATTGAGAACCTCCTTTTTTTTCGTCGGTTAAAAAGCGGTAGGAACTAACAAAAATATCGATACCTACCGTTTTAATTGCCTACTCTTCCCGAGCGCCGAGCGCAAAAATGAACTTAAATGTTCATAAGCAAGATTATTATTGCCTCGCAATAGCGCACAGCCATGTGGCCGTAAGTGTGTGTAGGGTTACCTCTTCAATTTACTTTTTAATAAAAAAAATTACTATGTAAATTAAGTACGTACATATCGCTTATTTTTCATTTCAAAATATAAACTTCTTCCTTTTTCTAAAATCTTGATTATTAAACTGTATGGTGGATAAGTGTCTCTTATTATTATTATTATTGTTTAAGTGCTTAGTGCCACCTCGACCATTTCTGGTCTTTTGTAGCGCACTTTTTACTTTACAGTTCACTGCTCAGACTTATGGCTTCGAGAAACCTCCAGATCCTTTCGGTAGTGATTGTTTGTATTTCCTGCGGTTGCATGATGTGCAACCCTAGGTTAATACTTCGGTGCCGCATTAGTGGGCCACAAGAGCATAGAATATGCATTGCAGTTTCTTCTGCCTCTTGACAGAATCTGCATATTGTGTTCTCGCCCTACTTTAGGGTGAACATTTGTTTGTTCAGTTTGCAGTATCCGGTTAGGACTCTTGTTACTGAAGTGTCTCTTACAAATAGTTTTAATAAATAATTTGATCAACATTTTTTTAAATTTCAGAAACAGTCCTGCTGGCCTTTTTTTCTTACTTCATCTACATTCCTATTCTGCATATGTCCATGCCAATTTTCCCTAAACTATGACCACAACTTTCTGTAACACTCTGTAAAGTGGACATATTTTCCCCCGTGGATATAGTCTCTAAAGTAAAGAACCTTGTATCATAATAAAGCCAACACCGCGAACATTCAATTACTAATAATAATTTGGTCGTCTTTGTGCGGCGAGCCTTAATCCCACATATGTATGTACGCCTCGGAAAGGTTGCGGCGAGAACTCATTTGTCGACCGTCGACACACTGTCACACCCTCAGATACAGCGTGACACAGTGATGGATTTATTACCACAACTTATATCATTGTCACGTTCTAGTTTCGTTTGCTCCTCGCAATCTACGTGTATTTTCACTAAGGATTAACAAGGTCTTGTTTGTTTGATAGAGTACATTCTTGCTGTCAAAAACAAATCAACATGTGAGATAATTATTACAGAATTATGACAGAAATCGAAAGTTAAAAAGGTGAAAGGTTTGATATATATGCAACAAATGAATATATCACCATCACTCACATCACACAGACTCAATAACATGATCAGAATTAACATATTCACACCATCACATTCTAAACGCCATGCAATTTAGTGATTTGTTTGTTCGAAATTAACGTTGCAGCCAAATAAATATTTATATACTTATTTGGTTTCAACGTTAATCTCGAAATTTATATTTGTGCTGCAGTTTAAAAGCAGTATTTTCAATTATGTGTACGAACGGGAATTAACGCGATCGCGTAATAGGTATTACATACCTTTGAATTGCCTGACGTTTGTGCAACCTGGTCGTAACGTCACATCAATTCTCATTCGTATGCATAATTATATTTCATGGAACGCGAAAGTTCAAAAGTTAGAATAGCAATATTTTTTACTAAGAAGTGCGCTAGTCGACGAAACAAACTTATTCCCGCTATACTAGCTCCACTCACATTGCAATGAAATATTTTTTTTTTTTTTTGGTAAATCAATGATACTGAAAAGTTACGCTATGTTTATAGTCTTGTTTGTGTACTTTTACCGAAGTTAAAAGGTAGAGTAAAAAAATTCACATTTCTATGTGTTTTAGCTCAAGTTTCGCTGCGATACATTAGGACTCGTCTAATGATAGTCTTACAGACAAAGGCATCGAGATATTCTCTCTATGTAGAATTTAATTAACGAACCGTACGTACCATATCATACTCTATAAGGTCCGTGTAGGGACATGCTGACACAGTAATTTGTATACAAATGCGCAAGCATTCGCCTGGCGAAGCAGTCGTCTCCCCGCTATGAGTTAGGTCCTCAGATAATGTAATTATATAGAGAAAGAGAGAGAGGGCCTACAATCCGTAATGAGCACATACCAGGAAGCCAACTGTGCGTGACATCACCGACAAAATTTAAGAAAGTAGGCTGCGATGATACACATGGTCATATACAGAGGAGGCTGCCTGGCTATATTGGAAACTTAGCGCTACAATAATCCATGGTAAGCCGAAGATCCAGAGGTAGACCGCAGACAAGATGGAGGGATGTAGTGCTGAGAGATATGTGAGAGTGTAAGGTTTCCGGGGATGACATTTTGGTTAGACCGAAGTGGAGTACACATGAGGAATATAAGACAAATAGCTTGGAAGAAAAAAACAGAGAATGGAGAAAAAACCTATGAATACATCAATTCAAAATAAATTTATATAATTAAATAAACCAAGATAGACTTTTATACCCATAACGTATGTACCTGAAAGTTTCTTACAGTACACTTTTAGGAAAATTCTAGTATACTACTATATGTCACTAATAATATACATTTCATAGCTATAAGTAACCGAGGAAAACCTAGAAAAGTAATTTTCAAAGTATAAAAGTTACCCAAAATCATATTAGCGTTTGTTAATGGAAGGTCTAACGAATCAATTAATTTATTTATCCCACTAATATTATAAATGTGAAAGTTTGGATAGATGGATGGATGGAAGGATGGATGTTTGTTACTCTTTCACGCAAAAGCCACTGAACCGATTGCGATGAAACTTGGTTTGTAGATTTATCCCGATATTCCCACGGGATCGGGACTTACGCGGGTGAAACCCCGGGGTGCTGCTAGTTAGATATGACGTAGTGAAGCACGTACTGATCAAAAATATAAAAACAAAATGTGATTAATTTGTAGTCTTCTTAAAAGCAGTAAATCCATTTTTTTTATCTTGAAACAAAAGCCTATATTTCATAGTCAAACCACACGCCACATAACGCTTTAAAATTCTCATAGAGCTTTAACTGATAATGCCAAATACATCTACGCTCCCACTGGAAGCGAGAAGCGTTGTTGAAGATATGAGACATTGTGCCGGCCCACTCAATACTGCTGCCGTCAGAAATTATAATGATGACGTAAATGTTCGGCACATGTTAAAACTAAGCGTATTTGTTGTTTTATGTTTAAAGCTAATTAAAATACTACCTTTTTGTGTATTTACAGAACAAATTGTGCTTCTATATCACCGAAACTTTATTCTTACCAACATGTAAGTGCTATATGTGCCTTACCTTATAAGCAAATAGCACAATTTTTTAATGAAGGTTTAGGATATTATGTACATAGGTAAGTCCAGCAGGTCATAAATAGTAGTTATTTCGAGTATTCGTTATATTACAGGGTCCTGCGCTTTTTACAAAATTCCAAAAGTACCCAAAATTACTGTGTAAAAAATACATAATAAATTAATTAAGGAAACGCATAGTCAGAAGAACATTTATTGAGCTCACAAATCGTAATCGTGGATTCATTATCCATTTTATTTTATTGTCATCAAATCGCTTGCTTATACATAGCTCGCATATATTACGTGTATCATATGGCTCAGTAATACGCAATATATTTATAGGCTTAGCCGTTTTCTTTTTGTTTTGTCTGACACGGACAATTATTTTTTTTTCATTTTGTTCCAATTTTTAACATTTATTGCAATCCTATCCCTAAGTAGCGTTATGTCGCTACAATCTACCTTAAAGCAAAAGTGACAATACAACAAGCAGTGACGTCTCATAATTGAGTAGTGTTAAGTATTTGAGCGCACACTCCGCACCGCTCTCATTCGGATCGCAGCTTTACAATCAAACAAAATGTTCGAGATCTTGTCTGAATGGAGCTTATATTTCAACGTCACGTATAATGCTGTAGATGTATTAGTAAATACGCAAGGTTACGCAACCACTTTGGCAAGGTTTCATCCAGTTGAGTGTATTTTAGTAAGCAGCCTGAGGGTTCCGTCTTGAACATAACATGAACGTTCAGCTTCTAGAAAATCATTTGTCTCGTAAAGAAGTATGGACGCTGGAGGATATTTTTTGCGATGTTTTTTTAATGTAGGAACCAGGATAGCGAAGCAAACATAAAATGACTTATCTGTGTTAGAAATTATTATTGTTATCTGTGTTAGAATTGTCGACCAAGGGCAGGATTGCCAAACATAACTTAACAATGTATTTGCATATACATACACACACACATCTATATATTTATAATTAGTTTAAAAATAAAAGGTAGGTAATAACATATCTAAATGTATACATAGGGTACACTGGAAGTTCTGCGCTCCTGGATGCTCATAAATGTTTGAATTTCGAATGTTATATTGTTTTAAATATAAAAAGCTCGGCTCCGTCTTACGAATTTTCGATCAGGTCACGTGTCCTGACGCGAGTTTAACATTTTTTTAAAGAAGTTTTCACCTCAAAAAAATTTACCTCCTGCTAGTAAGACCGTTATGATCTCACCACGGGTTACAAATATTGGATATCCAGATAGTTTATTCCCTTTTCCTTTTGTACCCTAAAGAAATACCAACAACATCTTTTCCTTAAGTGTAGAACATTTGATATCGATTTACTTGTTTCCGAGTAACATATGTGTCCTAATGAGTATTTCGGATATTGTATTTGCTAATGGAGCTGTGGGTGTGAGCTTAAGACGTGTTTGAACATGTTAGTAAATTGAGATAAAAATGATTGGATTATATTGGCACTTCAAGAAATTAATTTACTGTTGTTTTTAGTTTTAAATAGTAGTCTACTAACAGGTTATAATAACACAATATAAAACGCTTTTATAATGTTACCACATATTTCTATAACAGCCTGTATTTTCAAGTAATGTCCATATATATAAGTATCCGAAAGTTTAACAAGAAAACCGTAACTGTCTGGCCTTGACGAGGACTCCCTAAAATGTTATCGATATTACCGAAGATTGGAAAAATAAAACAAGTCTATCTGATACAAAAATTGCATGCACAGTTTATTAAATTTGATTCACAAATGGTCATAATATTACGTAACCTACATACGACATTATAGTATAGCAAGAATATAAATTTCCTTGGCTTGTAAATCAGATATAAACAAAGCCGATAACTCTTTACACATATAAAAAGAAAATGAACAAAGAAACATTATGTAATCAACATAATAATTTGTGCACGAATTGAATATTGCACAGACGCGTATAATTCCGACCCAGCGAAGTTATTCTACGAAACAGCATTAATTCCGCGTTTCCACTCGAAGAGAACTACGCATTCTCAATGGAACTTCCTGTAGAATATAAAGTCTGAATTGTAAAATATTTTGCTTTTAGCATCGCTTGCCGGATAAAGCCGGATCTACACTGTACAAACGTATGCTAGGCTTGAACGCGTGAAACGTTATTGTAGCGAAGTGTGGAAGAGATTTACCGCTTGACTCGCGTTAAGACGGTCGACGATCTAAAAGTTATTTTTCCATCCCTAGAAAACAGTATTTTTTCTGTACGTGTATGCAAAATTTCATGGTGATCGGGTGAGGAGTCACGTTAAGGCGAGAAATTGGCGTGCTTATTTTTAACATTACATTAAGCATGGTCTTTGATTTTCCGCAGAAATGCATTTGATGAAAGTCAGTTGTAGAGGGTAAACATTGTGTACTTATCATAAAACTTATAAATTGCAGTAGATTTCAGTCATCAATTCAATCACTCGATCAAGTCTAAAAATTCATTATAGAATAACAACATATTAAAGTAACTTTAGGGCTGATAAATAAATAAGTCAACCTAAAAAATTGGTTTCCTAGTCAAATTCAATTTCTTTATTTCATAAAATTGACCATCAATTATTCGAAATCGTCGATTTAATAAATAATCATCATAATTAAAAATTATAGATTAACACACACAGAGTCACCGCAACAATAGTTTACTTTGTCAAATGTAAAATTATTAAAGAAAAAAAATGGATAACATAATATCACATCTGCCTGTTTCGATCTATAACAGTGTAAAGGCACATTTCGAAACATGGTGTTATCAATTTTCATTTATATTTTCATTAGAGCCAATTAAATGCCCGAAATGGATATAATCTATTAAGAACCCTAAATTTTATTACAAAATTAAACATGTCATTTATGTCAGTCGTTCTCAAGTTTGTTCCGTTTATTTGACGTGACTTCACTCTCCATATTTTCTTATTGTTATTAAATCGCTTGCATATTTTATAAAATAAAAAAATAAAAATCTTTTATTTTAGATGACAAGGCCCATTTCTTATTAGTATTAAGCATCTTAAAACTATGTTAGTGTGATATTGACTGAAAAATATTTATTGACTATATTTACAATTTGGCAGATTCAACAAGCTACATGTAGCTTAATGAATATACCAAAGGTAGTTCCATCTAGCCTCTCCTCAAACACTTTCAGAATGCCGTTGGTGCTCCCCCTTACCCTGCGTAGTAAGGAGGCAACGTTCTTGCGCATCACAAAATAAAAATCGTCCGTGTG
This sequence comes from Euplagia quadripunctaria, assembly GCA_963859945.1. Lineage (NCBI taxonomy): Eukaryota > Metazoa > Arthropoda > Insecta > Lepidoptera > Erebidae > Euplagia > Euplagia quadripunctaria. The sequence continues at coordinate 2,186,394 of OY982574.1, read as the reverse complement.
TGCATCAGCGAACATCCCTGACGCACTACAGTAAGGTGTAAGCCTCAACAGTATCCTGAAAGTATTATTATACTGTATACGCAGAGTGTCGTCTGCTTTTTGGGTATGATTGAACCAAAGGCTGCTGGTGTAAAATGTTTTACAATAAGCCTTGAGTATTCTAATTTTAACTGGTACAGAGCAACCAGTAAACCTTCGAGCCACCATATTGCCCCTCACAGCCATCGCCCTGCGTTCCCTTTCCAAATCATCTTTTAGATCCTCAGTAAGTATTTAAATTTAGAAACCTTTTTCAAAAGTAATCATGGAGGGACATGAAATTGACTTTTATTAATTTCTCTCAACACTAACATTTCACTATTTACAGGGTTATACTTTAATCCATGTCGTTCAGCATAATTGTCACAAATATTCAACAATTTTCTTATTCCATTGATTGATGCCCCCAGCAGCACTATGTCGTCTGTATAACTTAAGTTATTGACACATACCCCATCTACATGACATCCAACATGTATGCTACTGAGTTAAACAAGTAATTCATTTATATAAATATTAAAACGCCTCGGAGAGATAAGACCTCCCTACCTTACAATGCATTCGAGCACATTAGGGTCTGATAAAGCATTAGACCATTTCACAAAATTTCTCTGTCTGTCATACCACACAGGTAGTATAGATATTAAAGAATCAGGAACGTCCATTGCTTTAAGCTTATCCCATAATACTTTATAGGACACTAAGTCAAAAGCTTTTGTAAAACCGGATCTACACTGTACACAGGTATGCTAGGTTTGAACGCGTGATACGATCGAACGTTATCGAAGTGTGAAAGTGATTTATAGTATATGCTTTACGACTTACCGCATAGTTGCATTTGCCGCAGATTGCAGCATGCAACTGTAGGGGCAAAGAGTAATGGAATAAAGTGTTTGATTGATTTAGCATCAAACTTGCAATGCGCAGGCCGCACATATTAGAAAATCTTAAAATTTATGACATAACTTATACAAAATAATGGTTTCCACGTTTCCACATTTAGAAATATGAGTAAAAGAAGCACTTGACTACTTTGAGATATAGTACAAATGCTATTTACAATTTAATAATTGTAAAAACAGTTTCTACAGCTAATTCTATAAATTATAGGATGATTATTTTTATTTTTATCGCGAAAGGAATAAAAATACAGAATTCTTGATTTTCGTTTTCAAATTTGGCACACTTATATAGTTCAAAAGAAGTAACCACAAAAATCTCAAAATGAAAACTTTCTAACAAAAATAAAACCCTTGTAAAAATTAATCTGAAAAGAAAACACAGTTTTATATTTCAAGAGTGCAGTTAAGTTTTAAATGTTAGCATAAAATAAAGGATTATTGTTAGTATCATTTGTTTACCAACTATAAAAATAAATGTACTTTCTGATGCTTTTTAATTGCTACAGTGACCTGGGCTGTAGTGTAGATGCAGCTTAAACAGCGAGAATAAAGGTATCCGCGTACTGTTTTATTAACCTAGATGCGGAAACATCTAGGTTAGCGAATAATTCGATACACTCTCAAGCTCGCATTCTCTTGGTATGTGAATTTATTTCTACCTCTATATTGCACAAGGGAACTCTCGTAGATACAAAGTTTGCAAAATTCTTTTTTATCTGTGTCGTAAAAGTTAGGTTATGGTTCCTGTTTACAGAGCTAGCTCGTTTTATTTAAAGTTTTTATTGATTTTTTTGCATACAAGTTAGAAGCACAAGCTGTAGTAGGGCAACACTAACGCTACGAACGAGAGATAAATTTCTTTGTTTTTTCATTATGGCAACTGAGCCAACCCATGTAGACTAATTCTGCCAGCGTAGTAACAAATAAAATGTATATATAGATGAAAACACAATTATAATTGTAAGGTTAGAATATAAAATACAATTTTTATTTTATGAATTAAACCTTTCTTTACATGTAAATATGTAGTTAATATGTATGTAAATTTTTTTTTTTTAAACTATGTCATAGTTTGATAATATTGTTATTATAAAAAATTGCTAATACTTCGCATAGCTTTAGGGAAAAGTGTATAAAAGAGAAAAAAATTAAAAAGAAGGGAAACAAAAAATTAAAAACCATTTTTTTTTTTCATAATCACTACATAGTATAAAAAAAAGTCGCTTCCTGCTGTCCGTCTGTCCCTATGTATGCTTAGATTTTTAAAACTACGCAACGGATTTTGATGCGGTTTTTTTTAATAGATAGAGTGATTCAAGAAAAAGGTTTATATGTATAATACATGCATAATATAGTAGAGAAATACTGATAACTTTAGAGTTTTCTAATGTGATGTCGTAAATAAACACATTTTTTTGCGTTTACATTGCAAACGCTGGCTGAACCCTACAAGATAGATCAAAATAATGTACCGCAGTATTGTACACTGGTGTATTGGTATATGTCAATCTCTTAGGGATAACCCACAATAACCATTTTTTATCTTTTACTTTTTACGAGAAATAATGGTTTATTTACGAAGCGATTTTAAGCACTACAGCATTAAGCCTTATCAAATTAAGTACCTTAAATACATTGTGCATTTAATATAGATCAAAATTGCCCTTTACAGCATGTAATTTCAATGAATATTTTCGAAGATATTACAGATTTAAAATGCAGGAACGGTTGCGGCGGTGGTACCGGCAGAGGGAAAAAAGCTGTGAACGTTGTATATTAAGACATTCTGTAGTATATTTAGTATCATCATTGCACCCGTGCGAAGCCGGGGCGGGTCGCTAGTTACTTATAAAAATATTACGATTACATAATAACCTTCCTTTTGTGCTTTGCCGCTTTTGGGTTAAAACACGAGTAATAGGTTAAAACTACCTTAGTTACGTAATCACAGTCCAACAATGAATTACCTTTTTGAAGTCCAAGTAACGTTTCTCCTACATTTTTGTATGCTACTTACGTGAAAAATAGTTAAAAAAATCTATCACGTCAGAATGTTGAGTAATTTTTGCATAATTTTTCTATACGAATATAGTTAGAGGGCCATGAATGTATTGTATGTGTGAATGTAATGTAGCCATAAAACTTATAATTATGATACAAAAAAAAGTTTGTTTGTAAAAATAAAATAAAAATATACATCTTAGAAAATCTTCACCTGACTCCTAAAAGTAGAATTGGCAGGATTATATCCAAAGAAGTCATTAGAAATTTCTTAGGAAATCATAAAAGTTCCAATTATGGAAAAAATATAAACAACAGGCTCCAACTAACTTTTAAACTTTCGCGTTCGAGAAAAGAAGGAAGGTAGAAGGTTCTACCTCATGATCTCGACGACGGAGGGCGTGCACCGCTGAGCAAGTCAGCCCGTGACCACGGCCAGTGCAACCTGGTCGAAACGTCAGGCAATTCAGAGGTATGTAATACCTTTTCGTGATCGCGTTAATTCCCGTATAAGTACATAATTATAACAGGCTCCGAAATTTCAAAGAATAGGTTATATCTATATATATATAATAAGTATGATATTGTATATAATATACATAAGTTTATGTATGTTATGTATGTATATTTATATGTGTTTATATGTAAATAGTTGAAAATACAGAATATCTTTTTATTATCTATTTATTAGCCATGAAAAATATTGTAACAATTTTATTACACGACCAACTATCACTGAATCTCTGAATCATTTTGATCCATCCTAAGATTGCCTGGAAGAGATTGCATCTAGCAATAAGGCCGCCCTTTGTACATTATCTGTTTCACACATGAATGTATGATACTTCTACTGTAACTATGGTGTACGAATAAAGTGTTATCTATCTATCTATATATCTGTTGAAAATTTAAGAGTAGTTATCGAAGAACAAGGGGAAATATCTCACCAAGACATTAAAGAAAATTGAACGAAGAGTACCGAGGAAAGTCGAAAATTAACATAATAGTTGATTACTGTTGGATGGTGAAGCGCGATGATCTAAACCGGGCTTAGAAGAGAACATCGCTCAACAGAAGCTTTCCAGCAAAAAAACAAAAGGTTCCGCTAGCCTCTGTAGTATTTTGAAATATTCATCGTGACAATAACGATTCGGTTACCATTTTTTTTTTATGGAATAGGGGGCAAACGAGCAGACGGGTCACCTGATGGTAAATGACTACCGCTGCCCATGGGCACCTGTAACTCGAGAGTCACAGGTGCGTTGCCGCCCTTTAAGGTATGTAAGGAATAGGGGAAGAGCGGGACGACGGGAGAGGGGGATTAGAGGGGAAGAGAGGGGGGAGAAGGGAAGGACGGAAATAGGGGAAAGGGCAGGGTTAAGACCTCCGGTAACCTCACTCATGCGGCAAAAAGCAATGCATGCATTGTTTCACGGCCGGTTTTCTGTAAGGCCCTGGTATCGAGCGGAGTCGAGCCAGCTCATACGTGCCGAAGCATGGTTCTCCCACGTAAAATTACTAATATAAAACAATACTAATTATTCAGTAACCTTTTTACTTCTCATTGTTTTTTTCTTACAATAAAAACTTTCATGAGTGGTATTCATGTTTATTAGAAACTATACGGTTTTACTCACGTTTGTATTTCGAGGATGCCCGTCTAGTTTCGGACCCTACGGGGGCCCTTTTTCAAGGAGTGATCCTGCCGCGACGGTGTCAGGCGTCATACTGGGATTACTACGCTGCCACCGGTTCCTTTGTCTTTCGGAACGTGCGGATGTAAACGGTTGCGTTTCCGTTGCGTTGTGTGATGCGCTGTTGTTACCAACATTCACCGTGGATGCACACCATTTTTTTTCTTGAATACTCGAACTGTATTCGGCTTAACCACTTGGTGTTGCGTAGAGATTTAGCTTGAATCTGTATTCTCTGTCGCTGGTACTGCTCCGAAGAATTGTTCGGACTTATACCAGCACTTATACTTATGCATCTTTCCGCCATCGTCTAACGCGACAAAATTTCCATTCCCATCATATGGATAATCTGCACTCCACCACTGTGCGGTTCTCCCGATCATTTGTGCCTCACACAACCAACCATAAATAAACGAATTGTAAGTTAATTATGATTTTTATAAATTGTATTTTGAAAATTCTGATGTGATAGAAAGACCTTCCAATGATAAATCTGAAGTCGGTTGACTTAAGATTCGTCATTAGAAGGTCCCAAAAATCAATAAATCAGCACAAAATCGATAAAGGCAAAAAAAAACTTTAAATTTGAATATACAGCTTATTGCCGTCCTCTGCTGGACGAAGGCCTCCTCCAAGGAGCACCAACTATCCCGGTCTTGGGCAGTCCACATCTATCCGTAATAATTACAGTGTAAATAATCTTATTACATATATAATACGCATTTCCTCATTCTACTTAAACTGGCAAATTCTCTAAAAAAGCTGGCATTAAAAGGGTAACATTTTTTTATACCTACCTTATGAGGTCAAATTTCGTACAACATCATATCCCAGCCCATTCTACATAATCACCAAAACAGCCAGTCATTATACATAGAAACCAATATTCGATACCGGATTATTAACAGCTAATAGCGGACATCAATAACAAAGCTAGACGATAAGGTTGGACACAGTCGATGTAGTCTAGCTTTATGTACGTACTATCGATATTACACAGGGTGTTACAGAAAGTTGTGGTCACAGTTTAGGGTCGTATAGTATAGAACCCGTAAATAACGTAAAACGCTACACTTTTAGGAAAGTTCGTGTAAAATTGCCATAAAAAATCATAATAGGATGTTGTTTAGTAACGTTCACCCACATTAGAAATCTAAGAACACTCTCGATCAAGTCACCATTCAAACAAAAAAAAAACGCCCTTAAGTCGGTCCATTCGTTTGGGAGCTACGATGCCACAGACAGACACACAGACACATATACCCACAGACACGTCAAACTTATGGAGTCTGTGCGGAAAGAAAACCGTCGTAGAATTTAAGGTCGCTGCAGTGCTAAATTACCTTTTTTTATTATATTGACAATACTGTTATGTCATTATAGTTCGACAATAAACAATACTGCACAATACAGTAAACAATAACGACTTAACAGTGTAAAAAGGTAATTTAGCACTACTGCGACCTCAAATCCTACGACGGTTTTCTTTCCGCACAGACTCTAACACCCCTCTTTTTGCGTCGGGGGTTAAAAAGAATGTCCTTGGAGTTTTTTACCTTTTATTCTCCATGGGATCTACTTATTGGATCAGGCAACTAGCTTCACGACAATACAAAAATATGTATATTTAGTTTAATTAAAATTAATGATTTTGAATCTTGACAATTGACTTTCAATTTGATGATAGCAACATATGACGTCAGAAGCTGTCATTTCATTCAAGTTTCTACAGAACCTATAGTTTTTATGTTTAATAAAGAAAACTGGTTTAGCTTGACAGTCGACTATTGGCACTTAATTCATGAGCAGTAGAATTTGATGTATTCAACAAAATGTTCCATAAGCTACCCTCTGATATGCCGTCCTTTGATTATAAACTCCATTAACGGTTAGAATCAAAAGCAATTATGTTGTTTAAATTACTTTATAAAAAACATTTGACCATAAATTTATTACAAACTAGCAGAACCCCGCGGTTTCACCCGCGTAAGTCCCGATCCCGTTGGAATATCGGGATAAAAAGTAGCCTATGCGTTAATCCAGGTCTCCAGCTATATACATACCAAGTTTCATCCCAATCGATTCAGTGGTTTTTGCGTGAAAGAGTAACATACATCCATCCATCCAAACTTTGACATTTATAATATTAGTGGGATGATAAAATCGAATGTCGAGCAAACATCGATACATTAATATACTAGTTTGAGCTTGTGTCTACACTACTGATGTCAATATTTCGTGCAAATGTAATGCCTTATGTGATTTACTGTAGTAAACATATTTGCTTTGACGATTGAAATGCCTTGTAACCAAATTAACAGACATTTAATTTACCAACTAAATTATACGTGCAATGGTCTTCTGTAACTGGAGAAGTGAATGCTATTGTGTTGATATAATAGTTGTTTTTCTTTTCTATCGGTTCTGTGGTTTTAAGACTTTTTGATCGATCTGAAACGGTTTACCAACAGTCGATTGGTCCATGAACCGTTGGTCAACATTATCTTTAAACCATAAACTTTTCGTCCAATGGACTTTTCATCCACGAACGTTTCGCCAGCATTACTCTACGTCGATTCACTATTTATAGTCATCGATCGTTGTCACAGGTGTGTCGCGATTAAGTCCAAATTTACACATCAAGGACGTACAGTCGTGAAAGTTTAAAAACAATTATGTAAAATTTGTTTTGAGGTGTAGTCATATTACCATAGATTTCAAAAACAAACTTTGCATCTAAATTATTCATGTATTTACTTCTAAATTAGAACTTTTGTTCGGTTGGTTACGTGTGACTTGAATCCTAACTAATATTATAAATGCTAGTGAGTTTGTTTGTTACGCTTCATCATGAAATTTAGCATACACGTTGTGAAGGATACAGAATCGGACATAGGGACCTTTATCCTGAAAGACTAGTGATTCCAAGGAATAGAAAAATAACTTAAGCGCGAGCGAAAACAAAATTTAATAAATTTTCTTCTAAATTGCAAGTTTGATAGGGGTTATTACCGTAGCGGCAGAAAGGGAACGGGAAAGAACTCTTCACTCACCAGACTCACCAGGCACCGGAGGGTGCACAACGATCTTCGACTTCGACGAGCGCGACGAACAGGGCTATCTGTCGCCCTAGCAGAAGCAGGTCTGAGACGGCGGCGCGACGAGTTCCGCGCCTTGCTCAACAGGCGGCCAAGTCTGCCGCGGCTCACAGGGATTTTCTTTCTAGGGTAGTCCTGAGGCCCCGGCAATAAAACCCAGTGAGGGAACACTGTGTGATTTTAGTTGGTTCGATTCTAGTCCTTTTTTTTTTAAATGTGTGGAAACCCCCACGGGTCATCACCTCACCAGGGCCAAACGGCGAGGTGGTATGTCGGACTCGAACCGACTAAAACCACACAGTTTTCCGTCACCGGGTCTTATAGCCGGGGCCTCAGGTGTACCCTAGAAAGGAAATCTCCGTGAACCCCGGTAGACATGGCCGCCCGTTACACCAAGCGACCTCACTATGAGGTGCAAATGGTTCTGTCCCCTCTAGTTTAGAAAGTCGCGCCACCGTCTCGGGCCTGCTTCTGCTAGGGCGACAGATAGCCAATTCCGTTATCCTCAGGAAAGCAGTCGATTTAAGTCCTTAGCGTTTGGCCCGGTGAGGGACGACCCCTGGGGATTTCCAAACAAAAAAAAAATGTTCCTTATCTGCATCTACATCTGCATCACATTTTTTTTACTTTATTATTTGCAATACCAAATAGTCTGTATTTTTACACACTTTATATTAGCTTCACTTGTATGTTTGTTTGTATGTTTGTAACCGACTCCTTCGGGCGTGATTTTGGTCCACTTTAAACGGCCAGATTTCATTTAAATTTTGCACACGTGTCAAAGACCGATGACAATGCAATAATTCGATTAAATTTTTTATTTTTTTTAGTTGAATTTTCTATAAATGCGTGTTTTTTAGCTTTTTAAACTATAATTATATTTATGAACATAAATAGGTATAATTAGATGCATAGGAGCATTTAATACACAAAATTTGTCGCAAAGAAAATCAACCAAATCGTATTTATTCCAGTTCAGTAATGTGGCGCAGTATACTAAACTCTTAGTCCTGTAGCATAATGATCATAACATCTTCAGTTTGAGTATCGGATCATTTAAATTGTGACGTGGTTTTCCTGTTATGAAGTTTTCAGTAACATATTTCGATTTAAATCGTATGTATGTTTAACGTGGACGAGTAGCTTCAAATAAGCTTTCATCAATAAATATATAAGCGTGATTTTATTATAATATTAGTATAATATTAGGGAATTATTGGCTCAATAAGTTTTTTTTTATGGGGTAGAGGCAGACGAGCAGACGGGTCACCTGATGGTAAGCGACTACAGCTGCCTGGGCACCTGCAACTCAAGAGTCACAAGTGTGTAGTTGAAGGGGAGGAAGGGGGAAGAGGGAGAGTGCGGGTAGGGGGAAAGAAGGGGGAGGGGGAAGGGTTAGGGCCTCCGGTAACCTCACTCACTGCCTGTTTTCTGTGAGGCCGTAGTATAACTCCGGTCGAGAGTACGAGAAGAAAGAAGTAGAAAGTGGGCGTGTCCATGAGTTTGAGTGCGAAAATATGTATATTTTTGTGTATTTGCTTAACTTATCCATTATAATTAAACTTGTTGCAAAATGCTGTTCACGTTATTAGCACAATTAGGTATTAGTAATGCATTTGACCTAACATTAATAACAACTGTTATGAGCTAAACTCGGTCACTAGTGCTGGGCTGCATGTAATCGATAATTATCGATTAAAATTATCATTCTTATACGTTCAACATATCTATGTATACTAGAAATCGCGTGGTTGAACTTTGAATGATTTGTTTTATTTTATTGACCAGTGTAAATTGAACTGTCATTGTATAGTTTGGGTGTATTTATAATTTTTAAATTTATAACACATATTGCTAATAAAGTTTAGCTTTCTGCACTTCTTCGACATTTCACATTCCTCCATTTGTAAAATTTGCTTAACAATTGGTACAAACTATTCACGTATTAACGGCCATTTTCACCTCTTTTTGCTAACCGATTTACGTTGTTTCGTTTTTGTTTTGTAACTGGTGACGAGCCTTTATGAAATCAATAAATAAAAATAGTTTTGTTTTTCAAAATAATATAATCGCCCTCTGGTCGAATTTAGATATACACACACACATCTGTATATATGTGTCTGAGCGTGACGGTCACATGAGTTGAGTGCTTTTTCCCCATACCAAAAGTGCCCAACGTGCCTAAAGAAATGTTCACTTCCTTCAAAAATGACCACTTTTAGTACGATTTTATTAATAAAGTGTTTTTTTTTTTCTTTTATATTATAATTTATTGTTTACCAGATTAGTGGTAAATTATCAAAGTAAACCTGACGATAACTACATTAGATACTTCCGATCTCAAAGGTTACGTCGCTTTTTTTTATTTTATTTTTTTTATTTATTTAATATTTAATAACTATTCAAAACATACTAACTTTTAAAGAAAGTTTCACCGACTTCAATGCGCCTAATCATGATAAATTGTAATAACTGCTTCGGCACGTATGAAGGGATACCACGGCTTCACAGAAAACCGGCAGTGAAGCAATGTTGCATTGCTTTTCGCCGAGTGAGTGAGGATACCGGAGGCCTTAACCTTTCCCCCCTCAACCACCCTTCCCTCCACCCATCCCCCTTTCACTACTCCCACCTTAAAGGCCGGCAACGCACTTGTGACTCTTGAGTTGCAGATGCCCATGGGCGGCGGTAGTCATTTACCATCAGGTGACCCGTCTGCTCGTTTGCCCCCTATATCATAAAAGAGCTGTATTCTTCAGCTCTTAATTTCCCACCCTTATAGGTGGAATATTTTTTTTTAAATTAAATGGAACCAACCCTAAGTACAAACAATTCAATTAAAAAAAAAATATATCGAAATCGGCGCACACACATTCACAAATGGTGAAGATATCGAAAAACATACACACAAAAAAAAAACAATATTCAGTCGAATGGAGAACCTCCTTCTTTTTAAAGTCGGTTAAAAATGGCAATCACTACATTGATTTCTGGATACTCTGTAGAGGAATTGTTTGGTCTATATCAAGCGTGCGCATCTATCCAATTTGGGTTTGAATACAAGACGAATAATTTTGGCCGTAAGTTTGTTTGCCCGATTTCTTCTCACAAGGCTCATTGGAAATGAGGTTGTGTGCCCGATTTCTTCTCACAAGGCTCATTGGAAACAAGCGGTTGTGGATCGACACAGGCAAATAGCGATCTTACCTATTTGCAACACTTTAATTGTTTTCCTTTGCACCAAACAACCTATTGTTCCAGTGTCATTGTTTTGATCTACAATTTTTGAATTTTAGTTTAAAAAAAGAGGATATCAAAGAATTTTATGAAATAAAAAACTTTGAGCTTGAATTTACATATAGCTTGAAGTCCTCTTTGTCAGCATAGTAACAAAACAAATATACCAACTGAATAGTTAGTACAGTAAATAAATAGTAACATGTCATAATAGTTCGTGGCGTAACTAATGGATAATCCTTTACCCGCGCGTGAGACGATTTACATTTATGTATAGTAAATTTACCCTGGCTTTTTAAATTTTAGTTATATTCAAAATAAAATAAAAATTAAGCTTAAAAAAAAACTTACTAGTGAGTACTTGAACAGCAACTTATCAAAATATTTGAAAGCAAAAGCGCTTATTACTTAATATAAAATTTATTTTTCTTATCATCCGTGTTGTCCTTCTTTCACAAACAAGTAAAGGATTATCTACTAATTATTTCATATCCTGTAAAATACTTCGCTACTTAATCTCGACAGTACGTCACATTGTAACGTGGCACTATAATACAAAGTGCCCTAAATTGCCACAAAGCAATGTAGTACACTTTCCTAATCTGTAACAATGGATGTCACTTATGATGTCACCACTGATTTTCAACGAGAGAATTAATTCCTGTCTAACGCAGCCGTAGGTAATTAACATCATGTAGTTATTGCCAACTCGCTTTAAACGAAACTAGGTCAAAATTGATTCACTCAAAGCCAAAGTGTAACATTTGAGAAATTACTGTAATTACCCGAAATATCGCCGTTAGCAGGAACCGACGACTATCGACATATTGGTCGGGTACGGCCCAGTTATAAATTACACCCGCATCGAACAACCTCATATCCGAGTTTGGGAACTCGATTACTGAATTGATTACGTCGATTGAAACCACCAGGATAACTCAAGAGAGAAAATTAAGGTCGACCAAAGGAAATATACATTTTAAAAACAATTTTTGTAATTTATTATTTATTATTGCATTTATTTATTTACGTGGGAGAGCCATGCTTCGGCACTTATGGGCCGGCTCGACTCCGCTCGATACCACGGCCTCACAGTAAACCGGCAGTGAAACAATGCTTGCATTGCTTTTCGCCGCGTGAGTGAGTTTACCGGAGGCCCTAACCCTTCCCTCTCTCCTATTCCCGTCCATCCCCTCTCCTCCCCTCTGATCCCCTTCTCCCCGCTCTTCCCCCTCTCCACCTCTTCCCCTATTCCCACCCTAAAGGGCGGCAACGCACTTGTGACTCTTGAGTTACAGGTGCCCATGGGCGGCGGTAGTCATTTACCATCAGGTGACCCGTCTGCTCGTTTGCCCCTATACTTACCGTAAAAAAAAAAAAAAAAAATTATAACTTACTAGTTGTTCCCGCAGTTTTATCCGCGTTTATGGTCACTGCCACGCTCCTAACGGTCTCAGCGTAATGTTATATAGCCTATAACCTTCCGCAATTAATACTCTATCCAATATGAAAGTATTTTGAAGCTGACTGGTAGTTCTAGAGTCCCAGAGGTTAGCGTGTTTAAACATACAAACAAAAAAACTGTTCAGCTTTATTATATTAGTATAGATAAAAAAAAAATTTGTTAACTACTGAAAAGATTATAATATTATAGACGTACAAATTCCTTATTTTTTATCTTGTGGTAAGCTCCCCGGGTCATATCTGCGGGGCTAAGAGTGAACCGCTATATCGGAATCCAACCGACTCAAGCCACGCGATTTCGTCACAAATGTAATTATTTTTTATTTATTTGTTCAGTACTTACATACATAGTATTTTTTTATTTATGAGGTACGTAAAAAAAATACTAAGAAAGTTCCTTTAGACTGCATATTATTATGTATGTCAGACGTTCTTAAATAATAAGTATAATATTATTAATTATTTGGATTTTTTATCGAAGTTTACTAAGTACTAGTAAGTTAATATTTATAGATAGATAGATAACACTTTATTATTTATAATTAGAAATAAAAAAAAGATCTTATGTCTTGTATTAAAATGCGCAAACAATGTAATACACGCAAGCGAATCCGCGTTCACAACTAGATACAGATTAACATTAAAAATTACATAAGATTATTTTCTTTCTACTACACTGCCGTGCCCATAACAATATATATTACCTATTGTGATAACACCTATACAACGTTATAGTATGTAATAGGTGCTTATCGAGTATCAAATAAATATATACCAGCGAAGTATATAAACGTGGAAGTTCAAAGCCCTACTAAATCGTGGTCCAGAGAGAGTACGTCGACACGTTACGTATCGTTGTCTAGATACAGCCGGGTAATAAATCACATCCGGACCGTACCCGTGTCCGTATTCGGAAGCAGCCATATTGCCCAGGCGTAGTATATTCCGCTCTATTATTTGATACACGGGTGTGGTTGACACTGTGGGAGAATTCACCTGATTGAATTTCGAACGAGAAACGATCAACCGGGAAAATATATTGTTTAAAATAATAACTTAAGATACCTTACACACGGCCGTCTGATCCCGAACTAGGCAGAGCCTGTACTATGGTACAGACCGCTGATAAACATATTTATATATTACTAAATACATAGATACATGTTATAGATGAATTACACTCAGACACGGAACAAATGATTGTGATCATCACACAATTTGTTCTGGGTGGAATCACACAATTATTTATATTATACTTTTGCAGTAAATCTTTTAGATACCAAACGCAATAAGAGCGTAATGCCATGTCCAATAATTTAGAGGCAACATCTGGTCAGCAGGTCATCAATTTAAGTGCGTTTGGGCGTTTGTTTGTGCCATAAATATTATAGAAAAGAAACATAGCTCATTTAAGACGAAAAGACGAACGAAGAAGATTTCATTTCACATACATACATACACACACATACAGGTCCCACTTATAAGCATATATTTATTATTAGACGACCTAACTCATTACTTGCGGAGAGACGACTGCTGCGCGGGGCGAATACTCGCACCTTCATATACGAATTACTGCGTCAGCATTGTCCCTACAGTCTCCACCTATGTTGCTGTTTTGCTTAGGACGGAATTGATATAACATTCCCTCACGCCTTTATCCCCGAAAAGGTAGACAAAGACGTATTAAACACCCACATTTTACCAGTTAAAATATAGTCCCACTCTCGTAATATGGGGCATAATAGGGTGCCCATTGCCATCGAACGAGCACTTTGGGAATTAAAGATGGGAAAATTTAAAGTTAATTGAAAGGGAAAGGAAGGTAAGAAGGTAAGGCAATGGAAAAAAAGGGATATTGCTTATATTGATTGGGATTGGGAAGTGCAAGCCATAGTTCGAGCAGATCAAGGTCGCATACTTGTAACTCGAACTGGCTGTTGCCGGGGAGTACGAGCCTTCCAGCTCTGGAACTGGTTTTATAAAAATATAATGTTATAAAATTCTTAGATGAAACTGTCCCTACCATGCCGTGGCAATTTGTAAGTAAAACATCACTCATCACGCAATTTACTGTAAAACATGTTTGTAAACTCTGTATTAGTGTATGTTCTGTAAGTTGTCCTAAATAAGTAAATAAAATAAATAATATTTCTAACCACTCCAACATACTTAATTCGTTACGTGTGCCCAGAAAGTTTAATTTATTTATTCTTTATTGTAAACTAAAGGTAGATGACACATCTTAAAATCAAGGAAATGGTATGTACCGCTTAACCCAAACCTGAGTTTTCTTCCAGCAAACCTTGGTGTGAATATAGGATAGTAGAGAACGTTAGAGGCAAAGTCATATGTATGTTAAACTAATTAGAAATATCAATTGTACAAACATATATACATACATATTATAAGTCTTGTTTTTGGAATAAGTTGCAAACGAGCAGACGTGTCACCTGATGGTAAATTACTACCGCCGCCCATGGGCATCTGCAACTCAAAAGTCACAAGTGCGTTGCCGGTGTTTAAGTGGGAGTAGGGGAAGGGTGGAACGGGGGAAGAGGGAGGAGGGAAGAGTAAGGACCTTTAGTAACTTCACTCAATCGGCGAAAAGCAATGCAAGCATTGCTTCACTGCCTGTTTTATGTGAGGTCGTGGTATCACTCCGGTTGAGCCGGCCCATACATGCCCTAAACATGGCTTTCTCACGTTATGTCTGATTTATTGTTAGGAGAGAAAATAATCTGTGTCATGCTCGGTGTTTCTGTCGCTCACTGTTTTTGATCCTGGTACAGGAGGCACAATGGGAATGTGGATAGGATTTTGACTGGCCTGTTGGTCTAGTGATTAGTGATCCTGACTACTAAGCCAGAGGTCGTGGGTTCGATTGCCACTCAGGACAAATAAATGTGTGATGAGCGTGATCATTTGTTCTGTGTCTGGGTGTAATTTATCTATAATATGTATGTATTTAAAGATATACAAGTATGTTTATTAGCAGTTTGGTTACCATAGGACAGGCTTTGCCTAGTTTGGGATCAGATGGCCGTGTGTGAAATATGTGGAGTTATTATTATTATTCCTATAAACAGATTTCCTGTGACACAAATGCATAAGTTCAATATCTGAAAGTAATCCAAAAACATAATCTCTATAACAAATCATAAATCGATTAACTCGCTATACAGTTGCCATTTACATAGTTGTGCTTATAGGATGGAATGCCAAAGACCATTTTTTTAAGAAATTTTGTAATGTTTTCGTTCGTCTTTTTTATAACTTTCACAATTTAAAAATAATCTTTCGCCTAAATGTAATGCCATCTATTAATTGTTGTATTTTTCTAAAAAAACTATTATTTGTTACTATTAAACTATTATTATTAAAAAACTTCTATTTAAGTAAATATAAACCTTTCAAAGACAAATCAAGGTTTTGACCTTTATTTATATATTTTATTTATATATAGGATTTTGACTGGCCTGTTGGTCTAGTGATTAGTGATCCTGACTGCTAAGCCAGATGTCGTGGATTCGATTCCTACCCAGGACAAATAATTGTGTGATGAGCACGATAATTTGTTTTGTGTCTGGGTGTAATTTATATATAATATGTATGTATTTAGAAATATATAAGTATTTTTATCAGCGGTCTGGTTACCATAGTACAGGCTCTGCCTACTTTGGGATCAGACGGCCGTGTGTGAGATGTGTGAAGTTATTATTATTATACATCCTCACAAACTTCCACGTTTATAATATTAGTAGGATAATTTAAGATACAGAATAAGTACCGAACTTTACGGAATAAGTCCCGATCAGCCGATAACTAGAGCAAAGTAGACATCTCTAACAAAGGGTGCCTTTGATAAATCTATCTGACGGAATTCTTTCTACGATGTCTTCACACTTTATTGCAACAAACCTCGTACGAGTGAGCAGGACGGCAACAACAAACATTTTATTTCAACAAAGTTTGGAATGGAGCTTTGTTTATCTGATTTTACTCCGTTTGCTATGTGAGAAATGTTCGACTTTCATGATGGTATCGTTCGGTTGACAAAATGATTTATGTATTACATTTCGAGATATTTATTTTGATACTTAATACGTAACGATAAAGTCCACAGTCCACCTAATGGAAAACTGTTAGCTTACAGTCCTCAATCTATCCGTAAAAGCAATATTACGGGCCTGTTGGTCTAGTGGTTAGTGACTGCTTAGCTGTCGTGGCTTCCATTCCCATTCAGGACAAATAATTGTGTGGTGAGCATGATCCTTTGTTGTGTGTCTCGGTGTGATTTATTTATAATATGTATGTATTTAGAAATATATAAGTATGTTTATCAGCAGTCCGGTTACCATAGTACAGGCTTTGCCTAGTTTAGGATCAGAAGGCCGTGTGTGAGATGTGTCGAGTTATTATTATATATTATTATTATATTATTATCCCTCTCCTTGCAATGCCTTCCCTTCTTACCTATCTTTCCCTTTCAATATGTGTACTCCCAATTTTCCCATCTTTAATTCCCAAAGTGCCCGGTTGACGGCAACAGGCTTGCCCCTATTACGTAAGTGGGACGAAAAAAATATAGTTGGCAAAATTCTTCTGCCTTCGAGGATACAGGCATTAATGTAAGCAGGTTTCAAGATGTGATTTAAATAAGTGTCATTGTGAGATACATCCTGTATATCTATTTATTGCAAAAATAAGCTTTTATTACGAAATAATCAAAACAGCAATATTTACTTCAGTATGGTTAAGTCGCTAATCCTACAATATAACACCCATTTGGAGTTCAGGGATAATCTTTTTCAATGACATCACGGCGGTGTAAAGTAATTTACGTCGCACAGGAGTCTATTTGCTTTATTAAAGTAGAAGATCGCACATATTTTTGTTTATACACATATCGTAACACATATATATATATATATATATATATATATATATATATATATATATATATATATATATATGTGGGGCATGACGAATTCAGAGCGGGGGAAACACTACCATCTTACAATAGTCTATCACTAACCGACGTTATCAGCCGTGGTGTTCTACCAAGAGTAACATTTGTGTTGCAGTTGTTTTTAGGCACCAATAACCGCTGAGCTGAGATGTCAGTTTGTTTGTTCACGACATAGCTATAAACTAGCTCTCTATGCAAAGTTAGCACTTATATTTACTTAGCTATCGCTATCGAGCTAAGACCAGGACTCCACAGATAGGTAGTGCAAATTGCTAATTATTTTTCTTTTAATGAATTTTCAGTGGCCAACAAAAGATTAAAAATAAATGTTTTAACGATAGCGAACTATGACGTCACAGGTTCTTATTTCATACAAGCGTTTTACACAACGTATCGTTTTGAAGTACAGATTTTATGACTTATAACCTTATATATATATATATATGTGCGTGGTGTACCACCACGCATATGGCCGTCTGATCCTAAAATAGGCAGAGCCTGTACTATGGTAACCAGACTGCTAATGAACAAACATATACATTACTAAATACATACATATCACTACATATTATAAAACGAAGTCCCCCGCTGCATCTGTCTGTCTGTTCGTGCTAAGAGGCGCTGATTCATGAGGAAGATTTAGGTGTATAATTTGTTAAGGTTTTGTGTAAATTGTCTGAAATATGACGATGACTGTTAAAGATGTCGGCAAAAACCATTATACACATCAGACACAGAACAAATGATCGTGCTCATCACACATTTATTTGTCATGGATTCGAATTGAACGCACGACTTCTGGTCCAGCAGTCAGGCAGTCAATCTGTCAACGTTTAATGAAGAGAAACTGATTGATCTTGATACTGAACTGAAAAGGTTATTTGGAACGCAACCGATTCCGTTGATAAGCTCGTGATATGCGGGTTTACCTTTCAACGTGCTGATTGATCAGTAAACGGCTGTGCTGCAGTTCCATGAAACCCTGATGCTATTGCAACATGACAATATTCCGATGGAGTTTCCTCTCTATTGAAGTGCATAGGTATTTTAGGTAATTCAATATTTGACAATATTTGTACCATATCAATCCAGGCCAGAGGTTGTGACTTCGATCTCTAATCAGGACAAATAATTATGTGATGATCAGACTTATTCGTTTGTTTTTGGTGTAATTTATCTAAAATATGCGTGCTTTAAGTGATATAAGATTATGTTTATCAGCAGTTTGGTTACCATAGTACAGGCTCTGACTAGTTTGGGATCAGACGGCCGTGTGCGTGTATGTCTCAAGTTATATATACATATTATTATTAACAACTATTTCACTTGACTGTCTTGACGTTACACGCATGCATAAATATTATAATAATGTTGTATTTATTAATTTCCAAAAGTATAATAATTACATACTATAGGTAGTAGATATATAGAATATATCAATCAATGAATTTATCAGCCTAGTGCAGTCCAGCTGGAAATAGACCTTCCTCAATGTGCGCGCCATCTCACTAAGTCCTCCGCCTTACGCATTCATTCTATCCCAGCTACCTTCTTCAGGTCTTTGGTCCATCTGGCTTGTCTGGCTACTTATGCCAAAGGACCGATGGCCTTTGGAGCAAAGGGTCCCTGAATGGAGATCGCGAATCGGTAAACGAAAGTTAACACGCCTCTCAGCAAGATACAGTCAATACTAAGATATATTTATTTGCCTTTTCGATATGAGTGCACAAAATGTAAAGCAAGAAGCAAAGTAGCGCCTTGGCGAATCAATATTCTAAGCCGAATGCCAAACATAGGTGGTGGGTGTTTGTCGACTCCAGCAATTTGCTCGGGATTCTGTAGCGATCCCCACGCTTCCAATGTTTGTTTGTAGATTCGGTTTAGAAGAAACATTTATGTTACCACAATCTCTAAATTGATGTGGTATTAAGGACAAGTTTCTTCGAAGCTTATTTCTTGCAACATTAGAATACAAACTTTATCAATAAACAGGCATCTATACATTAGAACGGTTTGAACGCAATAGTCGATCATCTTTATTTCATAAAACCGTTTAATAATTGTTTTAAATCGTCTTTTTATTAAATTTAAAAAAAAGTAGATCGATACACACAATGTCACCGCAAAAATGGATTATTTTATCAGAAGTAAAATTATTTTATTTTAATTTATTTTATTTATCATTTTTTGTGGAACAGAGGTTTTACAGAGATCTTAATATATAAATGTTGTCGCACTATGTCCTACCACATAACGTGGTGTACAAATTTACATGGTTAGTAACGATGCTTAAATTATGGTTAGTATATATAAACAATAAATAAAATTAATGCCGTGTTGCAAATATTTACCACAGTTGTGTCTAAATAGTTGAGCCTTGTGAGAAGAAATCAGCCAAACAAATTCACGGCCACTCTTTTAAATCACCAGATAGATTTACAATATTATGTAAAATGTGCTACAGTATAGATTTGTTGTGCGCCATTTTGTTATTAAAACAATTTTGTCCCAAGCATTTTTATCTTCCACCCCATGCATAGTTTTCGTGTTACTGTGTTAGAATTTTAATTTTATTTGGGATTTTACCATAAAAGGACTAGGAGCTAGTACAACAAGTTTTTATACGACATTATGAAAGAAAAAGAAAATAACTAAAATGGACAAATCTGCCTGTCTCAATACCAGTCAGTTTACGAATTTTTCTAACTGCGTATGCGCAGAATTGAGTCCATTCGATAATTTATTAATATTTAGGACCTACTAAGGCTTAGAACTCAGAGTATTGCCTAAGAGATTTGTAACATCCACCAGTTTTAAGTCATCTTCTTTAACCATTATAGTGGTTTTCATCTGTTTCACTTTTGGACTAGTGAACCGGGTACATTTAGTCTCTTCTTCATTAATAAGTAAGTTTTTAACTTTAAACCAATGAACCACTTTCGCAATAGCACTATTTACATCGTCAACTTTGTAGTCATACGTTTTAGTCTAAATAAGAGTAAAGTAACATATACAAACAATACTTTCTCGTAATTATTCTTAACAAGATGAGGAAAGTCATTAGTGTAGAAGAAGAACAAAAATAGGCCGAGGATAGAACCCTGTGGAACTCCCATTTTTACCACCGATCCTAGACATAGCTTGCCATTAATAACGACTTGGTAAATGCTAGAAAGTCTACCGCAGAGTTTTTGATTATGGTGTAATTTTCTAATCAGACTTTCGTGAACAACACAATCAAAAGGCTTGTATAAAACCCAAAAAAAAATACCTAGGGCATCGTGGGCATCGAAGTCATCAAAGATACGTTTTACAAGCTCTACGCCGACATCAGTACATACCAGTATATAAATTATTTTTATGAATGAAACTTTACATTTTATCATAAATGTTTTATCTAATTTACTGAATACCGGTAGTACGGAAATTGGTCTAAAGTTGGTTGGGTCTGAATTACTACCAGATTTGAACAACGAAATAATTTAATGGATTTTATTGGACTATGAAACTGATGAACACGACTATTAACGCGTTAAAACAAACTGTTGACTTTTATAATATCACTATACCTACGGGTACCTCAGTTTGAGTAGCATATCTCTATTTCTAATTCTTTAATCCTGCAACATCAAATTAATTTCTAATCTTTCATTAATTTTTAATATTACTGTCGGTACTTCAACACACCAACTCTCAAAGTCTATTTTAATTATCTCTGTATTTTAATCCATTTGTCTTGCTAAAAATATTTTAATCCTACTCACTGAAGTTAATATTTAAAAGCAATGATCAAAAGAACGTAACCAGTACGAGTTCATGGCAAACATTAAATTATACGAATCTTCAAAGAATATTTGCTTACCAACGGAACATAAAGCATTTGATGTTAAACCAAAATTAAATTAATTTCTTCTTCAAAGCAATTTACGTTAGAGCATTAATTCTTATAATTATATTACTAGTTCTGCTCCAATGTTTCTCTCATCTATACTAATATCATAAAGCTGAATTCTTTTTTTCGTTGTTTGTTTAAACGCGCTAATCTCTGGGATTCTAGACTGTAGATTTATTATCAGATTTTGACACCCGACGCAAAAAGAAGGTTATAAGTTTAACATGTGCATTTGTGTATCTATGTGTTTATCTGTGACATTACAGTCCCTTAACCGAAGCACCGATTTTGATTTCTTTTTTTTTTGCTTTTTTTTTTATTTAAAGACTTACAATATTTCTTACATTCAACTTAATTTTAACATGGCACTATAAACCAGAATTGGTTTTTCTGTGCTCTGCTGATCCGTATCGACATCTTATAATTATAATATACAATGTTAGGTGTTTGCATTTATCATAACATTGAAGACTTTTATAGGTTATAGGTTTGTAATTCCTTCCTCAAGAACCAGTTTTGACTGAGTGGATACATACGGGAGTGAACTCTGTCGTGCAATAAATTGTAGTAAATATTGGTAAATAGATCTAAATATATATTCTATTTGATTAATATAATTCTAACTGAAGTATTAATTAATTTTTATGATGAATGTTTTCTATTAACTTAGATAAATAATATGTTTTTAACTTAAATTTAATATTCATTTCATTTAATTCCTTTTTAATGCTAAGCGGAAGTTAATTCACTAACCTAGGAACCTGGTATTGCAGCATTTGTTTACCGTACTGATTATAGTATCTAGGCAATATGAACTTGGGAGCTTGTCGTGTTTTTTCTTCTGTAACTTTACGGACTTTTGGGTAAAATTCATTGAACAAGTTTTCATTGAGGAGTATAAATTTAACCTGATCGTGAATAGGTATGATTTTGTCTGGTACAATGGTTTTAATTATTCTTCACTGTAGGCAGTATATTTGGTCAAGATGCGATTTAAAAGTGCACCCATAGCTACTCAAGCCATAGAATATGGTGGTTTCTCCAAGAGCTTTGTACAGATATAAAAGAGTAGAATAGGGAATATGACGTTTGACAATTTTGAATTTCGCCAATATAGCTCTTAACTTGTTACATACAAGGTTTATATGATCTACCCATTTAAAGCGGTCATCTTTTATGAGGCCAAGATACCTTTGCTTGTTCACAACTTTTAACGGTTCACATGTGCAATTCATGAAATTATTATGTAGACAATTATGATTATGTGCTATAACTTTAAGATTGCTGGGTTTGCGGTTTTGACTAGTCCTTACATACATAAATTTTGTTTTCCCTGCATTTAGTACAAGCCCTGCATCATAAGACCATTTTAAGAGAGCAATAAAGTCTTCTTGCAAGTTTTTTAGTGCTTTATCAATATCCTTATTTTGCAGATACGAGACAAGTATCGTCTGCAAACTGGTATATCTCACATGTGGTGATTACGTTAACGGCATCATTGACATACGTTATATAGTGGAGGGAGCCAAGTACCGAGCCTTGTGCTGTGCCATCCTTAACCGCAATTTTCTTGCTCACACTGTCTTTAATTTTTACAACATATGATCTATTAGTAAGATGGTCCTTACACCATTTACTGAGGGGACCTCGTATGTCACAGTCATCTAATTTTTCAATCAACGTTTCATGTTTTAAGGTGTCAAAGGCCTTACTGTAGTCAATAAATATTATTAAAACGTGTTCTTTATTATTAATATGTTTATATATATTATCGGTAAATTGAGAAAGTAGTTTCGTGGCACTCTTTCCTGGCTGAAAACCAAACTGTTTATCAGTAATTATACAATTATTTTTGTAAAACTTGTGTACCTAGTTGTTTTGATATTACCCTTTCCACTATCTTATCTATTGTCGAAAGAATTGTAATAGGACGGTAATTATTGTACTCACTATAATTACCTTCCTTATATATAGGTCTAACTATACCAGTTTTGAGTTCTCCAGGGTATGCACCCTGTTTAACAGATGTATTTATAAAATGGGCAGTAACCTCTGCTATATCGCCAGCAATGGTTTTCAAGTCCTGTGCTCTGATGCCATTTGCACCTGGTGCCTTGCGGTTACTTAAGGATCTTATTTCATTTATTACAGTTTTAGTAGTAGTTGGCTGAAACTTACAGGAAACAATGGCGGAATCAGCATACGTAGATTTGTCTAACAATCGGACATTACATTTGGGTACAGTATTTTTGACGCTATCGGCAAAGTTATCTGCAAAGTTATTGGCTATATCTATAACATTTTTATTATTGTTACTAAATGCGTTAAGAATGACTTCATCGGCAATAGTTTTTACCCTACCAGTAATTTGATTTAATATTTGCCACAACGCTCTGGGATTTTTTTTTGGTCATGTATCTGCTTCCTTAGCGTCTTATTTTTATTTTGTGTTATTAGTTTATTTGCATAGTTTCTAGCTGAGTTATATTTTTGTTTTACTATCATATTGGATGTATCTGAGATCCAATCCATAAATAATTTATCTCTGTATTGGCATGCCTTTAAGATTTCTTTATTTACCCAGTTATTATATAATTTATTACTTTTGAATATGTTAACTTCTGTTTTTGATTCATTGCAGCATTTTTTTATATTATTTACTATTGCCTCGTATATTTTATTTGGATGTATGATTTCTTTTAAAGGTTGCCAATCTAGAGACTTTAGATTTTTCTTTAATACACCATAGTCATAACGAGTACTTAAGCGTAAATCCGCCCGTATGTTTTCACAATGTATCACGTTCATCGTTCCGGCAAGAGCGATTATGCGGTGGTCAGCCAGTACTGTTCCGAGTGCCGCTGTGTACAAGTTTAGTGTGCGGGATCGTGCATAAATGTGATCAATACAAGATTTACTTAGTCCATTATTCGATATCTCCATTCGTGTGTATTCTGTGATCCCACATACTAAGCCATTATCGTACAAAGCGGTGTTATAATTATGTTTTATAGGACATTCTGTTTACAAATCAATGTTCACGTCACCCAGAAGATACAAGTCCGTTTGTCTATCAATTTTCTTTAGTACAGAGTCTAGTTCTTTGACAAATAAATGCTTGATAGGTGACTTCATCGACAGTGTTCTTAGCTATGATTCAAGAAAATCTGTTCAGCCGTTCAAAGATCACAAGCTTCTTCTAATCGTTGAAGGGATTTTTGAGTCAGGGGAATTTTCAATTTTTTACTTATGCTTGTAGACGTAGAATGTGAGATCTAAAGTGAAAAAATCTATCTCAAACAATTACAATCCATAAATTAACTAGCCAGCGAAAACAAATAATACTCTATTGTACTCCATTGTAAAATATAACACGCTAAACATACATTGTTTATTTTCCAATTAAAAATATTTTTCATAATACATTGTTAGAAAATAATCTACAGCGTAAATGAAAAATGTTACATTTGACAGCACAAAGGCCTGCGTAACGCGAGAGACAGTCCGGATTAGCTTAAGCCTTATTCATTATATATAATCTCACCAAGAATTGACAAAATGTAGGTACTTTATTTTCCACGAGTCCAATTAAAAGTTTACTTAAATAATATACATGTCATCAGGAATGGCAGATCACCGCTTAATCCTTCACCGTCACACATGTTGTCCAATAAGTAGGTAGGTACACTTAACGAAACAAGAGATAGTTCTGAGCACTTTTTGTCAGCTCGAAGTCTCGAAAGGAAGAGAACGTTTAAACACGCGCACAGCCCTCTCATAAATTCGAGCGAACGTCTTGCTCGACTCTGTCAAAATGCGCCAACTTCACATTTTCCTTTCGTTCAATTGACATTCCATATTAATGGCTGCTCTAACATACATATATTTGCCATCTTATCCGACAGACACAATCTGTATCTCGACAACAGCGTGACCTATCTGCTCTAATTATTGTTGGCTATATTTTTAACCGGTAAATTATCCACTCCATGAGCCGTTCAGGAGGAGAAGAATTACAAACATACAACGGAATTTTATATGTATAAAGAAAGCTTTTTGGACGCACTTTGAATGTGAGGAATACTAGTTATATTTATGGATACTACCTTTTTAACTTCCACGTTCCATAATAATATATTATAATCATCGGCCACGGCCAGTACATCCTGGTCGTGACGTCAGGTAAATTAAACGTATGTAATATGTGTATGTATGTGTATGTATGTACATATATGATCGCGTTAATTCCCGTCAACATAATTATGTTTTATGTATTTTGTACGCAAATATTTTTGTTTGCATATTACACATGTCATAGAAACATCCAGATCGACTGATATGTCCAAAGTCGTGTAAGTGCAAATCGACTGCTATGTCCGAAGTTGTGCAAGTGGAAATCGACTGCTAGGTCCAAAGTCATGCAACTACACATCGACTGCTATGTCCGAAGTGCAAGTATTGAAAATTGTATTTTTACAATGTATATTTATTTATTATTTTATTTAAACATTAGCCTTATAAAAACTATCGCAAAAGTTCTTGCATTGATTATGCAAATAACCCGGTATGAATCTCATATGTCCACCACAATGACGCGCGGTAAATGCATTTTTGATGGGTCCCTTGCGATATATTAAAACGCCTGTCTCCTTGATGCTAGGTAGACGATGCCGATAACTTCCTTTTTAACCGACACAAAATAAAAGAGGTTCTCAAGTGGCCCGTATATTTTCTTTTTGTGTATGACCACGCATAAAAGTTATTAGTAGTTAGTTAATAGTTTACTACTACCTACCGGACTACCCTAGTCCGATTTCGATAATTCTTCTTTTATCGGATAGGACATACTTAGAAGTTGGTTCCATTTAAATTTCAAATAAATATTACAACGTTAAGGGTGCAAAATAGGGGATGAATGATATTCTATTCTACTACAATATGACGGAGACGTGTAGTTGATTATTTTAGCCACAAAAAACTAAAAAAAATTAAAAAAATTAAACCGACGAAAGAAGAAAGGAACTGAAAAGTGATTTTTTTTTTACTGCAGCAGTACTTGGGCTACTTTTATTTAAAGAAAAGAATTAGGGTTCCGCTCATAAAATCAAATCGAAAATATATATATACTCGGAGGGCACAGCACAGTTTTATGTGTAAATAAACTAGCTGTGTCCGCGACTTCGCTCGCGCGTTTGTCGTAACATAAAATGACAAATATTTTTAGCCAAATGTTAACATTTTGCTAAAAGTTTGAACTGTCGTCAAACTATTTAAATTGGTTTTCATATATCGCTCATGATGTAGATGTTTAATTCGTGGCTGGTATGGGTTTTGAACAAAACTATTTCCGTGGGAGAGCCATGCTTCGGCACGTATGGGCCGCCTCGACTCCGCTCGATACCGATACAGCAAACCGGCAGTGAAGCAATGCTTGCTTTGCATTTCGCCGCGTGAGTGAGGTTACCGGAGGCCCTAACCCTTCCCTCTCCCCTATTCCCGTCCTTCCCCTCTCCCCCCTCTCCCCTCTTCCTACTCTTCCCCCCCCTTTTCTCCTACTCCCACCTTAAAGGGCGGCAAACGCACTTGTGACTCTCGAGTTACAAGTGCCCATGGGCGGCGGTAGTCATTTACCATCAGGTGACCCGTCTGCTCGTTTGCCCCCTATCCCATAAAAAAAAAACTAAAAGAAATAGCGGTTTAGCCACAACCTAAAACCGACATTTAAACTGACTTTATGTACACATATTTTAGTAGCATTTACAGTATTTATTAATTTCAATCAGCTGTTTTCGTATAAGTGTAATTACTCATAAAAATATATTCGGGAAAAAGTGCCATGACAAAAATTTTACAAAATTTATATTTGGTATAAATTTTGTAATAGTTGGTTTTACAGGGTGTAAACACATATAAATACACTTCGTAAAAAGCTGTTATTTCGACATTACAAACAGACACCTCAATTTTAAAAGCTTTTATTTAACTTCACGTGTATGTATGTCCTGGAATTTTGCAGTCAATATTTCACCCCTTCCACTGAAGCTATCGTGCTGAAATTTGGCATACACGTTTGGTTCTCGTGACAATTCCCAATAAAAGCATTTTTTTTTTTTTTGTTATTTAATTTATTGAGTCAATCATAAATAAATCTTTGTTTTGGAGATTCTCAAATGAGAATCACTGAATAGGTAGGTATATCATTTAAAATAAAAGTACTTAAACTGGCTGGCCTATTGGTCTAGAGGTTAGTGACCCTGACCGCTATGCTTATAGGTCGTGGGTTCGATTCCCACCTGAGTTTGGGTGTTCTTTGTGTCCGTTGTTTGTATGTTTGTAAAGTCTCCCGCGACACAGGAGTAATTCCTAATACGGGCGTTGTCTTTTCTATAAAATAAAAAATAAAAAAATTAAATGTGTTATATTAAATAATATTCGATTGTTTTTAAAAATGTTTTTTATTTAAGTATACATTTTATGTTATTAAACTTATAATACTATTAAGTACTCAACTCTTACTCACGCGTTATCAAACCTTCAAACATTTAATATTGAGAAATCGCTATCCTAGAGACAGAGAACCCATGGACGTACCCAGGAGGGGACAGGGGAGAGCAGCTGCTCCCATCCCCTGGCTTTTGTATGCTTACGTAATATTAATTTTATTGGCTATGTTTAGCTAGTTTATGGCTGAAATAGCGGATCTGCCTTTTTGCTTAGAGGGTTAAAATTAAATTGTAACCTATTAATATATAAAGGGAACATCTCAGATGTCTTAAATCAGTAGCGTGTAGCGCGCACGCTGTAGGTATTATTACGCCAATTACACCTAGTACACGAGGTCGTCATATGACATCCTTATCTCCTAAGTACAGAGCAAGCTTTATGTACGGTAGCACTATAATTATGTGATGGCTTTTGCCCACGGTCGCTCGTGTTAATAAGGGGCTAAGAATAACTAAAATCCTGCTTACATAATACTTTAACTGCCCTAAAATGTATTTCACTGTTAAAATATCCTCAGTACCCTTGCAGTACAAATTCGAGCGGCGATTGCACTTTGGCTTCCCTCTGGTGAGCAAATGAATAAACTCTCTAATCCGACATGTGGAGATTTCAACTACAACGCGCTACGTTTGAACACCGAGTATATTTTTCTTGTTTGACAAATTTGAACTTAAGATTTTATACAAATAGTTTTAAGTTACTTTATATAATAATACCTTTTATAGTTGTGTAGTTTTATTACTGGCTGTAAACAAAAAAAAATCTATCTTATCGATGTGCAATCAATTCTTATATGACGAATAGTTATCTATATATTACTACGTGAAGCGAAAACTTTGGATCCCTTTTTACGAAAATTGGGCGGACGGAATGGTATAAAATTTCGTACACTTATAGTTTATACAGAGAAGAAGTGACGAATGCTAAAATTTTTAAACAATATTTGCTACAAAGTTAAAAAAAATGCAAAAACGGGTACATACAGCCATGAGTGTCCAGTATATATTTTGACCTGTCATGGTACAAAAGTCTATACAATGACAGGTCATGTAATATTGGCCAATGAAATAAACCATGGTCGAAATTCGACCACCACGCGATCTCTAGTTCGTATAGATCTACCAACGTCCGTTTATTTTACTTTCAAAGGTAAAAAATCTAATCAGAAAAATTAACTTGTCCGGTCGGCTTTACCCTTCTAGCAGTGAAGTTTAAACCCGGCGTCAAAGAAGAAACCATATAGGGAAAAAAGAAGTACTTACTGTAGCTGCGCTAAGCGATCTAATTACGAACCAAATGAAAACTTAATTGCAAAACTACTAATCTTTACTAATCTTCCTAATATTACAAAGGGGAAAATTTGGATGGATGGATGTTTGTGATGAAATTAGACACAGAGATAGATTATAGTCTGAAATAGCGAATAGGCTACTTTTTATGTCAGAAAATGTACGGATCCCGTGGGATAGTTTTCACCAACAATTCCACGCGAACGATCGGGCAACAGCTATCTATATATTAATACGTGAAGCGAAAACTTTGGATCCCTTTTTACGAAAATTCGGCGGACGAAATGGTATGAAATTTCGCACACTTATAGTTTATATAGAGAAGAAGTGACGAATGCTAACATTTTTGAACAATTTTTGCTACAAAGTTAAAAAAAAAATGCAAAAACGGGTACATACAGCTATGAGTGTGCAGCATATATTTTGACCTGTCATGGTACAAAAGTCTATACAATGACTGGTCAAGTAATATTGGCCAATGGAATAAACCATGGTCGAAATTCGACCACCACGCGATCTCTAGTTATTATAAATGCGAAAGTTAGTCACACCTTAACAACTTAACTTTTAAAATTTAAAACTTGTATAAAACGCACGCTATGTAAACGAGCATATTATAAACTAGATCATTATTTAGATGATAAAAATGCTTGGCAAAATACCGGTCCTGCTCCACAGTCACACTGTCAATGAGTAGGTACTCGTCTGGTTTCTTGTCTGACGTATAGATTTATTGATATTTTGATTATTATCATTGACATTGTAAATTTTATAGAACATTGATTTTATTTTATACACTGTTGACATTGTAGTTAGGATACGCTTTTTATTTCTTGTTAATCAAAAAAAAAATTGAATTGTACATGTGAGAACTGTGTAGTCACAAGTATTATGTTAATTTTCTATGTTGCTCTGTGATTTTCTTTTCCGTTTTAGAACAATATTAGTTAATGTTACATTGTCCTCACATTGAATTGCGATTATAAGCAATGTAACAAATAACTTTATAAAAAAAAAAATGTTCTAAAAGCCCTGTTCAAAATGTCCAATAGATTCCATTAAAAAAAAAACTTATCGGAATCTATTGTGTTTTTGTCGCAGTAAGTCCTAATAGATACCCATACCGATAGCAAAGTTGAAAAATTGAATTGGGACGGATCAAATTTTATTGGTCAGTATTTGTGTAATCATTTCTTATGTGGATATCCAGTTCTAACAAATGAGTGATTGGATTGACATTCCTATTTGTACCTACTATCACTTTTAATGGTTTAAAGTAGGCACTTCCTTTAAGATACAGAATTAAAATTGTTGGTTCTTATTGGGATCTACAAGATTAGTTCAAAATCACTCTGATCAGTATCTATTTGTTAATGCTTATTGAGTGAGTTATTGCAAAATTCAGACATTTTAAATAATAGGAAAATAATCGATTTTTCCCCATAACTACTTAGATTATTTGTAGGAAAATCGATTATTGTTTAATCACAAAGACTTCTTTTCATCTCTAGAGGGCGCTACAATTATATACTACACACCTTAAAACTAGTTATTTACCACTGCCGTGCCACCAACAAAGAATAATAATTAGGACCTTATATCGTTAGCCGGATAACGAAACCATAGAGCGATTTAATATTTCTGAGTACAACGCCGTCTATCAACAACAATTTGAACTATACTTAAAGTTGAATTAAACAATTATTTTTGAAAACATTAATTCTATTTTTTAATAATAGAATTCCCGTTATATCTTATTACAAAATGACATAGCCACTCCACATAACAACCTATATTTTCTTATAAATATGATCATTGTCATAAAAATTCATAGTGAGATTGGATTTTAAAAGAATGAATTGTGTTTTTGTCGCAGGAAGTCCTAACTAATTTTCTTAAATCCCACAGCATGTGCTAGTCGGTAATCCTTATAAAATCTCATGAACAAAATTATCTGTTGTCGGTGAATCCTTATACATTGCCGAGTTATTGCTTATGAGGAATTACTCATGGATTTCTACATTCTTGTTCATGGTTATTACGAATAAGGAACGACAATTTAACTAATTTTGAATGTCCAAATAGAAATCCATTTGTTCCTTTAACAGGAATGACGTATAACCTCTTAAGCTTTATGAGGCTACTTATAAGGAACACTGCAATCTTCTAAGTCAATTCCATATTAAATTCATGTGTTTACCAAACGCATTCAAATTTCATTCATTCTCATTCAAAGATAAGTTATATGTGGATTTACTGTTACGTTTCGATTGCTTGCAAACTCTGTTGTATCTGGACAATTGTTGTTCCAGATAGACCAGATAGAAACCCATAAGATTCCAATAGTGTTCAAAAGTTTTCAATGGACATTTTCAACAGGGAGAATGTCCTTGGAGTTTCTTGCCTGTTCTTCTCCATAGGATCTACGTTTTGGAACAGGCAAATAGCTTCACGACCTACTTATAATGACTGACTCCTCCTGATTCAAAAATACCTACAATGGGTTTACTTAAAATAAATAATTTTGATTTTGATTTTAACCGATCTTCATGAAATTTTACATCCACGTAATACGAGGTACAGAAAAAGACGTAGGATTACTTTTATCCCGAAAAGTACTGTTCGCGAATGAGAATTGATTAAAACAATCTAAATTACCGCGATCTAAGCCACAGGCGAATAGTAATATGAAATTAATTTATAACAGCAAGCAAGTAGCGCCTGATCATGGGCGTGACTCATAGACCAGTCACCAAACGCCTCGCATTACTAATGCCACTTAGCTTGATTAAGCTATTCTAAAAGTCCATTTAATCATCTTTTTGTCACAATAACGGTCACGTTAAATCATTCCAAATAGGTATTACTAAGCGGCTGGGACATGTCGAACTGTAAATACAATCCATTGCCGAACTGTGACTCCAAATTGGTGTTCAAATATTTACCGAAGTCGTGTCCAAACCTATCAAACCCTTTTTGTGGAGTTCGGTCTCACGGTCGATATAGTAATGTGTCAATGTTTTAATGGCATGCCTTACCAACAGAATGTCCTGCTTTATAATTTTGTATCTTACTGTTATTTCTGTGTCGTAGTTATAAACGTTTAGGAGCGCCTCTGGAAGAATAAAAAATTGGTTGTCTGTAAAGTCGGTTTACGGACGATAATTTTACGTGATAACGTCATAAGAAAACAGTGGAAGAGAGATAGATGCGTCACAAGCCGAACGCTTAGGCCGATCGTGCCTCTCTATTGTTCCGCACTCTCGCTTACACGCTCGGCTCAGACGGAACGTGACAATGAGTCATACTTTTTCGTGCGTGCAGCCGGCTTTCATCGATATATAAGACGTTATCACGTCAAAAATTGTGTGACCTCAGCCGTTTCACACAGAAGGTATTGTCATACGAAACGGTATATCCCTAAATGTAGCCACACGAAATTGCCCATAAATAATAGTTACTTACGGAGTCTTGAGTATAGTTGTGAACTTCGGTCGTCGCCGTGCAATCTGCATCAAGTCAGAATGGAATGTATTAAAAAACGATTGTTGAGACACTTTCCTTGTTCTTGAAAGCTACATAAACAACTTTTGAGTCATGACATTGAGTCGATTTGTAGATGACTGCATGACAACAATTTTCTATATTATTATAAGGTGTGGTAGTGAGAAATTAACTTGAATTGATTTGAGGCAATTTGCAAAATCTAATTTAAAACAATTCTCAGCTAGGTGTAATATCGTTTAGTCAAGAGTATACTATGTATTAGCAAAGAGGTGGACTTGTTTTACGACAAATTGAAAATTTAAAAAAGTTGGTATGACATTGCCAAGCATTTATTTTTTCGTTTTTAGGGTTCCGTTCCTCAAAAGGAAAAAACGAACCCTTATAGAATAACTTTGTAGTCCGTCTGTCTGTCTATCTATCTGTCTGATAAGACCGTTTTTCTCAGGAACCCGTGGACGCATCAAGTTGAAATTAATACCAAATACTTATGTCTGCGGTCTCTTGAAGCTGCAAAAAATCAAGCTTCTAAGTCAACGCAATCAAAAGATTTTATTAAGCCATTAAGCCTTCAATTTTTACAAATTTGAACATTTCGCTGGTATATCAGAACCTATAGGATACGTTATATTGATCATGAATCATGAAATTTGCTAAAAGCCAAGTCTGACAGCACAAGTAAATGACAAAATCCGAAATCGTTAATTAGTTGCTATATCACATTAACAAAATAGTTTTTGTGATTACAAACTCATATTTTGCCGTTGGAAAGTTGACTTTGTCGTAAATCGATGTATGGGAGAGTATTTTAAGTACTGCAAAGTTAGGTTTGTCTTCAAAAATTGATGTCCGATCATCATGAATGTGAATGTTTGATGGCCGTACTATCTATATACAAGTTTGCTCACGGAACCCTCGGTGCGCGAGTCAGACTCGCACTTGTCTGGTTTTTTAATTTTGATTTCATTGATTGCTGTTTTATTTATAATGTAAACAGATTTTTCCTAACTCTGTTTTTACGTGTTACTTTTCATGGACACTGTGAGACCTACAATGTGATATAAAAGACTTAATGCCTAGGACATTTTCTACCCGTTAAAACTTGGGGTGGTGCAGAAATATATATTAACGCTACGGGCAGAGATATTAATATATTTTACATTATGTATAATCGATATATGTATATAAAAATTCCGTGTCACGTTGTTTGTTCGTAATGAACTCCTAAACTAATTAACCGATTTTAAGGAAATTTTGCACAATGTGTGCAGTTTGGTCCAACTTGAGAGGTAGGATAGTTTTTTCTCAATTTAAAGTCATGTTTTGTAGCCGGGTACCTAGTATAATATATTATACAGATGTCTTTGAAAAAGGAACACTTCCTTATATCACCGAAACACTACTATACATTTACAATAAAAAAAATTGCAAAAAAACTATCCGTTTACAAGTTATGACCGTTTGAATTTCCAGGTATTTTTACCTCGGTTTCTCATAAAAGCAGGTGGAACGTATAAAGCTCAGTGTTTGAGTAAATCCATAAATACTAACTTAAAAAAATTTCGAAGTTAGTTTTTATGAAAAATCCAACATAAAAAAATGTTTACTACTTAAAAATCTTTAACTTTACACATTCCACCTTCCACCAGTCTTTTATAAAAAACGGAGGCAAAAATACCTTTTTTTTTGTAACAAGGTGGAAGATCCTCATGGATGGATGTTCCCCCCCCCCACTCCTGAGGGGGCCTAAGGGGTCTGTCGGACTCTTACCGACTAAAAACCACTGCTTGTCCATGATCGGGGGAGCGAGAATCGCCATTGCATTCTTCCGCAACCCCCGACAGAAGGCAAAAATACCTGGAAATTCAAACTTGTAAACGGATACTTTTTTCCAAAAATCTTATTGTAACTGCATGCTAGAGCCATGCCCTTCCAATGATTTCAGTAAGTGTTCTATTTTTTACGATCACACTTTTTTACGATCAAATGTTTTTTTTTCTTAATAACACATTTTTTTTTTAACTCATAGACAATTATTTTCTAATTTTTAGTTCGGCTAGTTACGAAAACGTGTGTTTTAGTTTTCTAAACTATTCTTTATTTTTGCTTTTTTAGTCTTTAATATTGTATTGCCATCGGTCCTTGATAAGTGTGCGAAGTTTCAATTCAATCCGACGTTTTAAAGTGCATGAAAATCACGTTCAAAGATCCCGTTACATAGATACTTAATATACCAAGGCAATAAAAGCGTGTTATATATAATATTTTTCTTTAGCAGTCGTCACATCACAAAGTTGTCTATTTATATCTAACTTAACGTGTACCTACCAGACTATTGTAGAAGGCCGGAAAACTCCCCGCGGTTGCTCTGTTAGCTCCTCCAATTAAGCTAAAGGTGCTCCAATGAGGAGTGGTCTCACCACAACACTTCAACTGACTGGGATTTGATCGTTTTCTTAATTGTCACTTAGCGCTTTGCCAATTTGTGTCCGTATACCGGAGAGATACAATATAAAGTAATATAATAAATGTAAAATAAAATCTACTGTCGGCTATTGTGACACTTGGTGGTGGACAACAAAAAATCTCAATAATTTGTAGTGATGTATTACTAACTATATAAAATACACATCATTAATAAAATTTACTTAAGTTGATTCAAATTCCAATTTCAAATTCAATATCTTTATTTCATAAAATTGAACATCGATTAACGAAATCGTCAATTTAAAAAAAAATAATGATTATAATTTAAAATTATAGATCAACACACACAGAGTCACCGCAACAATAGTTTGCTTTGTCAAATGTAAAATTAAAAAAAAAATTATAAAAAAAATGGATAACATAATATTATATCTGCCTGTGTCGATCTATAACCTCCGTTTCCAAATGGTTGAGCCTTGATCTAACTTGCAGTTAAA
Organism: Euplagia quadripunctaria; assembly: GCA_963859945.1. Lineage (NCBI taxonomy): Eukaryota > Metazoa > Arthropoda > Insecta > Lepidoptera > Erebidae > Euplagia > Euplagia quadripunctaria. Next base: position 2,150,874 of record OY982574.1, on the reverse strand, counting down.
TACTAAGCTAAAATGTTATTATCATCTGTCCGTTCTTCATGGCATGGACGCGCTTTCATATTGCGTAGAATTTGTATTTGTTTAACTATGTATGGACTTTAACTTCTGTAAAAATGTACGTCCAACCATACATTTCTGAATAATTGTATGTCCATTTATTAAAAAAAATATGTTTTTTATCATCGTATTTTTAGTATAATCAGAACATATAAAGCAAACTTATTTATTCTTCTGTGATGTAAGGGCGCGTTTATTTGAGACGAATTTATTCGCGCCAACCCAATACGTTTGCCGCACGTCGCTCGTCGACGCGGCGACCGCGGCAACGTCTAGAGACGACGTTGTTCCAACAATATAATTTCTCTTTTTTGGCATATAAGCTTTATTCGAACATTCGAACGGCATTTGACATAAGATTAACTGATCTGATGATTGGACATACAATTAGTTAATTTTTACGTTCATTAAGCGGTCCCTAGACGATCATGCGGCATGATATGCTTGATGTGCTGTCATGCATTTTGTGCGTTTAATTGTATTAATTGATGCGAATGACATGCAAACTACGTGCATGACAGTTCCTTTTATTTTTATATTTATAAATTTATTTATTTATAAATCTGCCTTTGACAAAGACATTTCCATACTAGCGCTGAAGCCCTCTTCACTGTACTATCTACATCGACTGAATAAAATGATTATATAAAGCGAATTATTATGCTGCATAATAGACTCTCAATAAATCCTTCATGTAGCATGATGATTCAGCATGTCATGCCGCATCGTCTAGGGACCACTTTAGCTTCTCAGAAACCGGACGTGTGTCCTGATTACGTCATACATTGAATAATTATGATTATTTCTTATAATATAAGAATATTTTTATTAAAATAAACCTAAGAAAAACTTTCCTCTAACCATAATTCAAATAAAGTAATAACTTTCACCTAAGTAGCGATAAATCTAAGTCGAGCGTTTCGCAATAAATCTTATATACAAACAGAAAAACTAGCATCTAAGTTCGGCAGAAACGAGACTGTTAATTGATATTCTCATCAAACAGACATTTATCTTGGGAACTGTGAATACCATTAACTAGTCGCCAGGCTTCTGGCCGTTATGACTTCCATTATTGCATAACACACTGAGTTATAACCAAAATTTAAAATTTATGGCTTTCTAAAAGGAAATTCGTGTAGGTTTTGACTTAGGGCGAGAACACCTTGCGACTTTTAGTCGCAAAACCCCAGAATCAAGCCGGTATTAAATGCTTGTCACCTTTGGTGATATTCATCTCAATGTTCTGTAAACACTCGAAAGTATTTTTTTATTATCATCATTACCATTCCACGAACACGTTATTCACTATTAAACAGGCATTTTACAGAGTCGTTTGCAATATTTTTTTTAGAAGTATACTCTGTGTTTGCCACTTGTGCGACTTAAAATTCGAGTTAAGTTTTATAGAAGTAGTTGACAAAAAATGAGACGGTCGAGGGACCTAATTTATAAGAGGATGTCCGAATAATTTTGGACCGAGCCGCATCATCTCCAAAATACACACGTGAGTAAAACGGTATATATCTATACTAATATTATAAAGCTGGAGAGAATTTCAGGAACTCATAGTTCAAATTGAAAAATTATTTTAGTGTTGGATGTCCATTTATCAAGGAAGGCTATAGGCTATATAACATCACGCTACGACCAATAGAAGCGGAGCAGTGACTATAAAGGCAAGTAAAATTGCGGGGACGGCTTATCCTTTATAAATATGAAAACCACTCACGAAAGTTTATATTTTAACTTATAATATTAGCGCTATAACATACAGTATAATAATAATAATAATTTATTGTTTCTCTCACACAGTACAGCAATACATTAGGCAATACAAAACAAACTTACTTAAGACATTATTTTATACTTCTATGTGAGAGACTGGTATCTGTACTAGGACAGGCCTGTATGACAGATTACCAGCCTCTCCCAGCTCTGGATTTGTGCAGTACTAGATGTCAGGTAAGTGTTATTGTTGAGAGTGTATAGAAACTACTACCGAGAGGCAGTGTGTTCGTTTATAAATGAGTGTATATATATGTGCGCGTGTGTATGAGTGAATGTGTGTGAGTGTGTGTGTGTGTGTGTGTGTGTGTGTGTGTGTGTGTGTGTGCGTGTGTGTGTGTGTGTGTGTGTGTGTGTGTGTGTATGTGTCTGTGTGTATTTATATATTGCGTGAACGCGCATAATTTGCGCATGCGTGTGTGGGTGAGATTGTGTAAATAGCAAAAGTATAAGATGTGTTTAGAGTATATATGTATGTGCATACATAAAACCTGGAGTATTAGGAAACTGTCACTGATCCACTAATAAACTTCATTGTACTCCCAGAATCCTTTAAAATAAATTAAGAGTAAAAAAAACCTTTTTAAAAAGAAGCTTTTAAACGCTCTAAAGAGAAATAAACTTTAAATTCAATAAAATCCATCAATTTATTACATTACACAATTTATATGATATAAAAGCTTGTCGCGGAACTTACTGGTGTAGATAAACAATAATACAATAATTATGTAACCAGACTTGGTATTGGTCAGGTGAGTTGGAAAACAAAGGGTTTTGCCATTTCACAATAAAAAAAAGAAAAAAAAATACTTGTCAACTTACACTTTTATTGTACCCGATCATCTGTGTTAGCCGTATTATCTTCTCTTTTTTATTTTTCCACCATCCTTAGAGAGACTCACATCGTCTAAATTTTCCTTTATTAACATGTGGTTTTTTCGGAAAGAGGGGTTTCTCGGTAATGTACTAGGTAGGGTTCAACCACCACTCCATCACCAGTCCGTTTTCTTAGCTACAGCCACTTTAATTACTATGTTGCCCTTTTTAACCGTGTGAAAATCTTGAATAAATTGTCAAGTGAAGAGTGAAATGCGAATGTTGAAATAGATTTGATTGATTACATTAGGGGGAGCCTGAAAGTAGCGCCAGTGGATTAAAAGTTGAAGAGCAATAGGTTATCGTGGTATGGACATGTGATGCGGAGAGATGAGGATGACTAAAGAAAAGATGGAGCGACTGTGTGAAAGTGAGTAAGCAGTAAAATTACGAAAGATAAAGGAGAATGGAAGAACAGAACATATTGTGGCAATACCAAATACATTTGGGAAGGTAAGATAATAATGAAGAGTTGTATTTCAATAATAGGCTTCCATTACATTTATAAATAGCAGTTGAAAGTGAAAGTTTGGATGGACGGGTGGATGCTTGTTACTCTTTCATGAAAAACCACTGAACCGATTGCGATGAAACTTGATATGTAGATAGCTGGAGACCTGGATTAACACATAGGCTACTTTTTATCCCGATGTTCCCAGGGAACGGGACTTACGAGGGTGAAACCGCGGGGCGCTGCTAGTGAATAATATTAGGCACAAATTATCATCGTTGTAGAAAATCGATGGATTTGATTTTTAGTAACTTTACAGGGGAGCACTTTAAAGTTTTCAACTGATGTATATTTGAAAACGGCTGTTTCAATTTTCGTCAAATTTTGCAATGTACTGTGTGTATGAGTTTTGAAAAATGTTTGTTTTATCATAAAGTACAATGTTATCAGTAGGCTTATGTCAAAAACAAAAATGGTAAAAAAATCAAATCCGACGTTTTTCTACGACTACGACGAAATATTCTCTACGGATTAGTGTTGCCACACTTACTCATAGAGTAATTGGCCTTAATTTGATTTGGCCTAATCAGAACTTGTCTTATTCATTTTACTTTTTCCCTACTCGTAACATTTAGCGTCTTTATGCGTAGAGACCCAGTATGTATAGCGCCTTAGGGAGTTAATTTAAGGATTTCGGATCCCTTCATTTGTATCGTAAAGGAATTCTTTAATCCAACTCCGTCTGTCATTTCTACTTTTATCGGATTTTTATAATAATGTCATTGGAATCGTAATCCAATTGCTGACAATTATAAGTCTTATCTTGCGACTTATTTTATGTCAGAGGCGTATTACGAATATTTATTTTAGATTTAAAATAAGCGTAGCATTTTCGTAAAATTGGCGAACTCTCTGCCGCTGCTGTAGCGTATTCGACTGTTGTACTCAGGAGCACGACTTTGATTTCCGTTCAGTGCAAATATTTGTGTGCATTAATGTGTCTGTGTTGCTTCCGTGCGTTCAATGGTACGCGGATGTCTTGATATAGAATATATTGTTGTGATGGACTCTCCGCGGCCACTTGTATTCTCCTGTGATTGGATTAAGAACTCTTTGGAAATGGCGCAATGAGTCTGGCTGGCGGCTCCATACTCAAATTCGTATTTGAAATAGTTAAAAGTTTCGAAATAGAAGAAAGGACAATCGTCTGGCGGACGGATGTATCAGATGTCTGTGTGCGCTGAAAGCACGAAGCCTCAAGAAATATTAATTTATTAATTTTTTTGATGTTATAATTAATTGATATTGTTATTCGGTATTCAATTATAGCCTCTGTGTTGCCTGTCTAATCTTTTACTTACTCTCCACATAATATAGATCCTGCGAACCCAGTACTTACTACTACCTGGGTTGCTGGAATATGTATATTTATATTTCATATATATTATACACTCGTACCCCTTATAAATACACATATATAATAAAATTATTATACGACCAAACTCAGAGCTTGTGGGGAGACGACTGCTGCACCGGGCGAATACTCGCACCTTCGTACACGAATGATTGCGTCAGCATCATGTCTCTACATCACTCCCCCGTTTAAAAACGAAAAGATATACAATAAATTTTATCTAAAACATAAAATGGATTGGATTGAGTTCTTCAAACAATACAATTCAATTAACCAAAGAACAATGTTATCGTTATCCGACGCTTTACACAAACAGTACCTACATTTCGTTCGTTCGTTTTACTTAGCGCGGTACTTAGAATGCAAAATCAACAAAAATGATGTAGTTGCGCGTCTTATCTTGGACTTTAAACATTTCAAATTGTCTTACAAATATTTTAATGACGAAACTTTATGAGGATGGATGGATGGATGGAAGCTTGTTAGTCTTTCACGCAAAAACGGCTGAACGAATCTGAATAAAATTTGGCACAGAGATAGGCTGGAAAAGCACATAGGCTAAAATGTACTGTTACATCCTTTATTTTAATACTTTAATATAGAAGTGCAATACAATATTGCAGACTTGCAACAATAGGAGATTGACGTAAATTTAACATTGCAGATCAGCAATAAATACACTATAAATATGAATAAATTTCCTAAATTCGTTTAGTTATTATTCTCTAGTGCAGATGTAATTTGTGGTCTCTAACCACTCCCCAACCTTGGTTGGTTTTCAGCAAGGAATTCTAGAGCAATAATATACTCCGGGTCTATCCTGTCCTTCGTTAGGGCTAAATCCGTGCTAAGTAGTGTAGTGTTAGTCTAGTGTCTGTCTTAAGTTACCAAACGTTGTGTTAAGAAAAATAATAAACAATTGTGATAGTTAGTGGTGTTTTTTTATAAGAGCCAGACTGTACAATCTAACAGTACGTTTCCCATGAGATGGATTTCACCAAAATTTCCACGGGAACGAAGTTGCGTTCAACAGCTATTAATATGATATCATCTGACGAATGCAATATTTCTAGGACCCTGACGTGCTCGACCTATTGCTTACTCTCCCTAATGCATCCGTATAAGCAATATACCTTTTCATCCATTGCCTTCCTTCTCACCTACCTTTCCTTGTTAATATTTTCCTATCTTCGATTCCCAATAGGCTTGTCCCCTATTACGTGAGTGGGACCAAAATTGTAATTGGTAAAATGTGGGTGTTTATATGCCCCTATGTCCCTACCCCTTCGGGGCTGCAGGCGTGAGTGTATGTGTATATGTAAATTGTAGTTTTGTCACTTTATGTTATGAAAGTCGTTTACTTAGGAAGGTACCAACGTACATGATCGTGCTATTGTTATTTGCTTTTAATCCTAACGAATTTTATAAATGCGAATGTGTGTTTGTTTGTTACGCCTTTTACGCTTTAACTACTCAACCAATCTTCAATCCATCTACAAGTTAAGACCGTTTGAATTTCCGGGTATTTTTAACTCCGTTTCTCATAAAAGCAGCAGGAATGTCTAAAGTTAAAGATTTTAAATCATGTTTTTTTTAATCTATTCACTCGTTTATTGAAAATCCATAAAAACTAACATAAAAAGGTTTTGAAGTTAGTTTTTATGGATTATCTTAGTAATGGAAGGAAAAATTTCCAATTACAATAATGTACTATTTAGAATTTTAAACTTTACACATTGCAATCCTTTTATGAGAAACGGAGTTAAAAATACTTGGGAATGCAAACTATCAGAACTTGTAAACGGACAGTTTTTTTTACAAATCCTTTTTGTAAAAAAAAACTGTCCTAGAGTCATGCCCTGTCCTGTGTGCTAGAGTCATGCCGTTTCAGTGATTTAAGTAGGTAAGTATTCCATTGCCATACACATCCTGTATATACTGTATATAACAAAGATCTTTAAACCTATAAATAATCATATAATCTAATATGTTACAAATGAAGTGTATGTTTGAACATACATAACATTTGAAGAGCCCCTCTGATTCGCTCTAAAGGACGGAACCGGTGTGGGAGTCAAATTACCATCGGAAAGTAAATTACGGCCTATCCAAGTTATCTTGTTGACTGAGCTTGAAAGCGGCTGATTGATCGTGAATAATCCTGACTTTATAACGTCTTCACAAAATGAAGCAGGCCTTCAATTCAGCTGTAGTAGTATGTAGTTTATTAGTTATATGCTGTGTGTATTAAGCTGGGGTGTTATACTATTGTACAGTGAGCAGTTTTTTCTTTTCTGTATCAGGTTGCAAAGGGGTACACACCCTCTTAGCTGCTTGGAAGCTTTAAATTTGTCTAGCAGAAAGTAGGGCTAACGAAAAATGTCAGGTATTGATAAAACTAGTAGGACAGTGGATTTAGACAAAAAGGGGCAAATTTTTCACTTAATTACGCACAGGTTTGAACATAATAAAACTTGTTCGTTAGTATATCAAGGAACATGGTTCTGAATTTCAGCCATTTTTGACGTTCGGAATATTGTCAAATTAATGTTTTAATGCGAAAAAATCGCCAAAAAATGAGTTTTTCGTAATTTTCTCCTACCGGATTATAATTGCGCATATCGAACGGTTTTTATCGTAAAGGAGGTAGAAATTCTAAAACTTTAAGACCAGTTCGATAATATAATGACGAATTATTTAACGTATTTAAAGTTAACGAGAAATTCTATTTATTTATTCAAATTTCCTTAAATGTTTATTGCTATTTGAGCCGGTTTCCGTAGTCCAAATCGATTCATTTTGCACACATTTTTTTGTCAAGGCCTATATTTTATGATTCTGCGTTATTATTATTTAATATACCCAAAATGGCGTCAGAAAAATAAGCAGTTTTCAGAGATATGGTTTTTTTAAATATCTAAAATGTATCTGTGTACCTGTTGGGAAGGCTATTTTCGCATCACTGAGAATAGATAGATTGAAACAGAATGTTAGTATTCAACTAGTTAAATGTAAAATTTGGAGCGCTAATTGTTATTAATAAGCAATAAGAGATTTATTTAAAAAAAAAATTATCTCGACTTCTACTTGTGCCAAGACACATTTTTTTTTTAATTTGTATAAAATTACCAGCATCAAATTTGTGAAAATTACATGACGAATGTTGAATGGTAGTACCATAAGTTTTCGGACGCCATTTAGAGGGTGTTAAATAATAATAATGCATACGCCCATGTTCATTTTATTCTTTGAGCCAAAGATATTAATTTGTTACCATGTTATAATTCAAGATGCTGATGATTATATGCCTTTATTTTTCATATTACACACATCAAAAAAGTTTAAGCAACATGTACGGTTTTGAACTTTTGAACGATTTTTACTATTGTAATATATTTATATTTCTTTTATAAATAATAACTTAGCGTTCTTTGATGCATCAGTGACTAAAGCAACAAAATCTTTCATTCAATTGTTCATTTAATCACAATAATTAACAATATGTGTGCCGTAACATACGTAGTATAAAATAAAGTTAAAACGAAATTAATCTTTTCATGTTTAACAAAATTTAATAACGACATTATTATCATTTGGTAATTCAAGACATGCCTCTGTTGTTTAAAACTTGTCGGCAACTGATATATAAGATTGTTTATCTGATCCTGCGGCAATCACTCCCATTGGAATTTTAACAAGTCTTTCAGTTGTTGGATTCTCTACACTCCGTCCAGGTTCTCTAGAACACGTCTGGAGCATTTCTCATGCGTGCTCGATGAGATTGAGGTCTGGCGATTGTGCAGGCCACGGCAATACCCGGATGTTTTCCATTGCCAAGTACTCTCTGGTCCTCCGAGCTGTGTGCGAATGCGTATTGTCATGCATCAGTGTAAAATCTGAGCCAAGACTTTGTGCAAATGGGTGAACGTAAGGCCCGAGGACATCTTCAACGTAAGTTTTAGCGTTTATATTGCCATCTACAAAAACGAGCTCAATTCGTCTGTTCTTCATAATACCCGCCCATACCATCACTGTGGAGCCACTGTAAGGGTGCACTTCCTGGACGCATCTCAGCCGTTCAGCATTTCCGGGACGACGATACACTCTTACCCTTCTCGTATCAGGCCTAAATCCAAACCGTAACTCATCGCAAATTAAAATTTTATCCCACCGCTCCTGGGTCCATGTCGAGTGTTCCCTACACCATTCGTTTCAACGGGCGCGATTCCCATGGCGTATAGGTGGGCACCTAATTGGGAATCGTGCTCGTAGGCCGTGTCCACGCAGCCTATTTCTCACGGTTTGGTGGCTAACAACAACACCGCTTGAGAATTGTAGCTTTAAACCTATCTCCCGTTCGGTTAACATCGGCTGACGTCATGCAGTTGCACTCCTTCCACGTTCCGGCTCATCAGGATCCTCTGTATTAACATAACGCTACCAAAAAACGACAAATCACGCTCCTATTGACACCAAAATACCGAGATACCTGTAGCTGATTTCCTCCCGCTTGTAGCATTCCTACAGCTATCTGCATTTCATCATCAGTCAAATGGCGTCGCTTCATGACATAAAAAAATAATCACCACATATTTTTTTTTTTAAATTGTATGTCTCAAAATGATAAAAGTGAAATAAGTACCAAATTTATCAAGCAACGAAAACACATGAAATCGGGAAAAAATAATTAACTTTTATTTTAATGAAAACACAATCGAATTGTTTCTATTTTCAAAATCAGCCAGTATAAGCCGGCGAGGACAAAAAGGTTGTATACCAATCTAGTTTGCTAAGAAAAAAATAAAATAACGTGCAGCTTCTGTAAATGATGCGTGTTGCTTAGAATTTTTTGATATGTGTAACTACTTACTTGTAAAGAAAATTATTATTATAAATATTCAACTTTATTAATACCTGTAACTAAATAAACAATTACAACACAAATAAATTTATAAAGTAAAGTTGCGAAGGAATATTTGTGTTTGACGTTCAAATTTAACGAGAAAATGTTGACAATTTCTGCAAATAATATTTAGAATATACTATACGAATTTTGCTTTAATCTTCTTAATGAAATAAAATATTTGTACCCTTTTCAAATCAACATAATAATATTGTGGTGTAGGTATGTATTCAGAGTTATTTGTGCGAGTTCGGACATTACTCTTCAAAGCTATTCAGACTGTTGGAAAGGTCATGTTGTGTGTTCGGTTTTCATTATTTGCTGAAAGAGCATATCGTATCCTATTTGATATAATATTACAGATACCGGTAACCGACAAATTAGGCTGGTTATTGAGAGGAAAAATAAGATTCCATTTTTATAACAATATTTACTACATTTCAGTAACATTTAATTTGGCCCGAAATGAAGCAAATAACCTCACTATTTACTTGGCAAACATGCTGCCCAGCAGAGAGAGTTTGTTCATGGGAGAGTTATGTTTCGGCACGTATGGGCCGACTCAACCGGAGTGATACCACGACCTCATAGAAAACCGGCAGTAAAGCAATGCTTCGTTGTGTTTTGCCAAGAGAGTGTGAGTTACCAGAGGCCCCTTCCCTCTCCGCCTCTTCCCCCTTTCCCTACTCCCGTCATAGGCCTAAGGCCGGCAACGCACTTGTGACTTACCATCAGGTGACCCGTCAGCTCGTTTGCCCCCTATCCCATAAAAAAATAATGGGTCCATATTGGCTCACAAAAATTTCTATTCTTTTTCTTACTACCGATTTGTGTTCATAATCATCACTCTTCATAATTTTATTTTTTATACTTTTTTTATTCATACATTTTTATTACTATCATCGGAGCTCATAACAGTTAGTGATTATAATTTTTTTATTAATACTGTTACTACCAAGAACCAGTTTAAAACCATAATTTTTTTTTTCAGATCTTTTTTCTTCATAACATTCTATTATCATATTGCTACTTTTCTAACAAAATTTATAATAAATTTATAAATTCTGTCTACTTTTCTAACAAAAATTAGTTTCTGGCGCTTCGACGGCCGCTGCCGCGGCACGCTCGCTTCGCTCGCTCGGCTCGCGCGTTGTTGTGGTCACAGTTCTAACCTAACCTAACCTACTTGTCTGGTAGCATCTCGTTTCTGGTAGCAATTTGATTTTCACTTTTATAAAAACAAATATTAGAATAAAACACATTTATGAATATTATAGTTATTTATTCGAATGATTATGAGTTTCGATCATTAGTATAAACAAATATATTAAAACAAATATTAGTAAAAACGAAGTGTATAATTTGTGATATTATGAATTTAAATGATTATGTTTTTTAATATTTAGTTTTAATTTTTTTTATGAATAACGATCATTATAATTTTAAATGGTATGAGAAACATTTTCGGACCTCCGATGATAGGAGTTGAAAAGTTATGTAAGACAATGCGCAACCAAAAATAATAATAAGATGTCTAACTAATCTGTCTAAGTACTGGCATGTATTTTTTTTCCAGAAGAAGTTCCTCAATAATAAAATATTCCCGTGTAAGACTTTTTAAATACGTAATGAACTAGCAGAATATACTTATCAGTCATGTTTTAGTCTTATTATTACAAAAATTAAAATACCCCGGACTCAAAAATCTCATTGTGTGTGTGAACCGATTTTCTTGAATTATAGCTAAGGACTCTCTCGATCAAGTCACCTTTCAAACAAAAACAAACTAAATCAAAATGGGTTCATCGGTTAAGGAGCTATGATGCCACAGAAAGACACACAAAAACACAGAAACACACGTTAAACTTATACACCTCTCCTTTTTGCGTCGGGGGTTAAAACAAACTTATAAATTTATCGTGGTAATCAAACCCACATCACTCAATGCGGTGGCTGTAACCGAGTTGACTACCTTAATCTGCGCCAGCTGATATATTAGTTGATTATAACTGTTTCAGATCAATGGTTTTTTTCGTCCAGTCTATATAAGGTGTTTAGGTTGCAAGTTCTTTAAAGTAATTCGGGAAAATTTAAACTGCTGTTCTTATGGAATTAAAAAATTCCATGACAATACAACAGTACAATAAAGAGATAAATAAATAGAACGATACTAAAAAAAATGTTTGCATAGAACTACGTCTGTCGTGATAGCTAGTAGAACAATAAAACATCACTTAAAAGTTATAAGTCTATAAAGATCTCTATTTCAACACTAATAAAACGTAACTTTGGCTATAAATAACCAATAACAAACGTGTGAAGTATCGAAAATAAATATAAAATAAATCATCCAATGATAAATAATTTTATTTTGGATTTATGTATGTAACTTGCCCAACAAAGATTCGTTTATGACTTTTTATGCGCTCCTTTAACTAGAATGATGTGTTACATGATACTAGTCTTACTAATAATATAAGAAAATTATAGTTTAAAAAACTAAAAAATTATAGAAAATTCAACTAAAAAAAATAAAAAAATTAATTGAATTATTGCATCGGTCTTTGACACGTGTGCAAAATTTGAATGAAATCTGGCCGTTTAAAGTGGGTCAAAATCGCTGCCAAAGGAGTCGGTTACAAACATACAAGTGAAGCTAATATAAAGCGTGTAATAAAGGCGAAATTTTGTAAGAATGGATGTAAATTTTCGCCTTTATACTGTTAGTAATAAGGTTGTATGTACATATCTGTTAAAAGCACTTTTAGCTGTAAAAAAAAAGTATTTTTGACTGAATAAGAGTTTCGACTGCAACATATAAACTCTTAAACCACCGATTGCACCACTAGCAACTTACTGCCTTTGCTGCAATGTGGTTTAAATGTTATGTTATTTGTTGTAGCTGCAGCTATGATTACCTGGAAATCATTGAGGCTGGAGTGGAGAACGACAGCGAGCACGCCCAAGAGTGGTTACTGCAGGGACACCATGACTCCTACTCAGCAGACACCGAGGTAAGGACTAACTTCAAATAGCATACTACTGAGTAACCAGACAGAATCGTAGACTTTTTCTGTGTGTATTGTGAAAAACACATGGTAATTTTAATATGTGTAAAGTAGTAGTTTGTGGTGTGTTTAAGTAAATTTGAGTACTGTTGGTTCAAATTTTAGTTTGTATTCCACTTACTTTACTATTCACCAACATAATTTGAAATTCACTGTGGCGACTTCCACGTATAGCAAAAACATACTCCAACATCATCTAGCGAAGACGAGCTGAACTACGAAGTAACCAATAATCCTGCATCGCGCTATGAGAGTTCTCGCACCGATTAGTAAATATACAACTTCCCAACATCGACCGTTGGGCCCGGGCCTGCCAGGCGTGATCACCTCGCCTGGTCGGAGGATCCTCCCCTTGTGTTGGAGGGACATAACCGTTCCTCTACATTCACTTACTTATTTTCTCTGCATCATACAATCGCATGCATTAAGTCCAACTATGTACCTACCAGATATGTATAAAGTTTAATTATCTAAACTTTATTAATAAATGGGTGATCACTTCAACGGCAGTCGGAATCGAATCGACAAAAACCAACCGGTGTTTCGACACCAGTGGATCTATTGCTAGGGAGTAAAACCCAAAAAGGCAAACCTATACCAGTCTTAAAGAAAAATACAAATATGTTATTTTTCTTCCAGATATGGGAGGAAACCGAAACCCAACTGCCTGAATCTGACGCAATCAGCGCGGGCTGGCTCCGTGACGTTCACGCGACGCGCGCGAGGCGACTCTGCGGTGATTGGAGCGACAAGCTGAAGCTACTACGATACCAGTCCAGAGGGAACGTTCTGCGATTGCGATTTAAAGCTGATCACTCACGACATTTCGCGGGATTCAGGGCGAAGATAACTTTGACTGACTGTGAGTAATTATAGTATTTAATTCTTAGCCTGGATTTATTGGTTATAATATTATCTAATAACTTTCAACGAGCAAATTCTTGTATGTATGTGAATATAACTAGTGTATTTCGGAACGGTTCCAACGATTTGGATCTGTATTTTGATAAGGTTATGCTGTTTAAAGTTTATCTATAAATGTCTTCCCTGAAAAAAAAACGATTTTACACGAGAAATAATGCCCAAGTAGACCGAGTGCAGCTTGACATTGTTTGTATAACAGTACTGACCACTGTTGGGCATGTACAGTGCAAAACCTTTCTCACTTTTTGTAGCGGCACTGCAGTGGCACTTAAGTATTATAATGTAAGTAGCGCCAGTAGAAAAAATCGCCTGGCCCTGCATGTAGTTGTAAAACAGTTTACTTAGACTCCTGAGTTTTTTCATTACTTCTACACATACATGGAAACAATATGAACTCTCGTATCTTCCGGCAGAAGCATCTCAACGCCAAACGGGTCAAAAAATCTTCTACAAAATTCATTGTGATTAAGAGTATCTTAACTACTAATACAGCATCAACTGCAGTACTGCAAATAATGCTTGAACAATGCTGTGGTGTCAAAACAGATGCCACCGCACACCCAAGGCCTCAAACAAGCCACACCTCATATGCTACTGTACTGTGTGACTCGCCCTGCTGCAGTTTCTAGACTGAGCTCTTTACTACTAGAAACTAAAAGAGAGACATGTGGAGAAACAGTCATATCCAAAACTCACTATTTTATTAAATCAATCCTGGCCTATATTTAGAACTAATAGGCTACATTTAGAAGAAATAGTAATGCTACAGACAATTACTTACATATTATTAATGAAAGACTATTCGTAACATTCAATCAATTCAATTTGCCCTCCGTAAACATTGAGATCCCAGGCCACACAAACCATTACAAAGAATATTCAATATTCATAGCTAAAATCACATTGTTTCATTTTTCAATTCCAACTTTCCGCCATATTCCGTTCGGACGCGCCAGTACAGCGGAACGTACAAGCGACAAATAAACTTCCCAACTTTCCCCATTGTGCTCTCCTGAACACCTTTGGGCTATTAAGATAAAGTTTAAATTTGCTTGACAGAAACAACAACGAAAACAAACTTATTGACATAGTTAACCTGACCTTCTTACGTGCACACAGAGTTTATAATTCAATGTTTGGGGTGAATTTGAAGTTGATGGAGAAGGTCTGGAGTCAAGTTAACGTAGACTAGTTTTAATTAACCCCTGTACGTAAGACTTGGTTTCGGTTCGTTCCTGCTCAGGTTTTTGTTCACACTTCGCCAGTAGTCGTTCTTCGACCTCATTTCAATTGATTCATTTAAATAGATTTTCAAATGGTATAAGTTAAGAGCTAAAGTAAGAAGACCATGATGAGCTTTGCCCAGTTGAAAACAACAATAGGCCCTTGTAGGTTCAACGCATAAGGCTACTATTTATGTGAATCGTATAATATATGTATATGTTAGTGTAAATGTAAGAATTTAGCAAATTTGCAGATACACCAAACTAGTGAATGTTCACATTTACCAACGTGATTGGCTGGTAAATTTCCGATCTTACTGACAATTTTTGTCATATCGTTTTGTCCGGTCAGTGTTGACACACACACCACGATGACTTGGTCATTTTTAAGTTTGAGCTTCTTAACCATTTACTATCTAAACTAATAAAAGACAGAGATAACCTGTTAGTTCAGAGGTGATACATAAATAACTAAAACAGCGGTTCATAACGTTTGTTATATACATGTTATTAGCATTTAACACCGAAAATAACGTTTTGATTATAGTTGACTATACTACGAGTAGGTAGCGTAAGCTAACGTTATCTTTTATATTCACGAAATCTTATTTAATGTTAAGTTTCTTCGGTGAATGAAAATATTCTAAAACATTTATAAAATTTTCTGAATTACTGATTCGTTGTTGGCTATTATCAACATTCACTAGTGAATCTTAACATTAACCAATCGGATATTCCCTATAAAATATACATACAATCTACACTACGTATTCTAATATTACGAGTATAACGCTGATGTTTGTTTTAACGCCCTAATCTCATATTCAACTAGTCAGATTTTTAAAAGCAGTTTTGTATTATTTAGAATGAAATATTAATAAACTTTCTTGTACACCAATTAAAATTAAATGGAAATCGATATCACAGAAACAATAAATACAATGGGCGGCCTCATGGGCGTACCGTATGCCGTATTTGGCCCAGCCCTCCATCCCCCCCCCCCCCCCTCCTTCTCGGACAAAACCGTTTTTTACACGTAACCTTATTATCCTGTTTTAATAAGGGATGGGGATGAGCAGGGACCTAAAGTTTAGGTAAATGCACAGGGCACGGCTGATTGCTTTATACAAATCAGTTTATATTTCGTATTGCTTCGCTTTGTTAGCCGACGTTTTGAGCAAATAGGTTTAAAGAACTTTATTGATACTCAAAGAACATTACAGTCCACTTATTGAGCATAATATAAAACAAAAATAAAGTAAAAACAAGAAACAGCGATCGTAGGTCTCTAAATCAATGACACAAAAAAGTTAAGGAAACAGATTGGTTTATCTTATGTACTTACATGAAATTATATTTTATATGTTATTATCTTTGTAGGGAGTCCGATTGTCGTTAATCACTGTAGTGAACATTAGATTGCACTATATAAATTGACATTTTTTTATAACATAGTATTCACACACTTTTGCTACTTCGTTTCTAGAGTCAGCTAAAAATTTCAGGTAGTTTGAAAATTTAAACCAGATAACGATGATCAAAGCAAATATACAAACACCCTCAATTGGAAATTGTTAGTATTGTATGAAGTATTGATTACGCAAACTTGGAACTTGAAACATTTTATCATAATACGACAGACAGCAAAATTTCGTGATTTGAATATTGTTTTAATTAATTAAATTATTAAATTTAACACAAGAACATTTAATTGATATCTCAAAGAATACTTTTTATTTGATGAAGTCAAAGATACATATATTTATATATTTTTTATTTTATATTTACTTTGTTATAAAAATTTAAAAACGAACAATTTTTTTAATTTTAATTTTTTTGTTACTTGACTACCCAAAATTATTTTAGTTTTTTTTTTTTTTTTTTCCTCAATGCCAGTAAAAAAGAACCCATACATACCCACATACAATGCATGTATGTAAGCACGCACACACACGAGCACCCTCACTCCACCACTAAATGCTTCAATAGACTTGGCCATGTCGGTCATCGTTTGAATTACCGTATTCTGTTCTTGGTGTTAAAAGGTTTAGTTTATTTGTATTTCTTAAATTATGTGTATATTGTCTCTTAGTTAGGGATGTCTCTGTATGTATTAGACCCGACATGATTTTTTTTATTAGTGTACATATATTTTCAGTATATATTTGGTTAAGGTTAAATATTTTAGTTGTTTTGTATAGTGTAGATGTAGGTGTTAGTTTGTTGTAGTTGAAAATCACTTTGACTGCTTTATTTTGTACGCGCTGCAAAGGCATCAGATTTGTTTTTTTTTTTTTGTGAAATGTTAAATGTTAATAAAACCCTCGGTGCGCGATTGAGACTCGCACTTGCCTGGTTCTTTTTTAAACTAACGAACTTATAGATCAACACAATGTCACCGCAGCAATAATTTACTTTGTCGAAAGTAAAACTAATAATATATAAATAAATAATACTGTGTTGCAAATAGGTAAGACCGCTACCTGCCAGTGTCAAAATAAAACCGCTCGTTTCCAAGTAGTTGAGCCTTGTGAGAAGAAATCAGGCAAACAAACTCACGGCCACTCTTTTAAATCAACAGATATAGTTTAACAACGTTTTCTTTTTTATAACCGACGGAAAAAAGGAGGAAATTCTCAATTCGGCCATATGTATATATATTTTTTTTATGTATGTTCAGCTCTCACTCCGTTATTTTGATGATTATTTTTTTGTTAGATAGGGTTCACCCAAAGGTGGTCCCATGTCAAGGAAGTTAGGATGTGATAAAACTGAAAGAAACCATAGAAAATTGTACGAACGAATAGTGTTTCTGTTTACTTTTCAATTTCATAACTTTATTCTTAACTTCCTCTTGACCGCTTTCAACAGAGAGCGACTCGAATCGTCGAAAACCAGGATATTTCAGATCGGCTTGACCTTTTGGCGTTGCGTAGAGATGTAGCTTCACTCTGCATTCTCTTTCGCATGTATCATGGGGAGTGTTCCGGAGAATTGTTCGGACTTATACCGGCCGCAGCGTTTCGTCATCATTCAATGCGACAAGTAACACGTCTGCTAGTTTGCCACCTTAAATAAAACAAAAAAAAAATTAACATGCTTTGAATAAAAGACATTTGATAACGTTTTAAAATATAAGTTAAAATATAGTAGTTGTCAGAGTAATACAAAATGTGCGTCAGCCACAAAAAATCATAAAATAAAATACTTAAAAACAAAATTAACCGACGAAAAGAACTAATAAGCAAAAACCTTTTAAGTCTTGAGTATTGAGCTTATTTACATAAACTATCAAAATTATATAAAAATTAAATATTCAATATTAATTAATATACATATAAAATTTAGATAATCAGTTAGTTGTTGGGTGCCGACTCAAAATTAGTGCAATATAAAATTTGATAGTTTATGTAAATAAGCTCAATACTCAAGACTTAAAGGTATTTTTATTTTTTGCTTTTTAATTATTTTCGTCGGTTTAATTTTTTTGTTACAAAATTTTTTATTTAGTTTCCACTATCCATACTTTCAAGACTTGATTTTAGTTTATTTATTAATCTTGTAACATTATAGGCCACGATAAAACAGTGCCAGTTCCAATATTGTTCTCCTGCTCTTCCCGCCAAAACCTAGTGTCAAATGTCATAGATTATAATGTAGGTACATTCACCGCAGTCTAATCCCAGCTTATTTATGCTGTCTAAAGCGTAAAACGTGCGTGCCATGAGAAGAATAAAACGCTTGAAATATTTACATAATTTATTCACAACACAAGGGAACACGTGCCTCATGTATTCGGCCCGCTTGATTTTAATTTAAAACCTTGTTCTTCCACATTACGTTAAATATTCGCGATTCGACGTGAGCACAATCCGTTGCGTAGTGCAACGCATTTTCTCTTTACTTTATTGCCGTAAGCTGTAAAACAGTTGTCGTAAGCTGTTCTTTCATTAATATAATGATTTTTTTATTAGTTAATTAGATTATACATAGTGTGGAACTGATGTGGTGGTCACTTGCAGGATTCTTGTTGGGTTGAATTATATGCGGATCTCTTGATATAAAATATGCTATAATTTATATTTTAAAAATATGCTGGTACTTACTATATAATATAAAAATAAGCCTTTTATTATTTCTCATTTTTCATGCAGTTCTACAATTCTTTACAAAATTATTTGCATGCAATAAAATATATTAATTTAAATAACTCTAAATAGTTATTATCGTAATACATTATACAGCTGTAATTGAAAAAGGAATCCTTACTTTAATCACTGAAAAGGTTTGACTCTAGCATGCAGCTACAGTAAGAATTTTTCAAAAAAACTATCCGCTTACAAGTTATGGCCGTTTGAATTTCCAGGTAATTTTGCCTCCGTTTTTCGTAAAAGTTGGTGAAATGTGTAAACTTAAAATTTTTAAATAGTACGTATTTTTTTGTTTTTGAACTATTCACTCAGTTATTAAGAAAATCCATTAAAACTAACTTGAAAAATTTCGAAGTTAGTTTTTATAGATTTTCTGAGTAATGGAATAAAAAATCTTTACCAATGGAATTGCCGTTTTAAATAAAAAAAAATCAAACGATTTTTTTTTATATTTTTTATTTCTATTAATCAAAGTAATCACCCATGCATCGATGCATCTTTGCCAACGCAGTAGCAGTTTATTGATCAGTAGCCCTTCTTGAATAAATCAGCTGGACTGGACTGGGAGGCAACAAATTCTTCAAAGGCATTTTGTACTGCCTCTCGGGTATTGAATTTTTTTCCCGCCAAGAAGCTATCCAAATTCTGGAAAAGTAGAAGTTTGTAGGCGCAAGGTCTGGTGAGTACAACGGATGACGGAGAGCTTTCAAGCTCCAGCAGCCCCAGCAGCCCCAGCTCTTGCAACTTGGGGACCGTCTGCTGTGCAGTATGAGGTCGCGCGTTGTCGTGCAGGTGCAGCGGAGACGAACGATTGACCAAAACTGGTTGGGGATGTGCGAGCTTCTCCATCATTGTGTACAGTTCTTCACAGTATACATCTGCAGTAATGCTCGTCCCATTTGGTAAGAAGCTGTGATGAATCACACCGGCGCTAGACCACCAAACAATGACCATCACTTTTCTAGGGGTAAGTTTTCTTTTAGGGCATTGTTTAGGTGCTAAACCAGAATTCAACCAACTTGCTGAGCTTGCGATTGTCAAACAGAATCCATTTTTTGTCACAGGTTACAATGCGGTTCAAAATTCCTTCGTTTGTGTGACTTTTGAGCAGTGCAAGCTACGTCTCGACGCGTATTTCATCATTGAGTTCGTGGGGCACCCATTTGTAAAGGTTTTTTACCTTGCTAATTTGACGCAAACGGACCAATATTATTTTGACGTTAACATCGAAAGCTGCTGCTAATTCAGCCGTAGATTGAGTATCATCAACTTCCACAATCACCTTTAATGCGTCATTGTGGGCCAAATATTTCGGACGACCACAAGGTTCATTTTTCAGGTCGAAATTTCCAGAACGGGCAAACCAATAACAGGCGGTGCGTTGGATTGTAGTGTTAGCTCCGTAAACGTCGTTGAAGTTGCGTGCCGCTTGTGCCGCATTGCTGCCATGACGGTACTCATATTTCATAATTACTCGATTTTTTAACGTTCCATGATGACGAAAAAGATTCAAATACTATGAAAACCTAACACTAATCAATAACGAACGACTAATTTTGAAAAAAGAAATCCATGTTTTTTAAATAAAATTCATTTGAAATTAGAATACTTAGCCAAAAAAGAAATTGATTTGAAACAGCCAGTACTGCAGAACGGCAATTTCATAGGTAAATACATATTATTAATATTTCGCAAATAAATATACCGTTATCTTAGGTTGTCAGTCCCGTCGGCAGGTCTTCAGTAGGCACAGTATAACTCAAAGAAGTTAGGTCGGTAGCACTGTTGGTTTCAGCCAACAGGGCGAGCAGTCTCCCAATGTGAATAGTCTAACCTCCAGGTGCTTGCTTGGCTGCCCGGCTGAGATCTGCGTGTAATGTTATCTCACTAACCACGTTCTAGCGCTCTATAATCACTTCACGTTATCGTTGAAGGTTCCGTGTTCAGTAGTCGGGGTCACCAATGTAGAAGTTAATTAAAGGGTTCTTGTTGGATTAAATTATATTCGGACTTCTTGATATAAGTAAATACTTATATTTCCAATACATACTGGTACTACTTACAATAAATATAAATTTAAATTATAATACGACCTAATTCATAGCTTGCAAGGAGACGACTGCTTGGGGGGCTACCGATGTATCAAAAACCCTTAGCAAAGGCTCACATTATAATTTATAACATGCCACTGCAGTGCCGCTACAAGTAGCTTCAGTATTGGTAAACATTAATATCAAAACGTACCTGACGTACCGATCGAATAGAACCTGGTTTAGCATTTGTCACTCATGTGCCTATTGCTGATTCCCACCTAGGCCCATGACTATAACACAGATAGGAACAGCTTAAAAGTACCTACTTTTACCTACCTACCTACTTTACTTACCTAAGCATGACATCTAACAAAAGGCTCCCGACCATTAATACACAAACAACAAATATCTACTCCACCAATGTCCCGCAGTGGTAACATTCAGCTGTTGGTCCCTGGTCTATGGTTCCAGAAACATCTATGAACCAAGAATTGTTGCGATAACCAACTAGACAAAACAACCTCTCTCCAGTTCTAACCATATTGCCACCACTCATTTTCCGTGTCCTGTTACATATGTGTAACCAAAAGTATTAAACGCAACAGTAAAATTTCAAAATGTCTGCCAGTTCATTAGTAAGCCACGAAACCGCGTACCTACAGAATAATGAAATTAGCTGTATCACAAAGCCGTTTAAGATGGTAAAGATAATACTTGGAATTTGTATAAGGATTTTGTGTCGTTAGGAAATTTAATAAACCGTCGACATGCCTTTATTTACAACTTACCGCCTTTAAAGTTAAGACAGATAATATATTAACACCGACGCGCGACGTATCTCATTTCAATGCCTGGTCAAAGCCAAATGTTCTTTATTTAAAATGTTAAAAAAAGAGTTTAAAAAAGTAAAGCTCGCAAAGCAATCACATTTATTTTAATAAATAAATTTAAAATGATTACAATTTCCAGTGTTTAAGAAAAGTAGAACGGAGATTACTGTTAATAAAAAATGGAAAATAAAATAACAGATATAATATAATATGATCCTCACATAATTTTAATCTGTATTTAAAATAGGAATGGAAAAAAGTTTACTCACAGCATTTTTGTCATCCACGTAGTCTAACTTTTGACTTTCATTATTTCGCTGTAAAAACGTATTTATTTCTTGAGACTGCTTGAGGAATTTGTTTTTATTTCGATGTTTTTTTAATTTCTGATTTTTTTTTTTATCGAATAAATTATTTATTTCATTTAGGCAGGTAGGTATACCAAATGTTACTACGATTTCTTCCTTCTTTCCACTTTGTCCACGATGTAATTTATGAATCTATTGAATCGTCCTCTCTTACATCACAAACACGGTTTGATTCGAAACCGCACCTAAAGACTCAAAAAAACTTCCCTCCAAAAAGCCCACTTGCCTTAAATTGATATTTCACGTCCTAAAAAGACGCCACGATAAACATGTATCAACATGTATATGTTCAATTAATCACAAGTAAAGTGAACACCGAATATTTTCCATTCAAGATTTATAAGCGAAGTGGTTCACAAAAAACAGCTGACTACATATGAGTGCGGCCGTCTGTTAGCCACTTTTCCATGTAATCAGACTGGCTGACGTGTCTAGCACGACAAATGGCTTCCGCTGGGTCCGTAGGCCGCGCAAATTGTATGTCGCTACATGTCATTACCTTCATCCAAGGCCCGTTGTTACTTTAATAGACGTGGCTTTGGTACACAATATCATTGTGTGAAGGGTACGCTAGCAGAATGTTTTCGTTGTCGTATACTTGAAGCCGGAATATCAAACAGTCGTCAAATAATACGATAATAATAAGGCAGGTATCTCAGTTAATACTATTTTTTATGACTTTTTAATAGTTGGTTTTGAATTCAACAAGTTTTATGTATGTTTAGAGATATCTGTACACGTTTTAAAAAGTTGTAGGTGTTTGTACAGACAAGGCTACGTAAAAGAACTTGTCACTGACTTTATATCATTAAAGAAGGGTATATAAGAAGTAGAAGAGAAGAAAGTAGGAGTCAGTTTCTCGATTTACTGATAATGAAATAGAAAGAATGTCGTAATGACACCGCGAGTTGTTCACACAATTTGTAACCTACGCGTTGTATTGATTATGCTGATTGATATATCTATGTGGAATATACTGATTTTGCAATATTTTGTAAATATGTTAAGCTGCTAATAGGCATTCGAATACAATGCGGATCGGAAGATGGACCTAGATTATGTTTTTGAAGAGAAAACTTCTTTAGCGGCGCTGAGCACTTTTTAAGATGGGTAAAAAATGTTAAACTCGCGTCAGATGTGGTATCCAGTGGGAGTAGGGAATCTAGGGAGTGAGAATGGGGGCGAGTGGGGCAAGTGGGGCGAGTGAGGTAGTAGAGAATCTAGGGAGGGAGAGTGGGAGAGTGGGTCGAGTGGGGAGAGTGGGACGAGTGGGAGTAGTGAATCTAGGGAGGGAGAGTGGGAGAGTGGGGAGTGTGGGGGCGAGTGGGGGTAGGGAATCTAGGGAGGGAGTGTGGGGGCGAGTGGGGCAAGTGGGGAGAGTGGGAGGGGATGAGGAGGGAGGGAGAGTGTGGAGAGTGAGTGAGTAGGAGAGTAATGTGACGTTTTAAGTTCGTCGTATCGTTTAAGTTTGCACTTCTGTCAGCAGTCCCATGACTGCCTCTTTTTTTTTTAGAACTCACGAAGATTTCAGGTAGACATGGATTCAAAAAGGTCTGGTTGGACCAGATATGAAAAACCACGGCTTCGACATTGTTGTAAAGCTGGATCATTTGACCAAGCAAGCAAAATTTGTATTTTTGCAACCGAGTTTAACATGATTTAATCCAGCGTTCCCCAGGAGTGAACCATCTTTTGAACCTAAACATCTCATCCAAATCACTCCCACCGTTTGAGAGCTACGATCTTACTAACACACTTACATATCCATCAAAAATAATAAACATCAACTTAAAAAATCAGTTAAAAAGTGGATATGAAACCACTGCATTAAATTGATTGCTACAGATAACCGACTGACGAAATACTCCATGAGAATGAAAATATGGTCACGTGGCACGACCATATTTTCATTCTCGTTCATTTAATGTCCATTGTACTTATTTCTCCCCGCTATAGTGTATAGTGTATGAAACCTTGCCGAAATATTAAATTCTGATTTCAAACTTATAACGATACTTTAATCCGAGTTTTCACCAAAGATCTTGCCAAGCATAACAAGGAGGTGCCAAGTTTTCCTCTTCACTTAAATTGACTGTCCAAGTTCCTTTAAAATTGAAATGTCTTTTATATTTCGAAATATTTCGCAAGTACCTATAGCTATTGAATGAGATAAATTTATGGCGATTCCTACAGCGACGAATGACTGGAATTCCTTTTCATTTGCGAACGAACGAATGAATGGATGAATGAAACTAGTTAGCGAGGAGGCACGTTTTCAGATTTTTTACCTGCAGACAAAATTTGGTATAACGAGCCTTTGGTATATCTAGCTTAGCAAGTCGGAGCACATATAATGTAAATTGTGGTATATTAAATACTCCTTTTTGTAATTTTGTGCCTTTCAATGTACATTTTTTTTTGTGGTACAGGGGGCAAACGAGCAGACGGGTCACCTGATGGTAATAATAATAATAATAAAGCTTTGTTTATTCCGAAAAAAGTTTACATTACATATGTGTGTTATTAGTGTTATGTAGTTCTTTTATTTTTAATCAAGACTTTATTTCGGACCCCTTTCGGGTAAAAGCCTCCTCCATTTTTCTCCATCTATCTCTGTCCTGGCCTATCTCCATCCATTCGTTTCCCGCGATCTCCGCGATATCTTCAGCCCATCGTTTTTTTGGTCTACCGACATGTCTTTTCCCTAGCGGTCCCTTCCACTTTGTCGCTTGCAGCGTCCATCTTTTGTCCTTTACTCTACAGATATGTCCAGCCCATTGCCATTTTTGCTTCAAAGCGTATTCCAGAGCATCTGTTAATTTGGTTTTCTTCCTTATATTTTCGCTTCTAATTTTTGAATTTTCTTTATTTTTAAGATGCTTCTTTCCATAGCTCGTTGTGTTGTTATTAGTTTGTTTTTTATTTTATTTGTATACACCCACGTTTGGCTGCTGTAAGTTAGGCTTGGCAATATGCACGTATCTATTATCATCTTTTTTTGATCTAAGCTGTAGTCTCCTTTTAAAATTTCTTTTTGTGCCCAAAACTTATTCCATGCAATGGTAACTCTTCGCTCCACTTCTTCTTCGTTCCTGTTTGTACTGAACGAGACTTGTTTACCAAGATAGACGTATTCGTTTACATATTCTATTTCTTTTCCATCTACCGTACACCTGATGGTAAATGACTGAAATGAATGACCCATGGGCACCTGCAACTCGAGAGTCACAAGTGCGTTGCCGCCCCCTAATGTGGGAGTAGGAGAAGAGGGGGAGGGGGGAAGGGGGGAGAGGGGAAGGACGGGAATAAGGAAAAGGGAAGGGTTAGGGCCTCCGGTAACCTCACTCACGCGGCGAAATGCAATGCAACCATTGCTTCACGGCCGGTTTTCTGTGAGGCCGTGGTAACGAGCGGACATTTGCTTGTAGCGGCAGCGGACATAAAACAATTTGCTTTTGAAAGCACCGTAATGATAATGATATATAGTTTGTTATTTTACACGCTTTATATTAACTTGACCTTTATCTATATATCTAACGAAATCTTTGAACGTAGTTTCCACCAACTTCAAAGACCGATGACAATACAAGACTAATAAATTAAAAAAAAAATCTAAAATTTATAAAAAAAAAAAAAACACGCTTTAATACAAACCAAAGTAGATTTTTTCTGATGATGATGTTACAAATAGTTTATTGGCTGTTTATAAAAGCAGAGATATTAAAAAAAAAATGTAAAAAACACTACACACTTTTTTACAGTATAACATAGTTTCTACTTTTCAGTTCGGTTTGTTATTTAAGCTTATTTTTTTAAATGATAATTTATTTTCGTCGAACGCTCTAATGTCTGGTACTACTGAGACGGATTTTTTTTTTTTTTTTTACATCTGATGTCCCAATTCTTAAGGAAGGTAATAGGCTACGGTTATTTAACATCACGCTACGACCCGAGCAAGGGGAGTAGTGACCATATACGCAGGTGACATTTCGGGGCCTGGCCTGTATTGTATAAAATAGGCGAGATAAATCTGGGCGAGGCACATGCTCACACCTGAGGCCCCAAATTCACTGGAGAGACCTTCTTGAAGACGGCCGCATAGACAGGCCTCTGCTGACGCGGTGACTACCACAGCTGCCATTTTGGGTGTCTGCACTTTCCGCAGCTTCTGCTTGCGCGACTGCGGTGTAGAGACTGCTCTCTTGGCAACCTTCTTGCCCCACTTTTGGGACTACTTACCTTCCCTACTTGCCACCCGTATCGTTGTGGGAACAGTAGATCACGGTCAAGTAATATAACAGTGGTTGTCACTTCCCCTACCTCGCGTTTAAATATTCTACCGCCTTCGCTGTAGACAGCACGTCTTTGCAAAATTTCGTGCCCACCTGCTGGTAAGCGGTTAGGATCGCCCGCCTTAAGACACCCGTTGTGTATATGTGATGACATCCACATACAGAAAAAAAACATCCTTAAGCGCTATCCCTACGCGTCAATAGCAGAACACCACAGTAGATATGCTATGCTGTTGGTAGTTACTCTGGTGTTCATAAGAAGGCAGGTACACTGAAATCTATTACGGCCTATCTAAATTTTGCTTTTCAAGAAATATAAACACAGCCAATTATTTTACGAAATTAATCGAAAACACGTCAAATAAAGGCTCTCTTATCTACAGATTATTTTGAGAAGCACCACCCGATAGGAAAACAGGTCCAATGTCGAAATTAATCAGCGCCGTGTTCCCATCTCTATTATAAATTCAAACACGGACTTAAGCGTAACAAAGCTGAGCTTAGGTGCCATAGATATACTGTATAATAGATAACAAGGTTTATTTTCACAATTCTAGAAGTTGTGCGCAAAGTAATCGATACTAGTGATAGAACAGGAATAGCGAGAGGCAAGTACTCGTTCATCTCTAAATTTATTTTTATTAGCTATTGACATCGACTCCGTTCGTGGTTTAGTTCGTAAAGCGAAATTTCTATCTAGTGTATCATAAGTCGGTATTTTGATAAACTCCACCGATTAGAAACTTCTCGAAATATTGATTATAGTAATAAAATTGTTCTAAATTTCTATTTTTTATTGTTTGTTTGTTATCCCGGATAAATAAACAGACATTCGAAAATAAAAATATGTGAATGATTTAATTTTGATGACAATAATAGGTTTCTAAAACACAATATTATTTAAATCACTGTCTCACGTCACACTTTGGGACAAAAGGTACTACATACTGTAACTATTTACAGTCTGCGGTACAGTCAATTTAAATGCTTCTTTAATTTAGCTACTTCAAAATCGTTTCAGTTGAAAGGACACTATATAACTGTATCGCACACATCCAAAAATGAGACAAAAGATACATCTCTTCTCTTTCTCCCACTGCATATCTATAATGAAATGAGATACGTCTATCTCACTTTTGTAGACGCATACACCGTCGTGTATGCGATACTCAAGGAATGCCTGCATAGTATAAGAACAGTAATCAATCTCAGACCTTTGTACCTATTAAACTAAGATACTGCCCTCTTGTTCGTTACATACAAGCAAGTACACAGACATATCAGCTACCGTTCTAAAACAACACACCTCGCTGGTTTGCGAGAATATCGACGTAATTCGAAATTATGCCAAACTATCATAAATCTTTGATATTTTATGGTGAACAGAGATGCAACGCCAATTTCATGCTAACGTTCGTTAGAAAGCGACAAGTTCATTAGGTAAATATTTAGAACAAAATACTCTAGCGGAAATCACAAAACATTGCCATTCTTTAAAATCATAATCATAATTTTTAGTTCCGTCGCTATTCTCGCAAACCAGCAACCTGTTCTATATCTATATACCACCGCTCTGTTTTGTGTTTCACATCTAGTACAATAAGTCTTTGTCAGGCACTTTCTTCTACCGGTCATCAAATATTTACATTGCCCGCCTCAATTAAATTTAAAATGCATGCTGTAGTCAAAATTAATCAGCACGAGTCTCTTTTATTTTGTCAGTGTTTATTTTTTGGTAGAATATAGTCGTTTTGAGTTTAGTACGAATAGTAATTTATGTCAAACTCGATATTAAAAAAAAAATTGTCAAATTTTAAATTTGGTGGGAAAAAAACAATTTTTTTTTTTACCAAAATCAACTATTTATCGGCTACACACAACGCTTCTTGAATTTGTCCACACCTTTCTGTAACATCCCATTCACAATCATAATTACACCCTAATAAGGTAAAAATGTAGTATTCAAGTAATTTTTCCCCTACGGCATAACAGCACTATCCAGAATCAATTGGCTCGCTCAATTCACGCAAAAAGCATATTCGTATATTCCCGAAATAGCAGAAAGTATTCGAAAATATTGTATTAATAAATTTATTAAAAAAGGGAATCGCACAAAGGGTGAACTGCAGCGTAGTGTCATAATTGACTGTTTTTATAAACATGACGAGTTGTGATCCGGGAAAACATTCTTTGTTGAAATACAGAGAATGCACCCACCTGCCTTCCTATCTATTTCTTTGAGGTCGTGTTTTAATCAGAACTTTATTATACCGGTGCAATGTACAACAATTGCATTATTTTGCTATTTTTAATAATCGTAATTATTTTTTCAATGTGAACACTGATGGTATGTGAATCCTACTAATATTATAAACGTGAAAGTTTGTGAGGATGTATGTATGGATGGATGTATGGATGTTTGTTACTCTTTCACGAAAAAACTACTGAACCGATTGCGATGAAACTTAATATGTAGATAGCTGGAGCCCTGGATTAACACATAGGCTACTTTTTATCTCGATATTCCCACGGGATCGAGATTTACGCGGGTGAAACCGCGGGGCGCTGCTAGTAATAGAATATGTTTACCTTATCGAGACCTACGCAAAATGGTATGACTTTTAATGATAACATTTTAACTAGGGAAACTATATTTTTGAAATACTTGTAGAAAAAGTGAGTCTTGCTCTAAGTGACAATACACCTGTAATCCATTTTTTTTAATAAATAAGCTGCGGTTACCGCATTATTTCTTTAAGTATAATTAATGGACTTAATATTCTTTAGTATTTTCTGATCCGAAATTCGTATTTTATTAATGAATCCAGTGATTTTTTAACTGACTTAGAAAAAGGACTTCAAAAAAGGAGGTTTGATCCGATCCGTATGAATATTTGTATGTCCTCGACTTTAATGATTGTTTCAATATATATACATTATTATTAATTTTCACAATCAATTTCGTTGAGATCTGTTTATTTTTTGTTAAAAAAAATCTCCCTTAAAACAATGCCTTTCACTTCAGATATCGACGGCTTCGTCGTTCTGAAATTATCTTGTTTAAACAACTGACTTACTACCTTGTCGCACCCTGCTGCATACACAAAATTAATTATTTAAATATATAATATCTTACCATCAATCCTTTAGTTCTGTTAGAAACATAAATTAAAAAGATATCTTAACATATGCCACTGACACAGACTTATCACATGAAGGTTTAATTAAGAAGTTTTATTGAGAACAGCATCTTTCACGAAAATATAGCAAGCTCCGTTTTCTTCGTCTTGTTTTAGGTCATTTATATGTAGAGATCGGATAATCGGATGCATATTTACCTAAAGTAATTTTTTGGCTAACAAATTATGGAAACGACTTCTTAGAATATTGTTATGAAAATAAAATCCCGGGATTCCGGGATCGCATTACTAATCAGATGTATATTTACTTAAAGTTAAATTTTAATCTCCCATTCGAGTATGTGTGTATGTATGTAGGGTGTAAGAGAAATGGTGGTGTGGTAAATAAGAAAACATAAATGAATATAAATTTATTTATTCATTAAGGACATCTTATCTTACACAATATTTTTATGTTGTACACACAGAAAATACATAGAGGAGAAATGAAAGATAGAAAAGTTGTACATGGGCACTTTGGAAAATATACATAAATAATTGTCATACAAGAATTGTTTTTTTTTTATAAGTAGCCAGGACATGCACTTCTTACATGGCTAATATGAAGAAAATAAAAACTTAAATCATTTTGTATTTTACCATTAAAGTGGCAGCGAGATAAATATAGAGAGATTTGGAAAAGACCTTTACTCAACATTGGGTGGCTAAAGATTAAAGAAGAAAGATTACCCCAGTTACAATATCTTTAATCTCTATTTATAACTATGGTTCGGTCACTGAAATCTGTTATTTCTGTATCTGTTTGTGTTGAACATGATGGTGTTACATCTGGTTCTACTAACTGTTCAAAACTTCTTAATTCAGGATTATTCAGAGAATATAGTATAGAATAATAATTTTCTCGAGGTTATCATTTGTTAGTATATTTCTTTTCAAATTCAGAATCCACTTGTAGGTTGAAAAGAATCTTTCCTAGATAGATAGATATGGCTTCGTTGCTATCCAATAAAGCTACAACACTCGATATTTTGTCAAAATGTTTGGCATAGTAAAATACCGCCTCTAGCCATGTTCCCACTTAGTGAAAACTGGCTCTGTAGGCCAAAGCAAATTTGGATGCAGTTCCTTTAAAATTCGTACTCTGTTGGGAGCTTTTAAAAATATTTTTTTTGACATTATTAATTAGAGTGTCTACATCACCGCACCTTAAACATATTGTCTCTGTTAATCTATCTAAGGCGTGAGCTAAACACGTATACGCTACGCTGTCGCTTCATAACATTAAAACGTCCTGCACTTTATTGTTGAATTAGGTCCCCCATAAGCTTTTAGACATTCAATCACAAACTCGGACACAGTACGACCGTTAACAACATCTAAAGTTAGACAATTAACAGGTAAATTCGTCCCGATGAGTTTTTATTTAATGGTTTTACAACATGTCATCCATTTCTTATTGTTTTGTACTTCACTGTGGATAAGTTTCATTTTATCTTAATAAACATAGCCCAAGTATTTCGTCCTTAACAAAGACTTACTTGGAATGGTTCTATCTTGATTTTTACAGTTACAAATGTATTTTTTAAAACCACGAAAATTGGGATTTTCAACGTTTGACCACGATGTGCAACATATCGTGGTCAAACGTTGAAAATCCCAATTTTATTATTTATAATAAGAAAATTAATCAAGTCAATATAAAAGTCATTTGGTACTGCTGCTTGAATTCCTCGATGTTTTTGTGATTTCAGATGCCGATTCAAAATGGTTTTCTTCGCTTTTAATGTCGTATCATATTTCGTACCGCTCATAGTTCCAGTTGATGGGTCGTAAAACATCTCTGGGTGATTTCGTAGCCATGACTGAGCTATGTCTTCTCTTTGAGTTAAATCTGCCATCATAATAGCGAATAATACCTACGAACTAAAAAAGATCATTCTTTGATGGTTTGAAAAGATGGATCATAATGCAGTATCACATCACAACACTACACAGCGCAATGTTTTAAAACTTCCTGAAATATTGCAAATGTTTAAACATTAGTCTATTAATGAAACAGCCGACCAATTAGAGAGCAGAACATGTTACTACCTGCCGAAAGTACCATTACTCAGGTACATTTGACTTTACTAGAGAGTTTTTTATTATATTATACAAATTTTCTCACTTTAATCCAAATCAGATTTGTAGCTATAAACAAGTAGGTACAATGTTTTTAAATTGTAAAAAGAAATAATGCTTACC
Source organism: Euplagia quadripunctaria (assembly GCA_963859945.1). Classification (NCBI taxonomy): domain Eukaryota; kingdom Metazoa; phylum Arthropoda; class Insecta; order Lepidoptera; family Erebidae; genus Euplagia; species Euplagia quadripunctaria. Next base: position 2,119,112 of record OY982574.1, on the reverse strand, counting down.
TTGTTAATAAAAGAAATAAGAGGTCCAAGCCGCAGAGCAGGTAAATCCAGGATTCGTGACACAAAGTCGTTGTTTCAAGCAAAACAAAAATCCAAATCACATGCAAATCAGAAACCGTTGTTCAATAGTCAAGTAGGTAGTTGAAGAAATTAAAAAACCTTGAGAAACATCCAAACGCATAGCAAGCACAACGACAAATGTAGTTGTATTGCTTACGCACAAGCAAGTATTACCGTCTCACTCACACTTTTATATAGGCCCGATTTGAGTAACGTAATAAGGTTGTTTTTGCTTAGTCAAAAATCACTGACAATAAAAGTAGGGAAAAGCAACCATATTCTGTTGTAACAGGGCAACAGTCGTTTGTGTCAAACTGGGTTTATTACATCTCACGGAGTATACACTTAAATTTGAATTTCCCGGAATCGCGGGATTTTGTCGATAAAAAAGTGCTTTCCATAATAGCCAACATCTCAACTTTAGGTAAATATGCATCCGAATATCCGATCTCTATTTATATGTGAAGAAAGAAACGTACGTGCAAGCTAAGAATCCCAAAAGAGATTAAATTTCAACTAATTGAATTAGTTGGGTATAGTTAATAATTATATTAAAAATAATAACATGTCACAATAACATGCGGGTTTGTTCTCACGAGTCACGAGATACTCGAATATCTATATATACTCTTTGGTTTTTTGGATGAACACTAAACAGATCTCATTGCAATTATTGTTAGTTTTTTTATGCCATAGGGGGCAAACAAGCAGACGGATCACCTGATAGTAAGTATCTACCGCCCATGGACACCTGCAACTCTAGAGTCACAAGTGCGTTGCCGGCCTTGAAGGTGGGAGTTGGGGAAGGGTGGGATTAGGGTACTCAATCGGAGAAATACATCGCAATCAATATCATCGATTTTCTGTGAGGCCGTGTGGTATCACTTCAGTCGAGCCAGCCCATACGTGCCGAAGCATGGCTCTCCCACGATAAAATGTTTTATAGTTCACGTGGACGGTTAACGTGGTCTATCTCTCCATAAATGGTCTGATAGCGCTTCTGGGGATAATAGTGTCAAATAAAATAATGTAGTGGCGACAATGTACGTCGTACACATCAACTGTAAAATGAAATGTCATACCTAGGCTGAAAGTTACTTTAAGCACATAGTGCATCCTACCTGATAAGACGTACGGAGCCGAGACGTGGGCACTACCGGTGGAGTTAGTCCACAAATTAAAAGTCGCTCAGCGGGCTATGGAGTCTGTTTGAAGGATGAAATTCGCAATGACGACAAGAAACTAAAGTTACCGACATAACTCGCAGGATAAGCATGCGGAAGTGGCAATGAGTGGGTCACGTGTACCGAAGGACCGATAGCCGTTGGAGCAGACAAGTCCTAGAGTGGAGTCCTATAATCGGTAAACGGATTGCAGGATGCCCCCCAGCCATATGGACTGATGACGGATGAGGAATGATCCAGAAGATTGGATGCAGAAGGCATACACACTTACATACACACATAGCTTACTTTCTAATGAAAAACACTTAAAAAAAGTGTAAGTGTGCTTATGTACGCACATAAGAAGTTATACTTTTATCTAGTTAAATAAAGTTTATTTAAATATCATAATAAATAATAAATACCGTCAACTAACCTCAAATTCTACAAACGTACTCAAAGTAATATGTAAAAATCATTTTTATCATTTATAATTACAGTAAATTATCTTTAAATCAATAAATTATTAGTAAATATCAGTCACCACGATATATTATTTGAAAAAATATATATTTATATATATTTTATTCGGACTGATACAAAACACGTGTTCAGAAACACTTGAATAAATATCGTGAAGTTGGTAACTTTTTTTGAAAAACTAAAATGTTGACTAGCTAACTTCAGGATGTCGATTTTTTGTGACGGTAAAAAATCACTCTTATAATTTTTCCTCGCGCCAAAAGAAGAATAACTTCAATTAATAAAAAAATATCAGCTGACCATGACCAAGAAATCAATTTACATGACGGAGTTTTAATAATAATGTACCTAAGGGATCTAGAGCGCATATTTTAATTAAGTACTCGGCATACTAATTAAGAGACAGTTCATACTAGGTTGCGCTTTTTTCACGAGTTAATGATATGACGGTGCAAAGTAAATTTAAATCGTGTTTTACTTTTTAAGCTGTGTTTGAATTAATTCTTAAGAACATTTTTAAATTTAAAAATTTTCTTTTTTGAACTGGTCAGTATTTCAGAATGTCTAAATTTAAAATCGTCACAGAACTAAGGAGGTTAGGCCTGATCGTATTCTGCATTCAAATTTATACTTTCCTGGACTAAAAAAGCATATCTGGCAGAAAGCTCAGACAAACGCAACTGCTTGTCTAGTGTTGCCTGCTAGAAAGTAGGGTTGCCCGACTTTTAATATGGGAGGTGGCAATGCATTTGAGACGTAAGGTTTATTTTAGCTAAGCTAGGTACATACCTACATTAAAGCACAGCTTGTGTTATGCCTTTCAAACTTTACAATGGTCTTATGCCTAGGACCATGTAAAAAACGAAAATAGATGAATAGTCCGTTGAATGTTTGCTAGCGTGCGTGCGTGCGTGCATGTGTGCTAGCATGCGTTCACTCTCTTTCTAATGTCAGTTTTTTTTATTCTTTTGCATTTATGATTTACTAGATTTTGCAAGTTACAGAATCGGTTTTCTAGATGACACTCTATGTGTTTTCTGTACCCCTGACGAGTGTGTGAAATTGTACGATGTTCGGTTGAATTGTTAAGGCGGGAAAACGTAACAAACAAATTCACTTTCTCATTTATTGTTTTAATTGGGGCTTTTTTATTTTTTTTATTGTTTTTTTAAAGCGAAAACTTCTTTAAGCACGTTGTGCACTTTTGCTATAGAGAAAAAAAAAACTCGCACTCGCACCGTCACGCTAATAATACATATATAGATCCACTAGAAGGCGCTAATTTAAAAGTTGAGTTTTGTCAGCTCCTCATTAATTATCTTTAAAAGTGGAAGTGTTATCTTTACTTTAAAAAGCTTGTGAACTAAATACGTAGTAACAAAATTAACGACACGATATATCCAAGGATACCGGAATCTGTATGTACTTTCTGTTAATTAATAGTATCGACGTACGTGTGTAGTAAGAACATTACATGCAACATGACATGACATGCTAATGTCGTTTTAAGTTTTCACTTCTGTCGGCAGTCCCATAACTGCCTATTTTTGTTTTTTTGAAGTTATATTTCTTTTGGCGTGTTATGGAAAATGATGAGAGTAAATTTTTACGATGCGTGCGCATACCGTCACTCTGAAGTTAGCTAGTCAACATTTTAGGTTTTCAAAAAAGTTACCGACTTCACGATAGTGATAAAAATGGTTTTTACATATTACTTTGAGTACGTTTGTAGAATTTGAGATTAGTTGACGGTATGTATTATTTATTATGATATTTAAATAAACTATATGTAACTAGATAAAAGTGTGACTTCTTACGTGCGTACATAAGTACACACAAACTTTTTTTTTATTTTTACGTTTATTATATTTAATGAAGAAGATTACAGACCATATAAATACAGTTAGGCGCCCTGAAAAAAGAATTTCGTTTTTGATTGTTTGTTTAAACAAAAAAAAACAAGATGAATTAAGCACAAGTAAAACTGCGAGGAAAGGTTAGTTTTAAATAACGCAGGCACCTCGAGTTTGTCAACATTACTCAGCCCATGACAACTAGAGCCAGTATGCCATTAACAACAGTAGATATTAACCACCCACTGAGCTAGAGATGGTGGCAACTAACAGAGCGGGCACTTAAAGCTAATTAGTATTTACTTTCTTTCTTGATGTTTTAATAATATATTATTTGATAAAGTTAGAACAACTTAATTTTGTTATTTTAGTTTAACTTGACCGTGGTATTGCGGTTTAATATGATTTGTATTGACTTACGTGATAAATGAGACTTAACTTTCTTTTTCTTTTGTTAAAACTAGCAGCGCCCCGCGGTTTCACCCGCGTAAGTCCCGATCCCGTGGGAATATCGAGATAAAAACCCTATGCGTTAATCCAGGTCTCCAGCTATCTACATACCAAGTTTCATCGCAATCGGTTCAGTCGTTTTTGCGTGAAAGAGTAACATACATCCATCCATCCATCCATCGATCCAAACTTTCACATTTATAATATTAGTGGGATTCACAAAACCCAACACAACTAGGTATTATGTTTTTCGAGTTAAGCACAAGACGTATTAACTTATTACTTTATGGAGTGTAGTTACTTATTAATAATTTGATTTGAGTAACTTAATATAATTTAATGCCCTATTTCCGGTGTCTTCTTGTCTCTTAAATCTTACTTTAAGTATATACAATTATACATTGCAACTTTTTCACGACAAAATTGTCTAATAAGCACACATTCAGCCTAAGTTAAAGCGGTTAAAGGACGATGTAACCGAAACCATTGGATATCCGAAATAAAATATATCCGAAACCATAACCGAATCTGATTAAATGTGTCGAATAATTTCAGATCGGAACGGACTCTAAACAAAACAAGTTTAGATTTTTTTATATATAGCTGAAATGGTTGTTGAGGTTTTTTTTAAGTTTTTTTCTTGTTTTTTATTATTTCGCTTTTGCATTTTAAGTAGATAACAAAACAATTAGTCTTATACGTGATTATTATAGCTGATAATCTCGTACGGGACTAATTGTTTTTTTGTGATTTTAATACCAAATGATAAACTAGAAATAAAGCCAAATAATTACCTACTTCTATTTTCCTATTACAATTCCTTCAAAATCTCATATGCGGTACTGAAACTATCTGATAATCCTTACTAATATCCTTACTAATTAATATTATAAATGCGAAAGTAACTCTATTTGTCTGTCTGTCTGTAAATGGGTTCAGTAGTTTTGGCGTGAAAGGCACGCCAAAACTACTGAACCCCTTTAAATGAAATTTGGTACATATATAGTCTAGAGCCTGAGAAAGGACATAGGCCACTTTTTATTGCGGAAAAAGGGGTGTAAGGGGTTGAAAAGTGGGAATGAAAAGTTGTATGGAAGTATCGTCATGTTTAGAGTTAGAAGCTTGAAACTTATTTTTTAGGCTGTTGATTTGATATAAATACACACGGACGAAGTCGCGGGCACAGCTAGTCTGAAATAATTTCATATCCGTAACATCCCTGTGTACTGTATAAACGTTGGTGTGTTGCGGTCGAAAACATGTTAAACCAATGGTTGCGGTCTACTTGCGCTTCTTACTTATATGTGAGTCGGTAGCTAATTTGAATGTGGTTGTCAGATTTTATTTGTGAATGATGTTCGGCAAAGACGAAAAGAAGTTGAAGTTTCTGTACAGCCAGAGGTGGACATCCGGGAATTTATGTTGATGTGCATTGTAATTAAAATAGCTCCCAATATTATATTATATTACAGATATTCGGTGTTTCCTCTTGTACAACATCACTACTATCCCGAGAAAAACCACTCCCAAGCCCACCAAGCAGTAGCGGATTTACCAGTAGGCTGAGTAGGCTGAAGCCTAGGGCGGCAACTTTTAGGGCGGCAAATTTGGGGCCTACATTACTTTTTATGTCTTGTCCTGGGGTATCGGGGTATTTTTCTTTATTTAACTTTATATTATACCTATTGAGCGTACACCATACTGCCCTTAAATCGATTTCCTATGTTCGCTCCATCCCATGGTTACCTGTAAGAGATTGCCTCAGTGCGATAAGGCCGCCAATTGTATTAGCCACCCAACCTTGCTGTGCTCCTACTGCTTCAAATTATTTTGGTGTACAATAAAGAGATATATTATTATTATTATTATCGAATTAGATAGAAAGACCGGTAGGGGCGGCAAAATTTTAATAGCCTACTGGCGGCAAGCACCAAGCTAAGAATGTATCGTCGATTGCCTACCACTGAACCCTGTACATACCATACATTATATCCTCATCTAAACTCTATGGTAGCAGTAATGTGCAACCTACAGGTCTATATATTAATACATGAAGATAATTCATTTCGTGAACGGAGGAATGTGAAATTTTGAATACTTAGAATGGAAGTTTATATTTAGAAGTAGTACAGAAAGCTAAAGCTTATCGCGTATCAGATAATCGCTACAAAAAGCTACAGGAGTCCAGTATATATGTTGAACTGTCATGGTACGGAAAGTCTATACAATGACAGTTCAAGTTATATTGGTCAACGATATAGAACACAACATTTAACGTGAATGAATTATGGTCGAAATTCGATCGCCACGCCATCTCTAGTAAATATTAAAAGCTGTTATTGCGAAGCGTACGTTCTGATTACAAAGAGCATCAAAAGTGATCTAAGTACAGCCAGGTTTGCAACCTGTGACAAGCCATGCCAATCCGCCGAGTAGGTATAAAGCCACAAGTACACGGTGAGGTCGACTAAACGTGCCGAAATTCAGTGGGCTGCCGCGCACCGGCCGTGCTGCTTGTTAGTTCGATGCTCACTCACGCGCTACGTCACTTCATCCGTTCGTATCTAGACTATCGAGCGTAGGTTTAGTTTTATTTTCGCAAGAATAGATTATAGGCACATTACTGACTAGTAATTAAATATTCAGATTAATTAATTCTTTAAAAAAAGACGATCCTAACGTCGTGGCGTCGTGAGAACAGATAAGAGTTATGCGATAGAAAGAGAGGCAACTTCTAGGTCAATGTAGCTGTAGGTAATTAGCGATGTGTGGCCTAAATTGCGACTTTATTGTGACGAAACAAGAGTCGCTATTTATTTAAATGATTTGACGGAGTGGGACTTTTGTACCTGTGATAGCACAGGTATGTATTCTGTGCCTCTGATCAAAAGCCACGTCAAAAATAACTTTTTAGTGATATTTTTCGTGGGAGAGCCATGCTTCAGCACGTATGGGCCGGCTCGACCGGAGTGATACCACGGCCTCACAGAAAAACGGCAGTGAAGCAATGCTTGTATTGCTTTTCGCCGAGTGAGTGAGGTTACCGGAGGCTTAACCCTAACCCAAACCCTTCCCTCTTCCCCCTCCTCTACTCCTCTTCCCCCCTTCCCCTACGTCCCCTTAAAGGCTGGCAATGCATTTGTGACTCTTGAGTTGCAGGTGCCCATGGGCCGTCTGCTCGTTTGTACGTTTTCCGGTTGCTTCAAACAACTGAAACTCCTTTTTTGCTTGTTGCTCTTGTTTTTTTTTTTTCAGAATCTTGGGATATTTTTTATTGCTTATTGCATTTGATTTACAAAAGATTCGTCAAGTAATTATTCATTAAACTAACAGATGGTGCTAGGCTTCTTCAATTATTTGAAAATAAAAATGATTACATAACAATTTCGACAATCTTGTCTCGTCTCGAGTCTCGACCCGAAAGCCCCGGGACTCGAGACAACGAAAATCACGAATAGTCTCTGGACTTCGAGACACGAGACGTCCCGGGACCCAAACCCTACCCCCATTCCATAAAAAATAAAAATATATAGTAGATAATTTACAAATGTTTCTTTCATTTACAGCTCAATCGTGCATGGACACCAAGCAAGTTCTATTCAACGGCTATTGTTATCTGTTCTCGGGGTATCCGAAAGCCTCCTGGGCCACTGCCAAACAAGTAAGTGCATAATATATTACGGAATCCCGCTCTCAATTCTCACATTCGCTTTATCTTACCGCTTTGAGATGACTTATTTGGCAACGTGTTCGAAACATCGTTGTAATTCAAATATGCATTTCATGTTTTTAGTGATAATTTATTTCTAGTTTATTAGGGTTCCGTTCCTCAAGTGGAAAAAGAAGGAACCCTTAGTATAAAAACTTTCAAATATTAGCATGCAAGTGACCCTACTTTGTTATCTGTCAAGACCCTTTTTCTCAGAAACCCGTGGACGCATCAAATTGAAATTAATACCAACTACTCATGTGTGCGGTCCCTTGAAGCTATAAAAATTCAAGCTTCTAAGTCAACGCAATCAAAAGACATGTACATTTAAGCCTAGATTAGATTTAAACATTTCGCAGGTAAATCAAAACCTATAGGATACTTCCCATTGAGCTAGAATCATGAAATATGATTACAAACTATATTTTGCCCTTGGAAAGTTGACTTTGTCGAACATCGATGTATGGGAGAGTATTTTCAGAACCGTAAAGTTATGTTTGTCTTTCGGAAAAGACGGGCAAAAATCGTCAAGAATTGATTTCCGAGATGGACGTACTATCTACATATAAGTTTGTTTTCTTACGGAACCATCGGTGCGCGACTCAGACTCCCACTTGTCTGGTTTTAAATACCCATAAGCGTATAAGCGTGTCCGTTGTTGAATTGTTTGTGCTGGAATATTCCTATCGCGGGAATGGTCTTTACAAAAATGTATTTACAAAATAAACATACAAGCTGCATAGTTTGTTTCTAGAACTGTATAATATCTCCCAACATATTATATTATTATTCTCTTCATTTATTTCATAAACATATAAATTACATTTTTAAATATACTTACAAATAAAAAAAACAAAATAAATTTAAAAATATAAAAAAAAGTGTCCCACCGGTATCGGGTACAGGGACCAAGTTACCGGTGGTTAGGGTTCCAGAGACAGAAACCTCCTCACTATGCGTGCCGTATCGAGGAGGACTGCCTTCTGCATTAGGCTCTTAATCCAGCTGCCTAACGTGAGCCTCTGAAGGTGTTGGTCGAGGCTCTTAGCAATTAACCCATGAGCCGAAATGACTATCGGCACAATGATTGCTGAATCCACATTCCACATGTCGACAATCTCGTGGGATAGGTCCAAATATTTTATTTGTTTATCTTTTTCGGCTTTTAAGAGATTGTCGTCATGGGGAATGGTGGTGTCATATATTATTATTATTATTACATCAATAGAAGATATACATTTCACAAAACTCGTCGCAATTAAACAACAAAGTAAGAAAAACTCTAACTACATTTCGGTTGGTCGTTAAATTATAATTTTCTTAGAAATAATGACGGGCTTTAGGCATAATCCTTTTGAAACATTCTAGACGAGCGGAGCTCCACAATGCCATTATATTGTCTGTTATGCTTAGCGGTGACGGTTCCATCCCTGTTTTATTCTTTTTTCGTGACAGCTTCACCATTTTTCGCGTTATTTTATTTAAAAAAGTGACGGGATGATGAAATTTATAGGTTTTTTTGTTAATCATAGCTTGATAGGATTTACGTCATTGCTTCTTGAAGTTATACTTCTTTCGGCGCGTTAGGAAAAAATGATGAGAGTAAATTTTTACGATGCGCGCGCACACCGTCACAAAAAACCGACACCCTGAAGTTAGCTAGTCAACATTTTAGGTTTTCAAAAAAGTTACCAACTTCACAATAGTGATAAAAATGGTTTTTACATATATATTACTTTGAGTATGTTTGTAAAATTTGAGGTTAGTTGACGGTATGTATTATTTATGATAATTTACTGTGATTATAAGTTATAAAAATTGTATTTACACATTACTTTGAGTACGTTTGTAGAATTTGAGGTTAGTTGACGGTATGTATTATTTATTATGATATTTAAATAAACTTTATTTAACTAGATAAAAGTATAACTTCTTACGTGCGTACATAAGCACACACTTTTTTTTAAATACCCATTAGTAACTCTAGGAACAACTATTGCGTTTATAAATTCTCTTTTAAATATACTTTTGGCCACTATGTGCTGGTTTCGTAATCATGTTTTGTAGTTTTGACAGCATCATTTGCAATAAAAGCGTACATTTTAAGCTATAAAACCTCCATGTTGCTACCTTAAAGTGGTCAAACACATTCGGTAATTACCAAGATGGCTGCCAAATAGTTATTGTTAAACATCCCAAGTCTTAATGTCAACAATTACACCTAGTTACAGGAACTAAAGCCGGTGGGAATGTACTGAGTACTTGGAGATATCCAAATACAACCATCGAAGGCAATCGATAGATAATCACATCGGTGTCACCACTGCAGACATCCACCGATAAAGTGTAGCGATCACGCCATGCGAGCCGTAGCTAAAAAGCCAATGTTGAGACCTTCATGCACAATTTCAAAGCTAACCATAGCTAAAAAAAACACTGTCTGAATTAGATAGTATTGTCTCATGGTATATTTAATTTTTTTTTTAATGGAAACATTGTTGGAAAACTATTCTTCTGGAACGGCCAGCAAACGTAGTGTTTGTATACTCTTTGGCCAGCAGTAAAGAACAGTTGCAATTTTTCTTTAATCTAACCGAGTGGTTTAGACATTACTGGTTACAAAGTTAAAAAAAAAAGTTCAGACACTAAAAGTCATTTGTTAGGTAGATACGTACAAAAGTACAAAGGCGCATATTTTTGTGGGACATTTAGTTTTTTAAAACTCATCTCAGATATGGTATATACCAACAATATTCATCTATTGTCAAACAGACATAGTGCGACAAGATTTTTTATTCGTGGGAGAGCCATGCTTCTGCACGTATGGTCCGGCTCGACCGGAGTGATACCACGGCCTCATAGGAAACTGGCAGTGAAGCAATAATTGCAACCGGCGGTCCTAAGCCTTCCCTCTCCCTCTCTCCCCTCCTCGCCCCCATTCCCCCTTCCCCTACTCCCACATTAAGGCCGGTAACGCACAAAAACGGTATTACGGCTGCCATATTGTGAATAGAGTAAATTAACCACATTCAGATTTTTTCTTTACTTGTGCTGTGAGACCTTGCTTCTTGCCAAATTTCATGATTCTAAGCCAATGGGAAGTACCTGCGCAATCTTAAAATGTATGCTTTGATTTAGGAACTTAATTTTTTTAGGATTCCGTACCCAAAGGGTAAAAACGGAACCCTATTACTAAGACTCCACTGTCCGTCCGTCCGTCTGTCTGTCTGTCTGTCACCGGGCTGTATCTCATGATCCGTAATAGGCAGACAGTTAAAATTTTCACAGAGTGTGTATATCTGTTGCTGCTATAACAACAAATAATAAAAATTAATTAAAAATTAAAGGGGGCTCCCCTACCAGAGAAGTTTTTTTTTTTTTGGCTTGTAGTATTACGCGGAACCCTTGCGGAACCCTTCATGTTACTTTTATGTTACTTCCAACTTGATACCTCCACACTTTCTTCAGAAAAAGGGTCTAGACAGACAGAGAAAGTGATCTCATAAGGGTTCCTTTTTTCCTTTTGAAACAGAGCTCTAATAAGTCATCATCTCGTGATATGGGCACATTTTCAAACAATTTCTTAGAACACAAACCTTTTACGTGAAGCGTCTGCCATCAGACCTCCACAAACCAAGTACTAGGCGATATCGAAGTTCTGTAGTTAGACCAGTTTATCGGACTTTTTTGGGCTCCAACTACCCGTAACGAATGGCACAGATGTTTGTATGGTACACGGGACCGACGGTTTAACGTGCTCTCTGAGGCACGGAGGGGTCTCAATGTGCTAAGAATGGTCATCCATCCAGCCAGCCTACTCGGTTACCACTTAGCCACGAACCCCAAATCAATATTCAAACTATTATACATAGCGACAGCGAGGCAATGAAGAACTACTGCCAAATTGAATATGGAACACATATTCTCGCCAGCCAATCCAACTAAACCAAATGCTTGTTTTACGAGTGGAACCGTTAATGTACTTGACTGGGAATAAAACTCGTAATCTCATGATCATAATGCCGAAATTCCCGTGTCATCCATTATCTGAAGTAAATGTTATATATTCATTCATTCGTCCACAGGTTTGCGAAGGTCTAAACATGCACCTATCATCAGTGCACTCCGCAGACGAAGAGCGCTTCATAATATCAGGGATCCGACAAAGCAGCGACTACAGCGCTGGATCCGTCTACTGGCTAGGAGCACGTCTAGCTGGAGACGACGGAGACACCCTGTCTTGGATTGATGGAAGCGCTGTGGGGTACCAAGGGTGGCCTCCGTACAACAATACTGAAGATGTTGATACTACATGTCTAGGGGTCCAGGTAAATCCAGGAAAACACATATAGTGTGCGTTCGATATACACTGAGCACTGTAAGGTATGACGTCAATTCAGTATACTGCGAAGCCGTTCCTTTATAGTTAGCTATACTGGTTACTGTTACTGTGTACTGTGTTTAACGGAACGCAGTTTAGTATACTGTCAGTTGTCAGTTTAAGTCAATTGTCAAATTGCATAATAAAAATGACAGTGTGACAGCACTTAGCACCTTACCTCGAAAACTCTAGTGCTCACAGTACAAAAATGGCGACGTTTATGACATCATATATAACGTTTAAGAAGTTTTCACTTCAAAAATTGTCAGTCGTAGCACGTCAGCAGTGAAAACATAACTTATATAAACACACACACACAAAAGTCACTTGTTAGGTAGATACGTACAAAAGTCACACACACCTGTATATATATATATATATATATATATCTGACCATGACGGTCACGCGAGTTCAGTGCTTTTTCCCCATACCAAAAGTGCCCAACGTGCCAAAAAAGTTTTCACTTCAAAAAATACAGTAATATTTTTTAATGGCTATCTAAGATCGATTGGGTAACGCAAGATACCTACATTGATAAAAGCAGGAAATCCCACTAATATTATAAATGTGAAAGTTTGGATGGATGGATGGATGGATGGATGTTTGTTACTCTTTCACGCAAAAACCGCTGAACCGATTGCGATAAAACTTGGTATGTAGATAGCTGGAGACCTGGATTCACGCATAGGCTACTTTTTATCCCAATATTCCCACGGGATCAGGACTTACGCTGGTGAAACCGTGGGGCGCTGCTAGTAATTAATATGTTTGTGTGTTAGTTCTTTTACTAAAAAAAATAAAACTCTCTCAAGTCTCTTAGTTTCTTCTTTTCAAAAGAGGCGGACTTACGCCTTACAAACTTACTGTTAAGCGGTGACTTTTTTTAAGTTATTAAAGAAATTATACCTAAAATGTCTTCTAATCATCAATCTCTTCTCACCATTATTATTTGACTTGCTACTCATTTGTAACTCTAATCCCTGGTCGGCCTTCACGCATATTTTGCCCTTTGAGATGCCAGTCAAGTTGGAAACTCGCCAAGTTTCGGAGTTTAACTTGCCTGTATAGTTCGTGCTGGTAAAATTCGTCTTGTTACTAAGACATTCTTTGTTATAACTTTGGGTTGTGTTATTTTTTTGATAACATTTTGCAATATTATAATGTTTGAACTTCAGAAAGTACTTTTTAATTACTATATTTTTTAATGACAATCCCTCGACTAGTATCAAGACGACTCGAAATATCAAGGTAGGCACCTTATCGTACCTTATATCATGATAAATTGTAATATTTTCAAATTTAAATGGGACCATCCTCAAGTACAACGAATCCAATTACAAAGTACTAATTGAAATCTTTTCATAAATGGCGAAGATATCCCTTAATATTAAAAAAAAAACAATCGAATTAAGACCTTCTCCTTTTCGAAACGGGTTACAAAAGCCTATTAATATACAGCATCATTTAAAATACCATAAATGAAGACCTCTATTTTTATAAACACATTAGTAATAGTCTATGTAAATAATGAGATACATATGTATGATTAGCCCACACACACACACACAAAATAGTACTCGGCACGTACGGGCCGGCTCGACCGGAGTAATAGTTTATGTACGAGCCACTTCATACGTTTCTCGTATCATGCCGTTATACTTCGAGCCGTGTCACCAACTTATTCATATCTTTAATCATACTTCGACTATCGACTAACAATTGACGTGTCGCGGCTGACATATATCATTATCATTAATACCATTTTTATCTATCTGTAATTGATTTTTTGATAATTGACCATATTGGTCAATTACATTTAAAAAAAATTGAAAAATGGATATACGGTCAGTACAGTTTAGTAGAGTAGCTAAAAAAAAATTATATTTCCAGTGGAAATCATCGCTAATACAATCACAGCCGAGTGGTCTATACTGGACACTACACAAGTGCTCTGTTACTGGAGGTTATGTGTGCAAGAGACGCCTGAACCCAGAACATGTCATTAACAACATTACTGTTGAGGGCACATCAGGTAAGTAATACATATATATACTCAAATCTTATATCCCTGAATTAAACATCCACAATTTGGGAAACTAAAAATGGGAAAATTGGGTGTATTTTAAAAGGGAAAATATAGTTAAAAAGGAAAGATAATAGAAGAAAAGGGAAATAGCTTATACGGATGGATTAGGCAGGGTAAGCTTTAGCTCGAGCAAGTCCGACTCGAAGCCGAAGCCGAAGTCGAAGTCGAAGCCGAAGCCGAAACGGAAGCCGTAGCTAAAGCCGAAGCTCGAAGTCCGAGCCCTTTAACAATTTGAAATATTTAATCAGCATCAAAACACGTTAATAGTGAAACCTTAAATCAAGTGCTAATCTTAGTATGGGACAAACCAATATTATACAGAGTTCAAAATCTAACTAAAATAATCTTCAACCCTTTTAGTGATGTAATTTAGAGTACAAACTATATCAGACATTGTTTGTTATAAATCGGTAACTTGCCTTTGAAAAGCTATTGGCGCCCAACATGGGACTACTGCAGTTTTATCCTATTAGGGGCCATCCATAAATTACGTCACACGAATGTCGTGATTTTTACCCCCTATTGGTGATCACATTTGCGGGACCCCCCTCCCCCTCCCTAGTGTGACGATTAGAGACAGACAGACAGACAGAACTGAAATTATTCAGTTCTAAATATTTTTTTATATGTATGTGTTTTAGCGTGTGTAGTATTTCCTTTACAGGTAATGTTTGTTGTTTGTGTTTAATACTTTAGATTTTCACATGTGACGTCACGAAGCTTATGACCCCCCACCCCTTGTCACACTTCGTTGACCCCTTCCCCCCTTAACATGTGACGTAATTTATGGATGGCCCATTACGTGAGCGGGACCAAATTACAGCTGGCGAGATGTGGGTGTTTAATATATCTCTGCCTATTCGGGGATTCATATCATATTATATCATTCATTACATTTTAACTGGGCTTGTACTAAGATGTCGTGACGTGTATGCAAAATTTCACTATGATCAGTTAACTATGAGAAAGCGCAATAAAGTAACTTGATACCGAGGGTCCTGTTGGTCTAGTGGTTAGTGAACCTGACTGCTGAGAAGTGGCGGTTCTTCTGGGCGTGTGTATGTTACTGAACTCCTCCTAAACGTATGGAAAGATTTTAATGAAATTTTTTGTGTATCTTCAGGTGGATTCGAGAATGGTTTAGAAATCTAAACCATTCTCGAATCCACAAATGGACCCGGTAGATGGCGCTGCGACAGGGTTACAGGAAAAATATTTATTACGCTTACCATATAATATATTTTAGTTTATGCTTACCATGGCGCTTTTGACATACATAACTGTCAGTCGTTTGACAGTTGGCGCGATTGACAGAATGCGCGCTGCAGATATCGTTTCAAACAGATGCATCGGTCGGAACTATGTTTCGGGATTTTTTTTTTATTAATTATACCAATTCGAATTCAATATTCATAGTTAAGACAAGACAACGTCTGTTGGGTCAGCTAGTTAATATATAAGTATGTTTATAAGCAGTCTGGTTACCATAGTACAGGCTCTGCCTAGTTTGGTATGAGACGGCCGTGTGTGAGGTGCCTCAAGTTATAATGTATAGGATTAAGATACGACACCGAAATCATCACAAAAAATCGCTATAACCGTTAACTTATTTTCCTCAGGAATCCTCACGAGCCCAAACTACCCAGGTATTTACGACAACGATCTGGACTACTGGGTGCATGTATCTGGACCGTCAGACACAAGGCTTGTCTTCATCTTTCAGGCCATCGACTTGGAGTATCAGAAAGACTGTCTATACGATTTTGTGGAGGTAAGTTGGGACTGCTTTTTAACCCTCACTTATAGTAAAATTAATAAACAATCTAATGTTTTATTCAAAAATTTCTACTAAAATCCGTATACTTATTACTTCTTTAAGTATGTATATGTTTAGTTATACAGAGTGTATATGACAATGGAACACTTACCAGGCCAGGTCCACTCCGCAGAGTAGGTATAAAGCTACAAGTACACAGCGAGGTCTAAATGTGCCAGAATTCAGTGAGCTGCCGAGCCCCGGCCGGGGCACACGTTGTTTCAATGCTCACTCACGCGCTGCGTCGTGTCATCCGTTCGTATCTTGATTATCGAGTTATTAGTACCTAGCCTAAGTTTATTATTATTTTTGTTCATAAAAAATAGATTATTAGGTACATGACTTACTGGTAATTTGATTCAGATTAATTAATTCTTAAAAAAAAGACAATCCTAACATCGCGTCGTCGTCAGAACAGATAAGAGTTACGCGATAGAAAGAGAGGCAACTTCTAGGTGAATATAGCTGTAGGTAATTAGCACTGTGTGAACTAAATTGCGACTTTATTGTGTCGAAACAAGAGTCGCTATTTATTTAAATGATTTGGCGGAGTGGGACTTCTTTACCTGTACTATAATGTATTCTCTGCACTTACATAAATCACTGAAAGGGCATGACTCTAGCATGCAGTTTTTTATGTTTAAGTTATAAAAATATTTTTTGAAAAATAAACTATCCTGTTTCATATCAGCCCTCTCACGAAATATAAGCTTTGTCGTTCAATTTTAATATATATAGTCAATTCGTATTCTCATCTATTTTAATAACATCTGCATAAAATACAATTTATATTAAAATCACCATTGACGAAATAACAAACAAAATCACATTAATGTGTAATTTGAAATTTACAAATATCGCTTTTGTTTTTCCTTAAAATTCCATTACAAGATGTTTTTCCCGCCATTTGGAGAGGCCTTACCATTTAAGAAATGAATAATTCTACGTAATATCGCTCAAATTACAATTTAATTTTCACGTCGGCATTTGTTGGCGCCGAAAATGTCTTAGAGAATAACAAAATGTATTCAATTATTACTAGCCATTAGTAATTGTCAAAACAAGAGTTTCGCTTTCGTTACAAAAGAATCGTGATATCATTTATAAAATTACTTTAGAGGCAGAAGCAGGGTAATGTGCCGATCTTCCGATTAATTGTTTATTGATTTACTAGCAACCCGCCCCGGCTTCGCACGGGTAGTAGAGAATAATCGTCAACATATTTCAATCAATTTACACAAAATCTTAACAAATTATACACCTAAACCTTCCTCATGAATCACTCTGTCTATTAGTGAAAACGGCATGAAAATCCGTGCAGTAATTTTTCAGTTTATCGCGAACAGACAGACAGACAGTCGCGGCGGGGGATTTTGTTTAATAATATGTAATGAAGCTTTAGCTAGAAGATGTAATTGTTATATAGGTGAATTTTGGAATTGGAGCTTTCCGAAAAGTCCGGTAGCTATACAGATTACCATGGAAGAGGATAGATGGCAACTCAGAAGTGACAACATGGGTTGGCTTCTTGTGTGCTAATTAATCCAAAGTTTGTCTGTAAGAGATCGCAGCCAGATAAGACCGCCAATTGTAAGGTAATGGTAAACCTACAGGCTCGCGTTCAAACCGACATTCAACGAGCACAAGCACGGGCACAAGTATGTGAGGCTGTTTGTGCATGCTTGCGTGAAAAAGTAAGTGCGCAGGCAGCGTGCCAGGCTGCGTGACGTGCTACACGCACGTTACAGTTAATTGTGTGTGCTTCACTTGGTGTGAAATAAAGTATAATAGTTATACTTATATTTAATTAGGTTTCTGATTGGTATTATAATTGTTTACCCGATTACGGCAAAGCCAAAAGGAAGGGTTATGATTTTAGCAGTATATGTGTGTATATAAGTATGTTTTTAATTACGTGTCTTCCACCATAGCGCCTAAACAACTGAACCGATTTCGATGAATAAGATATCGATAGATTCGTAATAATGGTCCGGGTGACATAGAATATATAAAATGTAACTAAATTGAATATGGACTTTACACGTAAATATCTGACCTCGAAAAAAAAATTGAGATAATTATGGCATGTTTGGTATCAAAAGTAAAGTCTTGACAAGCATATTACTAATTTGTATACATATATAATATTGTCTAAGTAAATAAATATGTTTAAATTGTTATCAAACAAGCAAAAGTAAACCTGCGCCGTATGTAACGCTGGTTTATTTTTGCGTAGACGGGTTACAGTTTTTTCAACCTAATTTTTATTTGGATACAGATAAAGGAAATATAAAAATTAAGTAATATCTACAAACATTTGAAATAAGAACCTTATGCTGTAAGTTATAGGGTACTTATTAATCTAAGTTCATAACGACTGATAATAATCTCTGTGAATGCGAAAAATGTTTGGGTCGTATCAAATATTTTCTAATATTCGAATATTGCAGCTTCGTGACGTGCGAAATATGAAGTCCTCGCGCTACTGCGGCTCCGTGGGCGAGGCTCGCTGGGTCGCCTCAACTAACAAAGCCATACTCCACTTTCACTCGGACTACAAGTTAGTATTTTATTTTACATCGCGTTTATCGTCACTGCTCTGCTGTAAAGAGTCGTACGTGATGTTTTATAGCCTATAGCCTTCTTCAAGGATTGGGCAATCAATACGAGAAGAATGATTCAAATCTGTTCTAGACATTAGAGAGTTGAACCAAAAAGAAAATTCGCTGAAGATTTTCATGTAAAAAAATGTCAAGGTCTCAATCCACAGTCCGAATATTTTTTTAATAGTAATGCATAAATGTCGATAGCGGCCCTAACATTTAGTTCTATAAGGTAAAGTACCTTTCCATCGGTGGACGTATAATGAGAGGTATGATTACGCTTCTAATATTCTACGCAATGAAACATGAAACTGCAAACATATTATTGTAAGACCATATTAACTTGGTTGGATATGAAGTGGGGTAGCGTAATAAACTTGCGAGCAAGTGGTTACGGGTTCGAACCCACCCCGTACACTACCGACGTGAACTCACTCTTAACACAAGCATTTAGCTTAGCTGGAGGGTTAACAAGAGTTCTAGTAAAATAAGATAATATGTCCTGTGTTTTTTTTATAAAAAAGTCATATTTTAAAAAACAAACTGAGCGAATTTTTAAGAAAAACGTGTCAGGCCTTCCTGAAAACACAGTTATTTGACCAAAAAAAATTATTATATACAATGTAAATATTTAAAGAATATAATAGAACACGATAAGGACGAATTGACTGAATTTATTCTACTGTACAAAAGATATTCAAGTTTCCCTTAAAAAGTAATATCGTACTAAAATAGTTTTCCCCTAGTTAAAAGTTAGGAAATTACGTGAATTATAAAAAAAAAGAACTAAAATTAAACTATATACAAACTTACTTATTTTTCTTACATAATCGCCATTGTTGAAATTGCTTGCAAAGTTAGTTTTGTTAGAAAACTCGCTTCAACTGGTCCCTTGTCTGCCACGAGTTTTAAAAGTAGGTAAAAGTTGACTATCCATGGCGCCAACGGATATTTTCCTGTTGGCATTTAAAGTTTCACTGTGTGATCGAGTTAAATGTTGGAATATGAACAGGTATTCTTCTTTAAATGCCCCCTTAATAGTTTTTATTTTTTCACGAACGGGAAGACATTGTCAAAATCTTTCAAATCGCCAGTCAAACATTGTCTGTTGAAATTGAAATACAACACATATCTATTTCTGGAGCCGGCAAAAAACGTCCGTAACGTAAGATTTTTATGTATAGTCTCTATGTATGATGGCTATACAGTGTCTAATGTATAGTCTACGTGATGACTGTTATTATAATTATTATACATTTTTATAAATCATTGTAAATAAAATGAAGGTGTTAAAATAATTTTGTAAAGTAGTTTTTTTTTTATCGATAAAAAAATTATAATACAAAATGTATACACGAATAATTATTTTCTTTATACCTCGTATAGAACTTGAAATTAATATTTTTTATAATAAGGAACTTCGTTACTATCTGGTGTCCCAGGACACCACACAGTTTTTTTATTTGACATACATGTATATTATGTATTTATATATTAAACGATTTTTTTTAATTCTTAGTACGCAAGGTACTGGTTTCTCTGTGACGTGGCGTGCAGTAGAATTGACAGGATGTCCATCGCAGACGTTCACATCTAAGGAAGGCATTCTTCGGAGTCCAAACTACCCGCACTTTCTGCTGCCGAATCTGGATTGTACCATAGATTTACTTGCTCCAGCCGGTGAGTGTGTTCTTTTTTTGGAAACCGCATAATGGTGGGGTTAATGATGGTGAAATAAGGTTACGTGTTAGTAGACTCAAAAAAAAAAAGAAATACAATCGCATTATATTCCTGTGCAATCAACTATTTCTGCAAAACTTCAAAGGACAACCATCTCGACCCCTGATCGTAAGAAGATACTTACCGGTAACTTAAAAGACTCGCTACATAAGCAGTGGTAATATCCCCAAAAACCCCTTGTGACCCTTCTCAGAAGCAGGTGAGCTAATAGTTGTTTTATCAGCGATCTTTTATACAATGGAGGTATGTCCCTTGCTTCTTGAAGCTAGGACTTGAGAGAAAACTCGTTCTACCAAGCAAATGAGTGACACCGATGACCGTTTAGGTGTCTGGGTTTTTATTAATTAGTTCTATGGAATTATATATATGAACATTCTCCTCAAAAGGATTTGCATCATGTAACATTTCTTTCTGTTCCTACAGGTAAACGGGTATTTCTGAACATCAGTTACTTCGACTTCGGCTATGGTGTATTCGATAAAGGTGTTCCTATCAACGTTACGGATTCCATTCCCGAAGACTCCTTTATTGATGTGCAAATAGACTTACAGAATCTTCCCATAAGACCCTTTTTGAATCCCAATATATTGACCAATGGACTCTTTGTGTCCCAATCAGGGATATTGAGACTTAGGATAAAAACTGGAGAGAATGTGACGGGACAAGGATTCTTGGCGCATTTTAAAACAAGTGAGTGTATGTTTCTTTTTCGGTGATTGCGTTATTATTTTACCAGAACTATACGGCTGAATTATATATAGTTAAAAAGAGTGTCCTTGGAGTTTCTTGCCTGTTTTTCTCTGTAGGATCTACGTATTGGAACAGGCAACTATCTTCACGACTGACTTAGTCTGACTGACTCCTACTCTTGACGATTCACAAATACCTATAACTGGTATAATTGTAGGCGTACCTATAAATGGTTTTGATTTTGATATTTTTTAAGACCATGTGAGATAGCCACTGAAGAATAAAAGAGTCATATTCGCACACTGAGAGCTTGTAAATGTCTCTAAAATTATTTATAAATGGTTATCTATATTTTATTTATTATTTGTTAGAGGAAGCTTTTACACCGGCATGCAAGTATTTAGATTTTCATAATGTGTATGTGGGAGAGCCATGCTTCGGCATGTATGGGCCGGCTCGACTCCGCTCGATACCACGGCCTCACAGAAAACCGGCAGTGAAGCAATGCTTTCATTGCATTTCGCCGCGTGAGTGAAGTTACCGGAGGCCCTAACCCTTCCCTCTCCCCTATTCCCGCCGTCCCCTCTCCCCCTCTTCCCACTCTTCCCCCCCTCCTCCCCCTCTTTTCCTACTCTCACCTTAAAGAGCGGCAACGCACTTGTGACTCTCGAGTTACAGGTGTCCATGGGCGACGGTAGTCATTTACCATCAGGTGACCCGTCTGCTCGTTTGCCCCCTGTTTTATAAAAAAAAAATATACCGCAGGGAAACAATTTATGAAAAAGTCTTTCGAGGTTTTTTGTAAAAGTAAATAAGTATGTTCTATTTTGTCCTGAAGCATCCGAATCAGTTAAAAAGAGTATCGGCCCTAGTTCGTGTTTTTTATATATTATATGAACATTCTGTACTATACAGTAAGCTACCTGAACGCGTCCCACGTGGTGGAAGTGTCAGCCGGGGGTTCAGGTCGCCTGGCGGCGCCGAACTGGCCGCAGCGCGCGCCGCCGCGCTCGGCGCTGCGCACGCTCCTCGTGGCGCCGCACCACAACACGCTCTCCCTCGCCTTCACCGCCACCACCCTCGCCACCGCCGACCGCGACTGGCCCTGCGGACAAGACAACGGCTGGATACAGGTTAATTGCGATTATGATCCTTAGGGCCTCACAGACGTAATGTAGATCTCTCTAACTTGTATCACATTATAGCTATTTATTACAAATATCCTTAATATCGTCGTAAATTATATTATTATTAGAGATGCGCCGAATAGTGGTTTCACCGAATAACCGAATACCGAATATTATTCGGTTTAACCTTTACCGAACCAGATATTCGGCAGAACCAGATATTACATTGTTTTGCCACGTATAAATGTTGATTTAAAGTTTAAAAATAAATATTGTTTTGAGGTTTAAATTAAATGTTCATTTAAGGTTTAAAATAAATGTTGACTATACTAACTATAGGTTACGAAATAAATATATTTTCTTTGACTTATAATATAACATAAATCTTACATAAGAAGTCTTGTCTTTTAGTCCTACACCTTGGCTACATGAGCCAAGAAAATAGGAAACCTTGAACCGAATATATTCGGCAATAAAACCGAATAATTCAGCCGAATACAAATAGTGGAAAAGGTGCCGAATACGCCGAATACCGAATACCAAACGAATATTCGGCGCATCTCTAATTATTATCGGCATCGGCAATAATCTTAAGGGTAAAGGAAGACGTTGGAGTGTTTTTATGACCAGCTTCTTTCTTTCCCCAAAATTTTTAGTAACTATCCTTTCTGTCACCAAGAATCAGCTCAATAGGTAGGTACCTACGTTCCTTTAAAAAATAACTTAACGGTAACTAATCGTTTAAGCCTCAACCATACCAGGCATGGGCGTACCCAGGGGGGAGGCAGAGGACGGCAGCTGCCCCTCCTGGCTTTCGTATTAAGTTTATTAAACTAAAAAATATTTTGCTCCCCCCTGGGCCGTCAAATTTTTGTTCTTCTATATGACATACAAGCATAGAAAATCAAAAACTCTCAAATTTCTGTTTACTGAACTTTAGCAATGCTTTTAACATTATTGACTTTAATGTTCTGATAATAATCTCCATCGGCTATTGATTGATTCCACAAGTACTAGTTCGGCTATGAAATGATAATTTATTCTGGTCCATTGCTACCACTAGTATGACACTGTATGACACAGGATAGCAGTTTATATCTTTTACTTGTCTCATTATTAATTGACTGTTTTTCAATTAAATTTTCACTACATCATCAACTTGCACATTACGATTTCAGTTCCTTTTTTTATGGGATCGGGGGTAAACGAGCAGACGGGGTCACCTGATACTAAGCGACTACCGTCGCCCATGGGCACTTGCAACTCAAGAGTCACAAGGGCATTGCCGGCCTTTAAGGTAGGAGTAGGGGAAAGAGAGGAAGGCGGGAAGAGGGAGAGTACGTGTCCCCTACAGAAGAGGGGGGAGAGGGAAGGGTTAAGGCCTCCGGTAACCTCACTCACTCGGTGAAAAGCAATGCATTGCTTCACTGCCGGTTTTCTGTGAGGCCGTGGTATTACTCCGGTCGAGCCGGCCCCTACGGGCCGAAGCATGGCTCTCCCACAGTTCTGTTCCCAATTCTTAACTAATCTGACGTGATTTGTCTAGGCCCTTATGAGGAGCAACTTCAGCATTTCTTTTCAAGATTAATTTGTGACTTACAAAATCACATTTTTGAATCTGGTTCCAAACTCCGATTCCGATAAAATATTCATACTATCATTTTTTCTTTGTAATCTATTTTTTAGTCTAGCTACCCTCGTCATCACAAAAAAAAACGTTTAGACATGCAAGGGTAATATTTGTCTCAAGTGGCATATTTCATATAAAAAATATATATTGCAGGTGAAAGACAGCTACACAGATAACAACGGCACAGAATGGACGTTGTGCAGCGTGGAGAGGAGCAAACGGAAGGTGGAACCTCGAGCACCGCTCGTCATCAACTCCTACTTACATTCTTTAATCGTCACGCAACACACAGGCCAGCGAGGTGTTGATATGGATGTCCTACTCATCGTCCATAATGGTAACTGATCCGAATTAATGCTTGCTTGAAGGTATGATGTTAGTTCTGCATATCACAGTGTAAGGGTATTAGGATATTGGTGCTGAAGTCAGTCGTAAGAGGGGTCCTGTGTCGGCCTTAAGGTAGGGCTACATTAGGCTGACGTGGGCCACGTACGCCGATCTGGACGCATTGGACCCCATAAATTTTATATGGCAACTAGTTTTGTAGAGCTACATTAGATCCACGCCATGTGACGCAACGCTCCCTGCACAGATTTTCGTCGGATGGTGGATGGGATAACCCACGCGTCTCGCCGTATTCTATTATTTTTATTGTGTTTTTTCTCCTTAATACTCTAAAGCGATTTAAAGCCATTAAAAAAAGTAAATCTTCTTCAATTCACTGTCCGATTCATTAATTTTTAAGTAACTGATAACAGAGTCGAAATTTCGAAGTCCAGCGTAAAATGCGAGACACGCGTTGCGTCCATTTTAGGTGCACACCAACCTTACACGTGTAAGACGTCTCAGACGTGTGCGTCTGCCTAATGTAGCTCTCGCTTTACGCTCGTCGCAATCGTTCCTCCGTTCGCAGGGCAATCGTACGTGAACTAAATTGTAAACATTTAAATAAACGAAATACGATATTTCGGGACACATATTATTAAAGTACACGAACACAAAATGCTTAAATATTAGTAATATCCTACCACTAAAGAATAACATTAAATTATTTGTTATCATTGTCTGCAATTAGATCTTGTAATATAGTTCTCATCTACTAGCGTTTGCCCAATGGTGGAAATTCGACCATAATCATACGTTTCAAGTACCTATTTTGAAAAAAAATATGCATTTATCATATCACAAAATTTCGTCAAAAGATACTAAACAAAAAAAAAGGAAAAACGTTTGACAAACACAAGAAAATGGTTCAAAACTGTTTTGTCTTGGCCTATTTATATTTAGACAGATATTCGTATAAACTCACAATCTCCAGCAGAGGGAAAAAACTTCAAAAATAAGACTGTTTAAACACCTTGATGTTGATGACTATGTATCTTTAATACGAGAAAAGTGATTAGCCATAGAATTAAGACTTAGATTGTTCAGAATCGTAGATTTTTACCCATTATTGACCCACCATCGTGTCGCAATGCCAAAAGTAACTCTCAAATGTGTTTCAGATCCCGAATATCACAACAAAGTGCTAATGTTATCT